>JBAMJV010002512.1:0-243776 GCA_037951105.1 Echinarachnius parma
CATGTAACAGAAGGCTAAGACCTACGAGATAGTATGTGTAACTCAGTATAGCCCAAAATGTATGACCTGTCTATAACTCTATAATTATATTACGTAATACCTCATACCTTTGTCATTTAACCTCTGAAGAAGATTCTGGCTAGGGGATCGAAAACTTAAGCCCCTTATTGACTCATTTTATTACAGACAGATTACATATATTTTAGTTGATCTACAGTATAAGCAGTTTTCAGCAGCATTTTACATCAACAATTGACTTAACACCCTTCTCTCTCTCACCCTGTATATATTCATCAACTTCTCCCAGAGGGCTATGGATGAGTTACCATGGTAACATGGTAATAACATGTATGCATGTGACATTTTGGTTGTTTTTTTCTCACCCAGGATGATAAATGACAACAAAACTGTTGTAGGGGCGATGTTCCGTACATTGTCTTTCACTTTGATTAAATTCTCTTTTAATGTCAACACTGCATAATTACGCTCCAAAAACAGCAGTCTGTAGACACTTTCAGTAAAGAGGGAATAATTCATTAACATCCCATGAAGGGCTAAATTTGGGAGTTACCATGATTTTGTTGGTCATTTTCAACCCACGATGATTAACGGACAATGGAAGCATTTATAGCTTATGGAAACGCATCTGATGCGTTATTATCTTTTTCATCCCTGCATTATAAATTACAATATTCCTGTAGGGCTGCATTAAGTCATTTAAGTGTGTTTGTTTTTGCTAATGGTGCATGAATTTGATTGCCATAATAATTTACTGTATCGTAAAACAGTAATTGTTAACTCTATTCATATTTCATGATAATCAGACTACTTCTGGAATAGGTCTGTAATTTATTTTAGCTGCAGTTTCCTTGTTTTTTTCCTTTCTCTTTCAAAATATGGTAACTGGATTAAACATTTTCAATTTGATATTCATTGTATTTATCTTCTGGCTATCACATCATGCTGTTATTTCAATTACATTTTGCATATCTAAATAACAAATGAGGTCATCTAAGGAATGGGGTAAATCAAGGCCCACACTAACTTTTTTTTCTACTAGCCCGTTCGGACAAGCGAAATCATGAAATTTTAAATTTTACTTGCCCAAACAGAAAATTTACTTGCCAGCTTACTTCTAGATGAGATTTATGACCTAAAGAATAACATAATCCTCGCATAGTTGATTAACAATGTAGTTGCCCGATCAGGCAACAAAACTATGCCATTTACCAATTATACTTGCCGACATAAATTTGTACTTGCCCCGGGCAACAGGGCAAGTGCTAGTGTCGAGTCCTGGGTAAATGCTGTAGTGCTGTACTGTGTACAGCGGGAGGACCTAGACTAAACATTGAATTTGAAAGTGACCCTTTTTGACCCACCAGCCCTGATACCTACAAGTATGCACACAATGTGGTAACTGTCATCTTCAATCGTAATAATGACTTATTTATCTGTCTGGGGAAAATGTCTTTAAAGGGATAGAACAGTTTTTTGTTTAGAGGGCACCTCAAAAAAATAATTCACTGGTGAGGAAAATTAAAAACTAAGGGTAATATTTGAAAGGGCTCTAGATTTAAGAGACAAATTTAACTTCAATAAAAAATTTGATAATTTACAAAAATATTTGAAGCCTACACATTGTTGTAGACACCAAACTGGCTTTTAAATTGTGTCTGATGAATATTGAATCATCATTTTTACCAAGCATCATGATGACTATTTTTTAATAAGAAATGGTTGGAACTTTAAGGTGTCTTGAGGGCACCCTCTTTGTGTTAACTGCTACTTTTAACATTAAAACAGCCTTCTAACCTATCCAAATAAATGGAGAAGAAGAAAACAAACTGTTTTCTTGCTGATACATTGAACAGTTGGACTATACAATGTGCGATGTACAGCAACAGATAGCACAATTCCTGCAGCCACATGGAATTTTTATTTTTTAAATACAGCCAAACCCCCTGTACATAGTGGCAAACGCAAGGGAAACAAGCATATTGGCTACTGAAGACTGGTGACTACTATAGACAGGTTCCATAACACTGTTTATATTCCCTGCAGAGATCATTATTGATGGCCACTATAGGCAGGTTGGTTGCTATAGACAGGGGGCCACTAAGACAGGTTTGACTGTAATGTATTTTGTAAATAGTAATTACTACAGGTAGGAAATAAATGTCAATTGCCAAAGGTATTTTAATTAGCCTCTGCATACACCAATCTATCTTTATTGAATAATATCCCCCAGCATGATTAATAGTTGTTATTCATTTCACGGCTGAATGAGTTGATATTCAATTCAATTTAATTCAAATTGTATTCAATTCAATATGAAAACGGCTTCATGATTGTTATTGTGTCTGTATGAAAACCCACTGAATGGTGTGTTTATTCTGTATTTTGTGCACAGAGTAACATGATGATTGTAACTGTGTTGATATGAAAGCTATTGTATGACACACACTTATTGTGTATTTTGTGGATCTATATACAGTAACTTTATGTAACTGTGCTGATATAATAAACTACTGAATGTTGTGCTTATTGTATAATTTGTGCATCTAGACTAACTTAATTGTGTTCATATGAAAAGTGATTGCATGATGGTTTCATTGTGTACTGTGTATTATATGTGAAAAACTGTAATGGAGGACAACCCCCCCCCCCCCCCCAAAAAAAAAAAATATATATATATGCACATGGCTAGAACCACTTACAAATGAAGATATTATGGGTAACATAAATTGAATGATAGCCTGCAGGCAGCCAAATCTCTTGGTGGCTGGCAAATTAGGGGAAATTAAAGGGCCCATCCCACAGTAATCCTTGGTCCATTTGCAGAGATAATTAACTTTTACTTAGGGATTTACTTGATTAGCATTTAGTGGTTATTAACTCAGTACATGTACTTGTAATTACGTCACTTTATTTGTAACATCCTAAATAAATATCAATTTATGGCACGTTGACAGTCTATGGTCGCACTAACACACAACATGTAAGAACAATCATCCACAGTCGGACCTGTGTATAGTGACCACCCAAAAGAAACAAGAATAGTGGCCACTGTAGACAGGTGACAACTATACAGTCAAACCTGTGTATAGTGACCACCAAAGGGAAACAAGAATAGTGGCCACTGTAGACAGGTGACAACTATACAGTCGAACCTGTGTATAGTGACCAAACAAAGGAAACAAGAATAGTGGCCACTGTAGACAGGTGACCACTAAAGACAGGCTGCTTTTTTTTCTATGTAGGGATCATTACTGATGGCCACTATAGGCAGGTTGGCTGCTATAGACAGGTGGCCACTAACACGGGTTTGACTGTACATGTATGCAATTAAAGTACTAGAAATTTTAGAATATAAATCAATCTAAAAAAAGTACATCCTGCTTACCAGCAAAATGAAGTAAAATTATACAGCAACAAAATAAAAATGGGATGATTTGTATTTACATTGCATGCTGCAAATAGGGAAAATACAAATAAAGGGGTTGATTCATAAAGCTTGTCAACAGACCTTGAACCTAAATAGCACTCAGAAATTTGTTTTATTGGTCCTGAGAGCAATTATGGGGTCTTTTTTTGGCATTTCTGGTGCTAAATCACCCAGAGACCCTGTGTATTTTTACAACTATTGTATTGCATGTTTCTAATGTATAGCGCTCTGAGAACAATGAATTGTTTGACGTATTTGTGCATTTACTGCAATGTGTTGTAACAAAAATGAAATAAAGTAGAATAGACACGCGCACATGTATGTACAGCAGATGGCTGGAGCCTTTGTACCATACACGGCCTTGAAAAAATGAACACGTATTGCTCGGTTTCATCTACAGTATTATCAGTTTCAAATAATGTGTATGTAACATGTACATGTATGTTGATAAAGGTCAAGTATGTTAATTAACTACACATTGTTTAATAATTTTGTTCAATATCTATGCACAAATAATAGTATTATTAGTCAATGGTTGTAAATCAAGTTAACCCCATATTGCTACATGTGTATGTATGCATTTTTTTTCTACAAATCATTATAATTTTGTGTAAATCCTTAATTAGATTCATCCGATTGTGAAATTGGTAGATCATGTGTGTTGCCATCTAATTATTTTGTGTTCATGATGGATGGAACAACTCACATGTATACCAGGGTTTGGCACTACATGAAGCACTTCGCCGATTGCCCTGGGAAAGTAAAAATGTATGTCGGGCAAGTGAAATTTCATAAATGGTCTAGTTTACTTGCCTGATCAGGCAACAACTAGCATTTCTGGTCAACTACCAGAGAAAAGTGTTATTCTTTATTTTATAAATTTTATCCAGAAACAAGCAAGAACTTTTCCAAGCAGATCGAGCAACCTTGCAAATTGATTTTTCTTTTGTTTCAAATTGTTGTTTTTTAGGGCAAGTAAATTTTCTGTTCAGGCAAGTAAAATTTCTGTTCAGGCGAGTAAAATTAGAAAATTAAGATTATACTTGCACAAATTTAATGGACAAATAGGGGGGGGCAGCGAAAAAATTAATATTTTTATTTCGAAGGCTCCATTTTCGGGGGCTACTTTTCCAACTTTCGGGGGCTACAAATTTCCGGGCTCTTTTTCGAATTTCAGGGGCTACTAATAAGCTATAATGCTGTAAGTGATCATTTTATAAGCATTTTATCACAATCCAAATAGAAAAATCCCACAAAAAATCCTGGAAAAAAAAAAGAAAAAAAAAAACAATTTTCGGGGGCGAAATTTTTTTTTTTTTTTGGGGGGGGGGGCGAATTTGGGCATTTTGGGGGCGAATTCGCCCGCCGCCCCCGTGTATTTTTTTCGCTGGGGGGGGCGGGGGTAATGTGGAGGAGTGTGTTGTACCACTATCGAGTGGATTGACCTCCATTGTCAGTTTTTATCATGTATGATTACCAATTCACAATAATGAAAGAAAGACAAAAATGATTAACACTATTAAATGTGGAGTGGTGCTGGGGTGGGGGTCGATTACACAAATGCCATTTCCATCTATCCATCCACGGAAATCAAATCAATATATTGAAATATCAAAACAAATTAATCATATACGGTACCCATCTAGCCATCTGCACTGTCACCGTAGATGACTAAATTATTTACTGGATGCGCACTGTTAGTGCTACCCTAATGAAAGTAATCATAATATTCTGATATTCATGGAATGCCAGAGGATAATAACAAGCAATAACACACCCATCTTTTCTCCCATATGCACTGCACTACCCAGACATAGTACAAAATACACCGTATACACTGTCGTATACACTGTCGCAAATCACACATGTTCAATCCACTGGCACAAATATACACAACACATTTTATAGGTATTTACGGTTTACACAGTATGTGACCAATTACAGCCGTGGTGCATTTTATAATGTGGATGCATTCATGGACTCGCTCAGTATGTGTGTATGTATGTGTATGTATGTTTGTGTGTATTTTTATGTGATGATATGTGTCTGTACTCTGTACATAAATGTATGTGTTTCTATTTGATTAAACTTCTGTGTTTGTGTGTCTAAAGGTGTGTCTGTGTGACAATTTGTGTTTACAGATCTACATGTATGTGTATGTGTGATTTAACCTTTGTGTTTGTGTATTAACAAATTGTATGTTTTTGTAGTGATATAACGTATACATTTGTGTCCATTGATCTATGGGTTTATGTCAGGGCTTTCAACCCTCTTGCACTTGGAGGGAGTCTCACACCGCCATGCTTATTCTCCCGGCGTCCCACCAATCTCCCGGTTTATGAAGAAACCTCCCGTCGAAAAAAAAGAAAAAAAAGAAAAAAAAGAAAAGACCCCCCCCCGCTTACACGATTCTCATACAATGGTCTCGGTCTCAAAAAATTTGAAGGTACTCGGTCTCGGCTTCGAAAATTTTCTAAGGACACCCCCCCCCCCCCCCCCCCCCCCCCTCCACCTCCACCTGAGGGACTTTTGGAGGGCAGGTGAGAGGGGGAAAAAATCTCCCTCCAAACAGTTCCCCAGAGTTGACAGCCCTGGTGTACCATATGTGTGATTTAGATGTGTATTGTTTCTGTGTTTAAATGTATGTTGAGTGTGTCTGCATGTTCGTATGGGTGTTTACACAAAGGTGTGTTGTGTGATTTTGTGTATATAAATTCCAAACTTGTACTTGTAATCAACTTCTTGTGCACATATGCAATGCATGCATATTGCGACCTTGTTTTTTTTTTAAGTGTGCGCTTGTTTGATCCACCTCTCTGATGTAAGTGTGATGGATTCTGCTCAAGATTACAAAAGGAGAATATACAGTTAAATTAGTCAAACCTGTGTATAATGACCACCTAAGAGAAACAAGAACATTTTCTAATGTAGACTGGTGACCTCAATAGACAGGTTCCATAACATTGCTGTTCTCTACAGGTGATCCCGGTTGGTTGCCATAGACAGGTGGCCACTAAGACAGGTTTAACTTTAAATAGGTATTGATCGCGTCATAAGCCATTAGAGTCAAGAATTCTCATGGCTTTGAGGCATCTGGTACTGTTGGGATAAAATTTCAGAAGGGCGCCTGCCAGCAAGAGAGAAAGTTTAATTCTATAATTTAGCACCTTCCCTGCTGGATGTTGAAACTCTCATAGAGTTAATACATGAACAGTCAACTTGTCTATAAAAGCCACCCAAGGGACACAGAAAATGTGGTCTTTATCAGCAGGTTGTCTCAATAGACAGGTTCATTTACATGTAGTAAACCAGCTTTCGAGGTAATAGAAAATAATGGTCTTTACATTTAAACAGGTGGTCTTTAGAGCAGGTTTAACTGTACCACGCTGTACTGTACCATGTAGGCAATGGGTTAGTCCACTGCTGATGTTGAAGTCACCCAAAACCAAGGCCTCAACGAGCGCTGCGAATATCTCGAACGAACCAACCAAAATTAAAATAATGACAAAGTCCTTGAGGGGGAAATATAGGGGCCGGGCTCTTGCGTTCGTTGAATTTCATTTTATGGAATTTCCCCAACCTCGGAGGAGTGAGAAACGTTTTTTCATTTGATCAACGTGCCGTAAATATGCGCATTGACCCTCGCTCGCACACTCTGCCATTTCGGAGTAGAAGGACGGTCGATAAATGGTGAATTTTCCAATGCAACAGGCGACGATTTGTAGGGTTTTGATTACACAAATCACGTTACATCTCCAGTCTGATATTGCACGCTCATTTTTACAAATTGAATAATGTGCAACCGGCCAGAGATGTATCTCTTTTTATGCATGCGCATCCATGAAAATCAATATTTGGTGCTTTGTGAGTGTGTGTATGTGTGTGTGTGTATGTGTGTAAGGTGTGCGTATGTGTATGTGTGTATGTGTTTGTGCATGTGTGTGTGTGTGTGTGCGTGTGTGTGTTTGTGTTTGTGTATGTGTGTGTGTATGTGTGCATGTCTGTATAAAAATGTAAGTATTTATACATGGCATCATGTAACTTGCAAGTTCTGTATCTATGAACAAGCACACGTACAGATGATGTACATGTTTACATGCGTACACATAAACGAACAAAGTACAAATCAGAAAACGTGCAGCAGATTAACGGTTAATTAATATGGATTATACTCCAGTGGAATGCATTGGACTGATTTAATAGGAACAATGCTCACAAAAATGTCACGTAATGGTGGTAAAAACTAGGCTAATTAATTCATCACTTTTGTTATCTTCAGTCATTGAACTATAGAAATTAGCTTACAATTCTAAATATTTGAAATGTAACTGGGAAGGGAAACTATATTATGTTAAATGATCTGTTAAAAGTATATGAGAATGTGACGATAATGAAATGTTCACTCATAAATTATGTTCTCTCTTTTTTTAATTAACTGCAATACATACATAGTTAGCTATTTCATGGCATACACTCCTTGCCTTAACTGTACATGTAAATGCACACATGTTTAAAGGGGTAGTTCAGTTTTGGTAGAGAGGGCGCTGCGCATCACAATTTGTTTGTGAGGTAATGAAAAACTGAGTGTCGAATTTGAGAGAACATGCAATTTTAATGGCAGAATAAACTTTATTTGGTCAAAATCGACCCAGAAATGGCTGAAACATCAATAAATATATTTGATCTTATAATTATTTGGGGCCCAAATAATTAGATGATTTTTTCAAAAAATTTTAAAAATGCTTGCACTTTTTCAAAAATGTTCAAGTGTTTTTTAAATAGTTGTTGATGATCTCTCTATTTAATCATTATTTCAATAAAACATCACATGTTATGCATAATTTTGTATGAAAAATGGTTGAAACCAATGCCTTTTTAGAAAGCGCCCTCTTGTGTTTTAATGGCTCTTTTTGAATGATAACAGGCTTTTTACTTAGTCGTTTGTAATTTTGTATACCTTTCGAGCATGGTGGAGTTAGTAACTATCAGTTTATAATGTTAGTGTCCAGGTTTGGTTTCTGAAGTTCAGCCTTACCAAAACTGTGCTACCCCTTTAACTCAAACCATACCAGAGTAATATTAGCTCATCTCCATCTATAGATAGACACATCCAGTGTACAATGTGTGTTCCGTGTTACAATTGTTAGTGCCAATGTAATGTACATCATCAGCTGGCACTGGGAGTGTTTAGTGCTTTAGTCTGATTGGTTGTTCTGGCTGAGGTATGCAGTGCATTTCCATAATTCTAGGCAATCACACGATGTCTTTTTTTTTTCTCTCCCAGACTCCCATCCCATTCCACAGTGATAATTAAGTGTTATGTGTCAACCATATTGATTTCCAGGTTTACATTATTCATGTGGGCTACATGCATATTGCCTTTATTTAAAATGTAGTCATGTTTTGCAACTAAAAAAAAACAGACATTATCAGAAATGTGGGGTCAAATTGTAAAGTTTTGTTTAATAAATACACCCTAAATGCAATTCAATAACTCAGGACTACATGTAATGTACGTTAATGTGATTCCAACCAAACATAAATGATTTTCTCCGGCACTATTTTGTTGCCATTTTGTTGCTATGGTGCAAGTGTTGAGTCAACTTATTTTGTATATATGATATTCATAAATTCATGAAATTAAATTTTAAAATATTTGAAGAGAAAAATGCTTGCTTACTTTCTTTGTTAACCCAACACACTGTGAGAGCATCAGCATGTATCCAGGGCTTGACACAAGCACTTGCCCGCTAGCCCGGGGCAATTCAAAATTGATGTCGGGCAAGCAAAATATCAGAAATTGTCTAGTTTGTTCGCCCAATATATAGAGAAGATGAACTATGTATACACCCGGTATACAATACATTAGAGAGAGGGTCCAATGTGACCATATTGCAATGTTTACACAAATGATGCACGCTGCACGCAATGTCTCTTCCCCCCATTTAATTTTGCATGGTGCGAGTTGCAAACTACATGTACATTTAGGTTCTCCTCATCATTGACTCTACAAATAAATCACTAATGGAGGAGCCGAGAGTCGACGCTTTTCTCTCCAAATTTAATTTCACCAAGTACTCTGTCCAGAACGTTCTGTCATAGTACTAACTGCATCACATGAAGACTTGAAGCTAATCGATCAAAATACAGTGATATCACGTAATAAATAGTAATCGGCAGCCATTCAAAATTATAAATTTTCATGTATCTGTTTTAAAGCTACTGTTACTGGTAAATTGTAATAGCAACAATTATAAATCATAACTTTTCATGTATGTTTTTGTAATTACTGTAATAATCAAAGGAATTTCTCAAAATGTGATGCTCTGCAAGTATTTCCATGACAGATATTACACGTGGGATATCCTTATTTTATTTCATTTTGGAAATAACCCCAGTTCAAAGATCTTTATTGTTTCATTTATAAGTTTACTTGCTTACTGTCTGTATATTTGTAAGTTCAACATCTATAAGTACATGTATATTTTAGATATCAAACTAAAAATGGCTGGCTACACTCCCATCCATGTAAGCTTACATCCATGCCTGGACAAGAACATGCACAGAGACAAGGGGAGAAGGGGAAAGTGTGGGGGCTAGAGTATTTGTAGTGGACTTCACAAAAATATTTAGAAACCAGAAACTATGTCCACACAAAGGTGCAGGGGTGAAATAAATGCCATACCTGGTAGCCATTCAGTGTCACGTTTCCATGTATTAGGTTACAAACATATAGACAGTACACAATAAAAAATAGTGCGGGTAAGCCCAGGTCAATATAACAAGACCATTGTGTTACAATGTGTTGTGTCCAGGACAGTCCAGGTAAAGATATAATTAGTGTACATTCTGACATTACAATTATGTGCTAAATAGTTACAATAACAACTGTAAAATACTGGTATGTGACTCTTATCTATTAGCTGCAAATAGGTTATTAATTATCCAGCTTTGATGGTTAATGTTTAGTTTATATTTATTATCCTTGAAACGTTTGCGTCACAAACAGATACAATACAAGCTAATGAGAACGGGGGAAGGGGAGGGGGGGCTGCAGAACAAATATTTTGACCCCAGAAACTGTGTCTACACATACATGTAGCTATGGAGGTGGAAAAGCTATGTATGATACAGGATCAACTTTTACATTGGATTACACGACGTAAACAAGATCATATAAAATGCCAACATGCACCGCTGGGGACTCAGACCTTCTCCGGCTTGCACATGTGGAGCACCCGAGCAGACAGCCTCCCACATCATAGAAGAGTGCCCAACCCTTCGCCCACCCGGCCACCCAAACCCAGACTTAAACAACTTGGACCCCGACACTGTCCTCTGGCTACAAAACTTGCGTGATGTTGCATAGAAGCTGTGCTGCCTCATACGCAAGAAGAATATAAAACTGAGAAAACTCACCTTTAACGATCTGTCTCGCAGCTTTATTGTAGACTTCTTCTTGTGTGGTTTTGGGTGGGAATATTCTGTCAAAGACGAACAGCTTCCCCTGCAAATAAGATAAGAAGTAATAAACAATATTACTGTAATGCTCTTTGAAAAGGGATTGAAAATATAAATATGTTCAGAAGACGGTCCATAAAAGAAGGAAGAAAATACATGAAGTATCAAAGGTATCAATAACAAAAAATATTATAATCAAAACTGTAGCTCTCCAAGACTCCAAACCTATTACATAGGAACCTTAAACCTCTTTAAAAAGGACTACTCACAAAATATTTGAACTAGGTGTGTGGGAGGAAAGGCTATTTATGAACTGAAAACATTGATCACTTTGCCAACCATTTCATGATCTCTCTAGATCAATATTCATTACTACTGCTAGCAGGTGATGTGTTATGATTCGAAATGTTTCTTGTAGTAATGTGTACATGCATACATGAACGGGATTAATACCATAAATTTAACAGTTTGGCAATCAATGAAATCAACTTGTCCTGCTACATACAGTATAATCAGGGCTCGACACTAGCACTTGCCCGCTTGCTAGGGTCAAGTAAAAACTTGTTTCAGGCAAGTGAAATTTCATAAATTGTCTAGTTTGCTTGCCCAATAAGGCCAATTAATACTTGTTTGAATACTAGAGAACAATGTAATTTCATATGTGTAAATCTCCTCTACAAGTAAGAGAGCAAGTAAAATGTCAACATTTTTCATTTAACTTGCCTGAACGGGCCAGAACAGAAACAAAGTTTAGTGTGAAGGCTTGATATAATATTAAGTAAAACATTGCCAGGTTTCTTTAAGAAGAGCAGGCAAAACAAATCAGCATAAATGGTGGGACCTAAATGGGCTGCAAACCTTACAAATAGGTGGCATGAATAGAGGTCATTTATTTGTAATACCACTTTAGTTGTGGGTTACATACATATACCTGATTTGATTTGCACGATGGAAGAATTCAAAGATTATCTGAATCTGCCTTCCTTCCTTCCTTTTGTTATTGCTACATGTCTGTATCCTTAAAGGCCCGGTCACATATCACCGGATAGCGTAAACGGATGACCAACGGAGAGTAAAACATTTAATCCGTTCGTCTCCGTTCGTTTGCGTTTCTTGTACGTTTTTCGATCCGGTGAAATGTTGTGTGCATGAAGCAATGGAGACGACTTTCACCACCGGATAATTTGATTTCGCAAATGTTCTATTCGTCGGGCATCCGTTTACGCTATCCGTTGATATGTGACCGGGCTTTAACCAGCATAGTTTCCCTGCTTTGTGTTATAAATACATGTACAGTATGCTAAATAACTCTTTAAGGCAAACATCATCTTCACGAATCTATGTACAACTAGATGGATCTTCGACTGCGCGCAGTCGAAAATGATGCCTCCGCCATTACGCAATTTATTTATATCAAGCCCAAATCAACATATACACTGAATTAATTCTGTACACTGAATTAATTCTGTCAACTCAATTTTGATGGTACTCTGTCTTTTAGATCTTGACGTATCACAATTATGAGCTATCAGTGACCTTGACCTTTGCCCTCATGACCCCAAAGTCTAATGACTACAATTGTTCCCTAAGATACATTCAGGTATCAATTTGGATTGAAATCTGATATTCAGTTCTTGAGATTTCCAATCTCAAGCAACTTTTACATATAATGAGCCCTGTGACCTTTGACCTCATGACCCCCAAAATCTAATCAGTTCATTGGCTCTCCAAGGAACATACATGTACCAAGTTTGGTCAGAATCTGTCAATCCCTTCATGAGATAACGCGATCACGAGCTATTTTTGCATATATAATGAGATCTGTGACCTTTGACCTTTGACCTCATGACCCCAAAATCTAATCAGATCATCGGCCCCCCAAGATACATACATGTACCAAGTTTGGTCAGAATCTGTCAATTCCTTCTTGAGATACGCGATCACGAGCTATTTTCGCATATATAATGAGCTCTGTGACCTTTGACCTTTGACCTCATGACCCCAAAATCTAATCAGATCATCGGCCCCCCAAGATACATACATGTACCAAGTTTGGTCAGAATCTGTCAATACCTTCTTGAGATAACGCGATCACGAGCTATTTTTGCATATATAATGAGCTCTGTGACCTTTGACCTTTGACCTTATGACCCCAAAATCTAATCAGATCATTGGCCCCCCAAGATACATACATGTACCAAGTTTGGTCAGAATCCGTCAATCCGTTCTTGAGATAACGCGATCACGAGCTATTTTTGCATATATAATGAGCTCTGTGACCTTTGACCTCATGACCCCAAAATCTAATCAGATCATCGGCCCCCCAAGATACATACATGACCCAAGTTTGGTGAAAATCCGTCAATCGGTTCTTGAGATAACGCGATCACGAGAACGGGACGTACGTACGTACGTACGGACGTACGTACGGACGGAGGGACAACCCGAAAACATAATGCCTCCGGCTACTTCGTTGCGGAGGCATAAAAATGTATCACACTTTGTAAAAAGAGGGTTTTCAACTTTTCATCATGAAACTGGATTTTCAAACTAACAAAGACAGAATGAGTCAAGTGCCATCCATAATCACAGTTTTGAAATAAATGTAGAGTACAGTAGAAGGTTTTTGAATTATCTATACACTTGCTGGGAAATCATTTGACTGCCACTAGCAAAAATAGCTAGTGTAAAGCACCGTTTTTTGTTCTACAAATATACCTTTCGCTATTTAAGTCATGGCAATCCAATTACATTTATAACTAGACACAGAGCACTCAGAGAGTGCATACCTCCGCCAACACTCAAATGTTGATGTCTGCGTGACCCTGACCTTGCCCTTTGACTTTTGACCTTGAAAATTGAATGGGTTCTATTCTAGAAAAACACAAAGCTTCTACGAAAAATTGGTTGAGATATCTGTAAAATTGTGCCCAGGAGACTGGTGACGAACAAACAAACAAACAAACCGGACCGAAAGCATAACCTCCTCCAACTTTGTTGGGCGTAGGTATCTAGATACACTTAGTAAAAGGTACGTACATGGGAGATTTAGAACAGTATGATCCAGTTATTCATCCACCTTGCTCTCATCTCAAGACTCATCCCTGTTACCTAATGTGTTCACGCATCTCACACACACCCAGTGACCTTTCAAAATGGAAGCATCCTCTATTTATACAAGGCATCTCGCCATCTCTGAGGATGAGATGGATGTTGGGGGAATGGGGGTGGTGGATTTAACACTTGAGGAAACCTGAAGTAAGATACAGAGTTTCTCTGCGGTAGTTGCGAGGTCAAATAGCAGAATATTTTTTTTGTATGCACGCCTTCCCACTAGATTGCTTTGCTAGTCATCTTGACCAGACAGAAATATAATACAGGAAAACAAACAAACACACACATACATTTGTATTTACACACATATGCACATACTGTACAAACACACAGATACAGATATGCACATAACACATCGCATACACATACACGTACACACACACACGACACACACACACACATACACAAACAGATACACATCCACACACGTACATGTAGTCACCCACCCACACGCACACACACACGTACATGTAGTCACCCACCCACACGCACACACACACATACAAATATACACACAGACAAAAACACATAATGTACACACCCACACACCTACATACACACTACAGAAAACGTGTATGTTAATGTACAACATGTCTCCATCTTCATTAGATCCCAATTTCATTTAATTTCATGTACATGTAAGCACCCTACTGCACCATTTTATTTTCTCATTCTCTCTTTCTCTGTCCCCCTAATTCTAACTTTCTATGTCTTCCTCTTATTCTCTCTTTCCCTTTCTCTTTATACTCCTCCCCCTCCATATCTCTCTTTATACCCCATCCCTCTTCCTATCTCTCTTCCTATCTCTCTTTCTATCTCTCTTTCTATCTCTCAATCTCAAGCTCTCCCTCCCTCTTACCACTTTCTTTCTCTCACCCTCCATTACAAGACAATCTGAGCAAATTTTCAAGGAGCCTCCATCACATCCTTTCAGGCAGATGAGGCAGGAAAGGTTCTATAACAAGATGTACAATTTAACATGGATGAATGTCCCACAGTAAAAGTTCTCATCATACTTTTTGCAGGGCACTTGCACTAGCACTTGCCCGCTTGCCAGGGGCAAGTAAAAATTGATGTCGGGCAGGGTAAATCTCCAGAATTGTCTAGTTTGCTTGCCTGATCTGGCGACTAAATAACTGGTCCACTACGTAAAAATCAGTGTAATTTCTCATCTTGAAGTAAGAGGGCAAGAAATTGTTATATTGGGGCAAGTAAAAAGTAAACATTTCTGGTTTTACTTGCCCGAACGGGCCAGTACACAAAAAAGTTAGTGTTGAGGCGTGCTTTTTGTTTCTTAGTAGGAATGTGTACAACCTGGATAGATGTCCCATCACAAGGTGGGTGACTATGTACTCAAGATCTATATCCTCTCCCCCTGCCATTTTCTTTAAAATTATGATAGAGCTCTCATTTTCTCTTCTAACAAGATGCTCTTAAGCTAATTTCTAAAGGAGCCTTATCCTATTAGTATTCGGCAGAACATCATCAGGGATGTAAATCCCATCGCAAAGTGGATGACTATCAAGTTCCCACCATTCTACGTATTTCTGCATCTCCTGCTCTCTTCTCCCCCCTCCCCCCCCCCCCCCCCCCCAATCCCACCTCACTCTCTCTATCTTCCATCTCTTATTCCCCTCTATTCCTCTTTTCATAATCCTCTTTCCTAACTCTCTCACTCTCACTCTCTTTCTCTCGGGATCAATGCAGGAATTAATTTGTTTATTTTAGGGGGCTACTTTTTCAATCTGATGGATATCACAAAAAATTTCACATAATACCCTATGATGGTAATTTAAGGGGCTATAGATCTACTGATTTCAGGGGGCTATTTTGAAAATTAGGGGGCAAAATCGCCTCGTATATTTGCTACCCTGCTCGGGATCCATTACCAGACACTCTGAGCTGGCTAAATTCAACTGTAACTTGCTGCTTGTTCAACACCCCTTACGTCTACTCCCATTTTGTCTACTAGTTAGTAAAATCAGAATTTAGAGGCTTAGGATTAGGATAAGGGATTAAGATTAGAGTTGGGGGTTGGGTGTAGGGTAAGTGTTAGGTTTGCGATTGTGGGTCAAGTTCGGAGAAGGAAAATAGAAGTTCTAGGTAAATGATCCCTGAAACTTTCATTTCCCTTCTCCAAACTTGACCCACAGTCATAAACCTAGAATGCTTACCCATATTATCCCAACCCCAACCCTAATCTTAATCCCAATTCTAATCCTAAGACTACATCTAGTAGACCATGGGCCCGTTGCAGAAAGAGATACAATCGATTGTAAGTCAGATCATGTGTTCTAAATGCGCAAATCTGATTGGTTGAAATGCGCATATTGTCTGACTTACAATTAATTGCAACTTACAATCGATTGTTTCTCTTTCTGCAACGGGGCCCAAATGAGACATACAAGAACATGTAGACCAAATAGGTGTAGACCAAGCGAACATAAACCAATTCGAAGACGCACACATCCAATTATATGGATGAGGCAAGAAAGGTTTCTCCCAAGAATTTCAGACACGGATGAACGTCCCATGGTAAAAAGGATACATTCATCACATTCATGTTCCCAACATTCTCATTATATGATGACACATGCAGTACCCCGGGGTACCGTTGTACCCCGCGTTGTGTAGTGCCATCTTGCGTCCAACCGTACCGCAGCTATTGCGTTGTGCATGCAGTGCAGCGCGCGATTGTATGCACGCTATACCCACAGTACAGCCCTAAAAATTAAATAAATAATTAAACAAAATGGCGGGTTTTCGTCTGGTACCCCGGGGTACCGTTTATGTCATCATATTCCCTTTCCAGCTCCCCCTCTTTCTCTTCGCCTCTCTCCATCACCATCTCCCTCTCTCTCTTCCATTCTCAATGTGCTATCTTTTGTCAGACACTCTAGCTCTTAAATACAGGAGCCTTCACATCAGCAGATGAATAGGAACATGTCGTGCCAGTTCAATTTCATTAAAATCCCATTTTAGTGGCCAATCAGGCAACTACAAATGTATAGATTTTCAAACTGACAACAACATAATGAGAAAATCTTAGTTTACATACAGTTTCATGTCAAACCTCATCAATAAGTGCAGAATGTAGTATCTAGACAGTTTACAAATGAAATGTAATTTGGGGGCCAGTAAATTTGTGTTTCAGGCCACTGAAGATTGAGCGAAAATTATTTTACTGACCCGACAGGACCGGGCAACTAGCAGAAAAAAAGTTAGTGTGAAACACAAGCACTGCTCTATCCATCATCAATAAGGTCATCCATCTTCTTTAAAGGGATCTAGTAACTAAGCCTGAGTCATGTCGGAATTTTTTTGTTCCGGAATCTGCCGGTGTTGTGCCGGTCGGAATCCGGTATTCCGATAAAAAAACAACCTGCCAATGAATGATACGGAACGAACACGCACTAGAAGGTCTGCCATAGCTTCGGCAGCGCAGGCAGGCCCCGCGCTGCGAGACAGGCCAACTCAACTGCCTCGCGGAAAATTTTGTAGTAGAAAACTATCAGAAGAAAACAAATGACAAAAAAGTACAAGAAAGACGATGTCGAAAGCAACTTACAACGACAAGAAATCCGCTGCGTTTATTATGAAAGCCGATCTAGACTAGTAGGCTACTAGTAGCTACCCGGCCCGGCGCGCCCCGCACAGTCATGCGCTATGCGCAGCTGCTACCATAGCGCTCAGCTCGAGCTGCACATGTACTGTTAGATCAAACGATAATTCTCAAATAAACGTTGACATCCAGTCCGCCCTCTTTCGGTTACTAATGCTCAATACAACCCGCCATATCACACATATACTTTGCGTGCAGGTTACGGGTCTATTTTCTTACGCAAGAATCCATCCGCCGGGAATTGGGGAAGTCCCGGCGGATGGATTCTTGCGTAAGAAAATAGACCCGTAACCTGCACGCAAAGTATACTAGTGATATGGCGGGTTGTATCGAGCATTATTAGTAACCGAAATAGGGCGGACTGGATGTCAACGTTTAATTGAGAATCGTTAACAGAGTACATGTGTGCAGCTCGAGCTGAGCGCTATGGTAGCAGCTGCAATATAGCGCATGACTGTGCGGGGCGCGCCGGGCCGGGTAGCTACTAGTACTAGTCTAGATCGGCTTTCATAATAAACGCAGCGGATTTCTTGTCGTTGTAAGTTGCATTCGACATCGTCTTTCTTGTACTTTTTTGTCATTTGTTTTCTTCTGATAGTTTTCTACTACAAAATATATAAGATATTCTTTATGTATTACATTGTTTCATCGGAATACCGGAATGGAGAAAACAAAACCGGAACACGCACACACCGGACGGATTCCGGTCTTCCGACCGTTCCGACCCAGGCTTACTAGTAACATTGTCAAATTCCACAAAATTTAATTAGAACTCTAGTAGCGGTTCTATCATACCTCGTTGTAATTGTATTACAAAGACAAGCATGGAACAGGTTTGGGTTTTTCCAAATTTCTCTCGTCATAATAAAGATATTTAAGATTGAAGTACATGTAGATAGATTTGAAAGTCTCCCTGGGAGACTTTCAACCGTATACAAAGTTAATGCAAATATCATGGCCATATGACATTCATTTAACATGAATTTTCACACATCACTGAGTGGACATATCAGATCACAGTTAAATAAAAACTGTATCAACCCTTCGTCAGTCTTTGCGCATGTCAACAAAGTCAGTTAATCCCTTTAATACCGAACCAATCCAATTTCACCAGCGGAGTGAGCGGAGGATGGTAAGTGCTTAAGTGGGCGAGAGGGCTGGCACATGCACGTACATGTAGGTAGGTTGGTCATTAAACATTGGCTTATTCAATCAAGGTCCACTTGTACATACATGCAATAATACACGCTTGTCACGCACGTACCGACTGTACCATGGATGTTTCATAACGGATCTTACAAACTGACTACAGTACCATACAGCAGTGTCCAGGTTGGGTGGCCAGTCAACATGTACTGTACGCACAAAGCATACAGAATTATGTTACCATATGTGCTCCGTCTTTTTCAGAGGAGCCTAAAGTCGCGCGAGGTCGAACCTCAGAAATCACGATTGATTTGAAATTCCATTAAAATGTCCCCAAAAATATTATTGGCTCAGTCCCTTCTCTGGTATTTGTTCAACCGGTAGGCAAAATTTCCAGTTAAAATGTTTAGTGGAAAGGTGAAAATTAAGGAGAGTTTTGAAGTATGTTTTTCGCGGGATTGAAAAGTTTGCTTTGTAAAATTCTTTGCTCCTAAAAGCGATCGATATTAAGCTCCGCCTCTTAACAACCCCTTTGTGCGGTGCGCACCGATCTCTATAGAAATGTTTTTTTCTATAGAGATCGGTGGCTGGACGGGGTACGCGTTCTGTGAGGCGCGCCCCGTAGCAGCTTTATTTTTCAAAAGGACTCTACGCGCGATATATCGCGGTATGGTTACATCAAAGGAATGGCTGCACTGCCTGTATTGATAAGTCGAACAATAACGAGTGCATGTCCAGGGGGCGGACCCCCTTTTGTTAAATAAAAGTGCTCGCTATTGTATCCTGTGCGCGGTGTGTATTTGAGGCCGAGTTTATCATTCCAAAATCACTTTTCTCTACAAAGCATGTATTATTCATCAATTTTTGGAGGAAAATGTGTAAGTCATACTGTTTTACTGATATGCAAGTTTTCAAGAAAATTGGATAAAGGTTGCTACGACATTCTATTCATGCAACCGTTTTCACGTATGGCCTGCTTAGGAAGCAAATTTCACTTTCGAAACGGATGTAAAACTTGTTGAGCGATTTTCTCGGCATTTTATTTTCAGATAGTTAAAAATTACCCTTAGAAAAACGTCAATAACTCTGCGTTGCAGAATCATTATGAGACGAACTTGATATCATATCAAAGCTTAGATAATGCTGATTCGAACTAGCTAAAAATCCAGAAAATTATTTATCCGACTTTAGGTTCTTCTCATTGTGACGGGTCACATATTTACTTCCCAATCTCATTCTATCTGTATCTACATGTACACACCCCTCTAATCTACCAATCCCTTCGATGTCAAACATCCACTTTATTCCTGAAGTTTATGAAAAACTTTTAACGTGATTGATAATTTGATTGAACCATGTCCGTATTGAATTTTACTGGTATTATAACGATTTTGATGAAGAATTGTATAATGTATAAAGTTCTGTTTTCTCCTCCACAGATGCAGGTAAACCATCTGATGCACAGTGCATGTTTATTTAAATAAAGTCAATATGAAAGAAAATGAACATAAAATTACTAGGGACGAGTCAAACCGGATATTTTGATATCCGGATATGAGCCGAGTAAAAATGGACGGATATCGGATATAGCCGAAATGTAAACAAAAATTTTTAAATGTGGATATATCCGATATCCGTTCGTTTTTTCAATTGGAATCGGCAGGACAGTGCGGTGTTAGTCTACAAACCGCTGTCAAGATGAAAGCCTTCGGATATCTCATCATGTTGATTCTTGGGTCATTCCACGGGTTTGGGGCAATTTTTGTGACATACCAGAAGTGAGAAACATGTCTCCTATCAACTGTAACAATGTTTGCTCAAATTGAGATTTGCATAAAAAGCATAGCCAACTCTCTTCAGAAGTAGTCAAGCTTCATCGTGAATCAATATTATGGACCCAAAGTTTATGTAATGTTATATGAATATGATGTCCATGTAACGGTGGTAAAAATCTATAGATTGGGGATTTAAAAAAAATAAAAGTAAAAAAATAAAATAAATAAAAATAATTAAATAATTAAAAATTAAAAAATAAATTTTTTTTTTTATTGATTTTTTTAACCTGTATTCGAGAATTTGAATTCGGTATCCGACCTTCACGGTCGGATATCGGACGGATATCCGTTTGGACTCAGCCCTAAAAATTACCCAACTGTTACATCGCACTAAATCCATTCCTTTGTAATGGCACACCCATCTCACAAACATATTTACACAGTGTACCCCATTTCAAAATAGCAAGGGTATCAAAATAGTCAATAGATATCATATTTAACAAACAATGAGCACAGCCCATCAAATGTTATTCCTGCTCTGTGAAACTAATTCCTTCCTAGTACAGTCAAACATGTATTGTGGTTGCCTGTAAGAGATCCCCTGCATACATGTAGAAAGACAGTGTTATGGAACCTGTCTACAGTGGTCATGTATGTCATGTCATGTTTACAGTGGCCACTTTTCTTGTTTCCCTTTATATGCTGTAGGTGGTCGCTATATAATACACATGGTCTACCCAGAGACATAAATGGGGACCCTGAAGGATGGGAATGTGGTTCATTACATGTAGCACTGTGTGTACCTAAAAGACGACTGGTTGGAATACCCCCAAGCAATGCTCGAAATAAACTTTTTTTGCTGGTGGCCCGGTCGGGCCAGTAAAATTAGTATTTTTCCAAATTTGGTGGCCCGAACCAAAAACTACTGGCCAGAAAAAAATAAGGAAAACAAAAGTAAAATGAATACAATAACCATATGAATAGTTGCAGGGTACTAGGCAATACTTTTTATTTTTCATTCCCCATGTTTCATTGTAAGATGAATTAAATAAACATGAATTAGGATGAATGTGTGTGTGTCATGTCTTTTTATTCATTGTCTTCATCAAAAAATCACAGCGATTGAATGAATACACACGAGTGACAATTTCACTCCCAGTCATACATAGTCAGGGTCTAGGAGACAAAACAAAAATGGTAGAAAAGGAGAAAATTCAATTTGACCTCAAAATTCTGTGCAGTGTTGTCTGAACACCTTAGACAAAAGACATATTTTAAAATTGTGACATATAGTAGTAATATATGAATATTCATGAGCAGCATATATGAATATTCATGATGCTCATTAGATATGCAAAATACGCAAAGTAACTGAAATTACTAACAACGATTTTTATAAATATGAAACTTTTTTTCATAACAACTGGTTAGAAAATGAGTACTGCTGCTCAAGAATGTATGAATATTCATTAGTGTTACTTGCTCAATTAACTTGCAACTTTTTAACTAACCAATATTTTGTATGTGAGAAAAGGGTATAAGTTGCTGAATGATACATTCCCTAGACAGGACTAAACATGACAACAGGGTATCTATAAAAAACAAATTAAAAAAAAAAAAAAAAAAAAAAAAAAACAATTTTTTTTTTTTTTTTTTTTTTTTTTTTTTTTTTTTTTTTTGCTGGCCCGATCGGGCCACTAAACTTTGAAATATGAGTTTTTTACTGGCCAGACAGCAATTTTTAGTGGCCCCGGGCCATCGGGCCTATGCTAATTTCGAGCATTGCCCCCAAGCCACGTGGAAAAGGTGCACTTCCTGTGCAGGAATGATTGTTAATTGTATCTGTCTCAACTGTCAGATTATACATTTTATGTTGGTTTCACTAATTTATGATTAGTCCTAACAAAAATTGTGTTCTTTAGAATTCGTAAGCCATACATGTACAGTACATTCCAAAATTAAACATTCAACTTGAAGGGGTTTTAAATACTCAAAAAGGAAAATAGTCCTGAAAATGCTTATTGTGTTGTTGTTGAGAATACAAAATGCTTGTACCAAAATCAAACAAACTTAAAACAGACCCTAAAATAACAAGTTTGTTTTGTTGTTGTTTTTGTTATTGCTGTTGTTGTTGTTGAGAATAGCATACAGTATGTTCCAAAATCAAACATTAAACTTGCATCCATGGGTTAATAGCAATGCATGACTCACTCGAAGAGCTAAATATTCATGACTGTGTTTTGAATTGAAGGGCAAGCACAGTCAACATGCCACCTCAAATTCTAAGTTCTACATGAACATTCTCTCAGCTACTGATGCATCATGGGAAGTACGAACCAAACCAAACGTACATGTATAAGCCCTGTGGGGGTGACTAGCAACGAGCGACCGACGTGACGACGTCATTCATTTTGTGAATAATTCATGGGTAAGGCCCTCTCCCCGAGTAAGGTTATCTAAGGTACCGCCGCCGAGGTAGGATGGGGGATAGAGAGAGTGAGAACGAGAGTCTCGGGATTTGGGAATGATGCGGTTGTCGTAACCGTGAAGCGACGAAACGTCGAGAATAAATAATGTTTTATGAGTCAGCGCTGCGCAAAACGACCCGACGTCCATCCATTTAATATCGAGCCCCGCTATGAAATTAGAGGAGTATGGAGACCTGACTCACTCAGCAATGTCAAGTGAACATTCATTTGTTTTCATTAAAATGGTATCTAGGCAATTTAACGTTTGTGAAAGAGAACATTTATTGCCATTATAGGGTAATTTGAAATTTGTGCTCTGACAAATTAAACATGTTTGGTAATATTGCTACAATTACATGTACATGAACAGACATTACTGTGAATGTACTGTCTATTGTATGAATGCAGATTTTTTTACAAAACGTGGAAGTAAAATTTGTATAAAGGGTCATAAATGGGCAACTAACATTTCTGTTTAACTACAAGAGAAAAGGATAATTTCTGTGTAAACCTCATCTAAAATGTTACTTGCCTGTTTGGGCTAGTAACAAAATAAGTAACTGGAGATTTGGTATGTAACGTAATAAAAATGTTAATTCATGTTTATTCATGCAAAACTCCTGTGTTTAGGAATTATTTAACAAATTCAATTCAATACAATTTTGCACCATTCACTCATTCAGACTTCAGCTTATTTTCCCTTTGTGACCAACCAAGTGAAAATGTGATGTTGAACTCAATCGTTCCTGAATGAATAAGCACACACTTCCCACTCAGTGATTAACTCTAACAAATTGTTGTTTTCATGTAAGAAAAATGGGTGCCATTTCATTGCATTTTCTCAATTACACATTGTGTCCATTCTGTGAATTGAGAGACGGAAACAAATAACAAGTTCAGAATTGCAGGATCCAATACAGTCTGGTGTTTGTGAGCGTTCATTCTCTCCATTTGATTATTGTGTCTGCATACATGTGTGGGATGTATGTGGGTGTGGGCAAGTGGGTGCTACAATACCCAAATAACGAAATAATGGACCATGTTTTAAGATTAATTCAAAAGGTGCAATATATACAAAATCAAGAACAGTTGGCAACAGATCACAATAATATTTTAAAACAACTGCCCTTATGAAGAAAAGAAATTAATCATAGAAAACTGGGGGAATATAATAATAATAATAATAATATCCAATTTTTATATAGCGCTTATCACGATTGATAATCATATCTAAGCGCTTTACATTTATTATTACCCCGGTCATAGGATACGATGCGAACCAGCACACATTGTGTGCACCATCTCCACTCCCTGGGGAGTATTCCTTCCAAGCGCTCAGTGGGCTCAAGAAGAATATACATGTATGATAAGGTAAAGGTTACCGTACTTCAGGGTTGGCCAGGTGAATTTTAGAGTTGGATAAATGGGAGTTTCAGGCATCATGTAGATTGTAGATTGTGACCAAAATAATATGTAGAACTCTTACCATGCATCGCTAGACCAATTGCAATGTAATTTCTGAGTGTAAAATGTTGTATGTAGAAGTCCCAGTGATAATAAGCCCCTAATCATAAGAGTGTAGTGAGTGCTGTGCATGTACTACATAGATGTACTTTGGAATTCTATCTCAATGACCAATGCGTGCTAACAGACACGTATCAACAGACGATTGAACTCAATCTGATTTGAAAACAAGATACCTACAGGTATCAATTGACAATATTTCCATAAGCTTGTAAAATAATCAATGTCTAGTTTGTTGTGACGACGATTAGTCTACACACCAACAACACTGTGACTGTAAGGGGGCAGTGAACAAAATATAGGGGCTCTTGCTACTTAGGTGGCATGATGATTGGATGCATACTTAAAGGGTACCACCACCCAAAAATAATATTCTTATTAAAGAAAGGTAACATCTTTAGTATTCCATTCCATCGACAAGTTCACAAAAATATGTTTCCAGAAGAAAAGAAAAAATAATTGGAAACGCATCACCATTCTAAAGCATGCGTTCATGCGGTCTGAATTGCGTAGACTGCGATGCGTGCGGTGAATTGCAATGTGTGCAGAGCGAACGAATCGCCCGGGAATCTATTGTCTACAAACGTATGCGTGAATACCATTGGCGCACTCGCAAATGGTTGGCCCGTATGGAACCAGGAAATAGCAGTGGTTCCGTAAGTGGTGGAAATTAATTGCTTTGTTTATGAATTACACAACCCTTTGCAAAATGTTGGGTATCTATTTGATATCACACAACGGTACCAAAACATATAATTATGTGTTGTTCTTTGCCCGGTGGTCCCCTTTAATTTCTAATTGATGAGGTCTTGGGCTCGAGACTGATCAATTGATGCCCCAGCCCAGTGAACAAAATACAAAGCCAACACAGGGGCTCAGAAATGCTGAAAACTGAAAAGAGCCCCATAAATTTGCATAGAGTGCATAGACTGCTATTACCCTTGAAGGGTAATATTACTATCCCCCAAAAACACAAAGAACATGCATGAATTCCTACAGAGTTCAATGCCAAACCGTTTTGAGTTCCATTGTCTTGCAGACATGCTTGACAAGTAGCCCATGAAAATGTATAATTTCATGTTTATTTGTCATAATCATCATCCATCCCTTCCATTTTTAACAGTCTGAAACCATCCTGCCTTTTTCAAACTGGTCATATTTAGCAGGGCTTGACTCTAGCACTAGCCCACTTGCCCGGGGCAAGTAAAAATTGATGTCGGGCAAGTCAAATTTCATAAATGAAATGGTCTAGTTTAGTTGCCTGATCTGTCAACTAAAACATCTCTGTTCAACTCTCAAATCTCATTAAGAATTAAATTAAAAACAACTTAGTAAATTGCCAAAGCAAATTAAGCTAGCTACAATGTTGATTAATTTATCTTTTGTTTCACATCATTGTATTTTCTGGCAAAAAATTAAAACAAAATTTGGGGCAAGTAAAATTTGAACATTCACGATTTACTACATGATTTTACTTGTCCGAATCATAGGCAAGCAGAAAAAAAGGTGGATGCTTTAAGATTTCAACTTCCTTAAATTTCTCAATCCCCAGTCTCTTTAATTTTCTTTCTCCTTCCTACTCCACTGTCCTCTGTCCTCCCTCAGATCTCATCTACTGTATCTAGGACTTTCATCAGCAGTGGGCCAGTGCAGCTTGGGCCAGTGGCCCGGGTGCCAAAGGCCACCAGAAATTCAATTTGGCCTATAGTAACTCTTGAATTTGCCACAAATGAATTAGGATCTAGAACATACAAGTCTAGATCTATACATGTAGTGAGAATCTATCTGATGTGGTATTTTGGCCACTGAAGGAAAGGCTTAGTTGAGGGGCAAGCCCTGATCATCTTTTGCAACTTGTTAATTCTTTTCGTCCACTCTTTCACCTCTTATCCCTCTCATCTGTCCTCTTTGCTTGTCCCAGCTTCTTCCTTCTCACTCCTCCATCTCACATTATTATACCGTCCTCTTTTCACATCCTTTCCTGTAGAAATCTAAGTCTTTATCTCATCTTCATTTCCATTCATCTTTCTTCCCTCCTTTTTCATCCTTCAGATACCATCTACATGTAGGACTCTCTTTTTCATGTTCTTTTAAAACTTCCTGAATGCATTTCTTTCCCTCATGAATTTGCATTCTATCTAGAATGTCTCCTCTTTGCTTGTCTCAGCTTCTACCATTCTTACTCTTCCATCCTACCTTCATGTACCATCCTCTTTTCTCTTCATTCCCTCTCCCTTCTTTTCCTCGAATCTCCTTTCATCTTCATTTCCATTCATCTTTATTCCTTCTTTTTGTTCATACTTCTTCTTTCTGACACCATCTGAAACTGATCTGATCTGATGACCAGTTACATGTTTTAAATATACTGTCTTGCTTTAGTTCAGACATGACACTCAGATTGTTGTCGGATCGGAAACGGATTGTGTAGTGATAGTGATAGATAGTGATAGATTGCAATAGGCTACAGGGAAAAGAGAAATAGAAGAAGCATGATGAGGTAAAGTTCAGACAAGGGGGTGAAAGATGACACACATAGAAGACAAAAATGGGAACGAGTTGGAGGGCCTTAATGTCCTTAATCACTTTCTCTTTAATTCTGTCTTGATTACTTTTCCTCCATTCTCTCGCCCCCGCCCCCCCCCCCCCCCCCAATTTCACTACATCGTCTGCGTCCCCTTCCTCATCCTGTTTTTCCTTCTTCTTATGGTACCTTCTTCTTCTTCTTCTTCTTAACTTCCTCCAGCCTGGAGAACTGTACTATTTCGGTACAGAGAGGTGCCAGCAGTGAGGACCAAGTAATGGCTAATGCACGTTTAAGGTGAATATCCAAAATAAACTGGAGTGTTACAGGTAGAAAATCTGGCAATAATGCTAAATACATGTTTTACAACAGAATGTCGACAGTATACACATGAAAAATAACTAAGCTACACAATTACAATAATTACATATTTTCTTTAACTGGTCCGAAGTTTTCCTCTTCTAATAAATTCCCCAAAATCATGCACACTTAAAAAAAGATTTATTTTTTAAGAAAGTTTTGTAAAATTATACTGCTTAACATGTTCATAGCAATTTATGTATGAATCTTACCCCGACTTGAACTTGCTCTTCATTTATAAACTTTGTACAGACTGTGGATGAGTTCTGTTCAGAGGCGTTCATCGGCCGCACACGACAGACTACTTTAATATTGCACTCAGCTGGATCTGCCATGGTGAATAGATGATTCTGTCCCTATATATATTCCTCTCTGAAAATATGTCCAAATTGATCCCGAATAAATCAAATCCGATGAATCCACAATCACTTCATGTTGGATCTTGCCAACAATGTTACACACTGCACTGCTCAGCTCAGCTGCATTGGCGTTCTGCACACAGTAAAAGAATGCACTTTATAATGAGATGCGCGAGCTGTGTTGAGCTGAACGGGGGCCCACGGCGCCGGTAGAAGGTGTGTTATGCTACTGACAACACATAAATCCCACGGACGATCGACAAGGGGTCTATTTCCGAGGTAAAATTGACAAAAACAGTCCGATTATGAGTTCAAATTAACAGAAAACGTTCCTGTAATTGAGAAAGAAGCGTCTCCACTGCGTTATCTGTAAATAAAAGGAATATTACACTAAATTCCGGGTGAAAATATGTCTCGATTCCGGTGGGCTCAGGCTCCTCCCTTCTCAACTCACGTCGACAGATAATTGGGAGAACAGAGGTGGCGCTAGACCACTTTATTTGGGGTGCAGCCAAATTAGTGTCTAAGATATTTATCGCCACAAGACAAAGTTTGTTCTCGAAAATTGTTGAAATAATTCCTGGTGATAAATTATTGCATTCCCTTGAGAAATCATCTCAAATGTCAAGTACAGTGGACTTGACTATCAGTGACATAGCTACGTAGGACATGACACAGGATGGGGGGGGGGGGGGGGCGCACATGCCCCCAACAGTGGCGTAGCCTGGTCGGACTGATTTGGAGGGGGCACACTTATGAATTGTCTTATTTGTTCACTAATTGTCCTTTTAGGTTATTTTTATTGTTTTTTCCAAATTATTTTATATTCTACTGCATTTTTTTTTTCATTGCCATATATTACAAGGAAATTAGAAAGCAAGAAGCGGTGTCACAAGCTTGTTTGCAAAAGGGGTTAGATCCACTTAGAACCATTCCGAGAAAATCAAGTTTTTTTATTTCTCCCATATTGCAATATGTTTATGCAAAACAAATTTGTCCTGATATACTACCCTACGATGTGATGTAAAACTGAGTATGAACAAATATCAGCCTGTCTTCATATTTTTAAAATAATTTTTTCCAAAAATTGAACTTTGTGGATCTAGCCCCTTTTGCAAACAAACAATTCACATAACTAATCTTAATCAACTTAATCACCCACTATGAACATGTATGTGAGTTGGCTCATAACTGAAGTTTTTTCTATTCATTCTGATTACATTTCACCCATCAAAAGCAAAAATAATGACAACTCACATGTCACCGACATTGCTCAACTGTACAATATTTTGTTTGCAAAAGGGGTTAGATCCACTTTGTTTGCAAAAGGGGCTACATCCACAAAGTTCAATTTTTGGGAACATTATAGCTCGCTTCCAATAGGCGCTAAATCCACTTTCCATAAAAATTGAGTTAACGATATATCTACATGTATAATCTACGTAGCTATCTAGGAATCCACATTTTACGACAAATAACTCAGTCAAAATCAAAATATAGAAAGTTCAATTTTCATATTCCCATAGGCACGTGTACAAAGTGGGAAAAAGAAACCCGTTTTCCTCAGAAGTTGAAAAAGTGGATTTAGCGCCTTTTGGTTGAAGACAGGCTGACTTTTTCATACTCAGTTTAACATTCACATGGTAGGGTATAGTATATCAGGACAAATTTGTTTTGCATAAACATATTGCAATATGGGAGAAATAAAAACAAACTTGATTTTCTCGGAATGGTATAAAGTGGATCTAACCCCTTTTGCAAACAAACTGAAATGGATCTAACCCCTTTTGAAAAAAGAAGATTTTTCTTAGCCATTTTTTTACACTTTTTGATGGGAATTTCAACTTTTCTTTGGTATCATCTTATAGAGCTACTAAAAATCAATACATTAAGACAACAAAATCAAATTTGATGAAAATGGATCTAACCCCTTTTGCAAATGAGCTCTTCGAAGTAAAAATGACTCCTACATGTATATTTGTAGTGTTTTAAATGTATACCTCAGCAAATTATACTCCCTTTCTAAAACAAAAACTGGTACAAGTGGTCTTGGTCTCGGCCTCAAAATTTGTTGACTGGTTCCCAGTCTCGGCTTCAAACATTTTTGACGGACAACCCCGTCTGTGACATCTGTGTTTATCTATGATTATCAATTTTGTTACAATAGTTATTCTTGTAGATTCTAGTAGATAACAATAATATACATTTGTTAATGAATGCAGTACAAAATGTAAAAGGAGCCATATTTTCAATCCTGTTCTTATTGATGTTACTCGTTCTAATGGATATCATACTGATATATAGGCTCTTTTTAGAACTTTCTGAATATTTGACTGCATGGGCCATAAAGTCCCAACCAGGACAATTTGTAGTTTTTCGTGGGTCTGAGCCCCCCCCCCCCCCCCCTTTTCCAGGCCTTCTTTGTAAAATACTAATTAGTTTAAATTTGCTTGTTGATTGCTTTGCTTATCTCAAAGTTTGCTCAAACCCTAAAGCTTTCGGGGGCTCCTCTCCCTGGACCCAACCCGAAGCTGCTCCACTTGCATGCCTTGAGCCCCCCCCCCCCCCCCCCCAGGCCCTCTTGGAGTATTCCTGGGTACGCTACAGTAGCAGAAGGTCGACATCGCGTTCAGATTGATTGCGAGTATGTGTCTGATTAGTGATTACCGGAGTAAATAATGCAGGCCCTAAGCCAGGATTTTTCAAGGGGGGGGGGGGGGGGGGGGGGGGGTCATCAACAAGATCGATCGTTGCCCGAGACCACTGTTTTAAAGGTCAAAAAAGTGGACCAAAAAGTGGACCAAAAAGTGGATCTTTCTAAATTTGAGGGGGGGGGGGGGGTGCTTATGCACCCTACACACCCCTGGCTACGGGCCTGTAATGTAAAGTGCTAATTAGAGGGGTTATATAATTATAATTAAATTGAAACGTTATACCTACATAATGAAAAGGAGCACTATTTTTTCCTGATGAATAAAGACATTTTTTCAGTCTTCCCCGGCTAGCTTGTATTGAGGGGCATTGTTAGACCAAATGGGTATAAGAATATAGTCTTAGTTGGTAGTGGTAGTTTACTTTACTCCTCCTGAATACTCCATAGGAGTTTTAACTGGAGGTCGCGGTCTAACCATAGAGTAACCTAACCATGGACCCTCCATGGTCTAACCATGGATGCCAAGAAGGTATAAGGAACTTTCTTAATTCTTATACCCATTTGGTCTAACAATGACCCTCAATACAAGCTAGCCGGGGAAGACTGAAAAAATGTCTTTATTGATCAGGAAAAATAGTGCTCCTTTTCATTATGTAATTATTGTAATAATAACGTTTCAATTTAATTATAATTATATGAACTACTCATAATCAACAGGGGAGGAGGGAAGGGGAGGATGCATTCAGGACGTGTATTATTGTATGTGTACGTACCGTGAATGTCCGGCCCCGGCCGCGGCCGCGCTCGCTCGCAGAAACGTAACAGCTGTGTGCAGTGAACATAATGGCGGACCCAAAATATGCTGACTTGCCTGGAATCGTAAGCATTTTTCTTTAGTTCTCCTTCTCTCAAGTAAACTTTAAATAGAATATTTAAAAATGTTTTGTTCTTATCTCTAGCTACGTGAATACTCTGATTACTAATTATGTGACATAACAAATATTTTAGCTTCGTTCGTTTTATTTAGTTCCCGTGCAATTCAATACGAACTGACTGCCAGTGGCAGTGCAGTGCCAGTGCTAGTGCTGTGGATATGCCAATTAGCGCTACGCCCTTTTGGATATTGCACGGACAATGTATTGGGTGTTTTGATTAAGGTTATTCCGGTCACGTTAACTATTGTTTTTGTGAGATTGTGTGTTGACTATTGTCAGAAATAGAGCAGCTAGCAATTCTGTGTTTTCATGTTTTGTGGGCTAATATATTAAGCTAGCAGAGAGCACACCTATGTACATTACAATAGCGTTGTGTGGAGATCAACTTCTTCCGCCTGCTGCATTATCCAAAACGAAAACAATTTTTGTCGGCCGATTTCTCCCTCAATTTACCAGCAAATGCAAACAAACTTTCGTTTATGTGATCCGCAATTCATATACTTTGATAATGATTATCGACTCTGTTGTTTTAAAGACAGCAAAATGTAGAAAAAAATGATTAATTCCCGTCTGTTTTCCTTTTCCGATAGCGTTCAACTGATCATGCTGATGCCTGATGGAGTGATGATCGGTACAGTGTACGAATGGGCAGTATGCTAATCTCCCGTGTATTAGCGTATTTTGCGTGTAAATGGTCCATACCATGGACCATTTACTTTGTAGATGTGGCAGAGAGCAGTATACTAACTAAGCAAGCATAAACATGATCTGCAAGTGCAATATTTGAATATGTTTCTATCTTTTGCCAAGTTCTAATTTTGATCCATTCTCTGCCAGTTTTAATTTCATTAATACGTGTTTATAATTTGTTTTTGTTATGTTTTGTCTTGATGTCGATTCGGATTTCAGTATTTATAAGAATTAAGATTAATCATAATTAAGTATGTTGTCGTGGATGATGGTAATTCAGGGTTGCTAACTTTGAAGCAGAGGTGAGAGTGTGACTGAGATTGAGACATTGCGAGGGAGCGGAGCGACAGAGCACGCACGATCCGCTAGCGATTTGCACCCGAGCGAGGGAGCGAAGCGACCGAGCGGGGGGAGGGTGTGAGAGGGGGGTGTCCCCCCTCCATGGTAGGGAGCTTTTGCAATTTTGAACTTGAAATCGTGCAATCTGATGCATACCTAATGAGGTAAAATAACATTTCATATACAGTCATTAAACACCCTAAGTCACTATGTTACTTAACAATAACTCTACACAACCACAACAAAACAGTCTATTGAATTATCTTCACAAAACATGGTAACGAGCAACGTAAAATATTTTTCGTTCCACCCTAGATTCATATCTATTTATATTTCATCGGTCGCATATCTTATTGGCGGTTTGGCCAGCAGCGCCCGCGTGTAGGCAGGGTGTGGGCCGGGTCGGGCGTGTATCCCGCAAACAAATATGATGTCAATGAGTTCTTCCACGTTTTTTTTATACACTAAGTTCAAAATTGGACGGAGATATCGAAAAGAATTATTCTTACCGTCGAAGATATCCTTTAGGCGAACCAAATTTCCTTGAAGAATCCGCAATCAGAATGAATTATCAAAACAAAATATTTCTCGTTTTCAATGTTGTGCTCGTAATCGTCGGTCGAACTCATGCACACAGTATAAGTACACACGTTGAATTGCATGCATTAGGTACCTATAGCTAGCTAGCAGCTAGAAAAATTTTGAAGCTGTAGTAATACTGTAAAAGTGGTAATATTCGAGGTGCTTTAATTTTCGCGGATTTCTCGCTGAAATCGGCGTCCGCGAACATTAAATCCCGTGAATATGCAATTATATTCCATTTACTTGATAATATCATTTTGATTAGGGCCTTACGATCGGCCGCGAATGTGTTTTTTGCGAAAATAACAACGTTTACAGTAGTATGCGCAAGTATTACTGAATATAGAAAATTGCATTGAAAACAATTTGTGAACCAGACGAGAGTGCATTTTCAGAGGATAATAAACAGGCTTTGAGCAGAAGTTTCAAAATGTCCTCCGAAGAAATTAAATTTGGGCTTTAGTGGATCTACACACGTTTTGCTGCATATCTAGTACTAGTAGTGGCAGCGCCTACAGTGTATATGCCAATGGCATTACCCTACAGAGTTGACACGTTCTGTAAAGCCCGGCGCAGACAGAGCCGACTCGACCCGACCCGACTGGTTTCAATCAGGCTAGAGTTGGGCCCGGTCGGTCGGAGCAGATTTATCTTGTTGAATCGGCCCCAACTGGCATCCGACTGTCTCTCGACTGGCAAAATGTGTGTCGCGAGGCACTGAAAACTGAGCCGATCGGAATGACAACCAGTCGAGTCGGCTCTGTCTGCGCCGGGCATAATACAATACAAAATTTCAAGCCAGGAAGAGGCTCCCTTTTTGGAAGGATTTTATTTGAGTTTATGCAGCTGCTAGTAGTATAATTGTTATTAGTTGATGCATTTCATGTTTGTTTGTTGTGGTGAAACAATGGGTAATGGGATATCATCAATATTTGAATTAGGGGGCAAAATCGCCCTTAGGGCTTAGCCCCTGTATGATTCTGCACATTACCATCATATTGACAATTGTTATGTATGTTTGTATTCTATTTATATTTTAGGACACACAGCCTGATGTGTATGAGACAAATGATCTGCCAGAAGATGACCAGCTACAACACGTGTCTGTGAGTCAATCATTTGTGAATATTGTTGTGACGCAAAAGTGACAAAGTGAACAAAAATACATGCAAATATAAAAATGACGCAACAAAGGGTATTACAATTTTTATTATAACATTTTTCAAAATGTGTAGGTATATGTATTTTGAAGATAAACAAGTAAAAATTGAAGTGTAATTTGGGGGTAAACTTTTGAACCTGTAGCTATGCAGTCTATAGAGTATAACTTATCTAGATCTAATTTGAAAGTTTGTGTTGAATTTGTCATGATTTATAGTGAATAAAGTTTACTCGGGGCTCGACACTCGCCAGCAAAAATTTATAAAAGTCATATTTTGGTGGCCCGATCGGGCAAGCAGATTTTCAACCCAACATTGACATAGTGAGAAAAATCTTGTTTTCTTCCATGTTTTGCTTCATCTATAATCACATGTTTGATCAGGAAAGAGTGATATTTTGAATAGTAACTAAGTTTACTCATGAAATGCAATTTTGGGGCCAGTAAATTTTTCTCACGGGCCACCAGAAAAGGGAAAGAAATTATTTCACTTGCCCGACCGGGCCACTGACAGAAAAGGTTAGTGTGGAGCCCTGGACTTTACTCATATATGTTCAGGACTGTAAAGCTGTGACACTTCTGTTGCAAATAGTATGTTCTTGGCCTTAAAACATGATAAGAATTTGACTTGCTTAGGGGCTTGGACCTTGGGGTGACATTCAACCCCCTAAATGCAAAACGGGTCCTTGGAAATGATAATTTAACATGAGAGTTCTATGTAAACGATTTTCAGAATGCTCATTTGATGTAGACAAACTTGAAAAGTAGCAGCCCCCCCCCCCCAAAAAAAAAAAATTAAAAATAATAATAAAATTAAATTAAAACAATTATAATATAGTTCCTTTTCCCCTGATTACTTAATTCACAGGCGGAGTTGAATAGTGAGGTAGTTGAGAAGCTGACCATCGACACAAAAGACGCTTTCAACAAATTCAAGGACAAGACTTTGCTGTCAGGGCAAGTTGGTGAGAATACAGACTACTTGACTGTTGGACATGTTTCAGACGAACAAACTTGAAATACAGAAATACACTAGTCTTAAGTGTTAATAACTAAACATTTTCAACCTATTTTTAGGTCATTAGAAGGGGGAAAAACAAATTAGGAGTTGCCAATTTGTTAAGGGAAATAATGATAAATTTTGCCTTGAAATTGCTCTTGTCCTTGATGGGTTAAGCTCCTTTAAGCTATTAACATACCCAGTGCTCAAAATTAACAGTAGGGCAGACACAATTGTTTTCCTTCAAAATCTGATGGCCCAAAACCGGCATCCAGTAGCCTGTAAAAAAAAAAAAACATTACAAATTATGTTAGATTTGGTGGACAATTCGGGCAAGTGGAATTTAGCATCAATGAATTATGTTGGCCCGCAGCTAGTTTTTAAGTGGCCCCGGGCCAGTGGGCCTGTGCTATAAATGTTGATCACTGGCATACCTTCTCTAGGGCACAACTCAAGCAGTGGCCCTGCTTTCAATGGCCACTAGAAATGCTGCTAGGCCACCTAAAGCAGTCTATCAGGTGGCCCAATTGACCACTAGAAATTCAACTATGATGATCATGATATTGATGTTGATATCAAATTTTTAAAAAGAAAGACATTTTTTAGGGCAAGTCCTGCTTCTCCTACCACAGATTTCTTGAATCTCTTCCTTCAGGTTTTACAGTACAGACTATTCCTGTTTTTTACATTATAGATACATATATATATGTTCCTCTCTTTCCTTTTAGATTTCTCTGATCGCATCAGCCATTCAAGGCGGACAGGATATGTGGCCCCGAAGAAGGAGTATGAAATTGTGAGTTTGACTAGAATACTACTTTGCAGTACTTCACATACACACTCTTAATACGAACAAGAGAAAACATTCATGTGCCAGTGTAAAACTCATTCTAGCACTCAGGATTGAGAAAAGTCACAAAAATAACCCAATCTGAGAATACATACAAATACCTGGACATGTAATTCAGTAACCAATATATGAATATTGTATTAATTGTTGTTTAAGCTGTAACATTTTATTTTTTTACGACGTCTCTTTCAAAGCATGATAATTTGAGGTTTGTAACACAATTAAAGGTGCACCTGTCCAAATAATGTGTGAAAGTTTCATTGAAAAAGCACACTGCTTTCCTGGTTAAAAAAGTTAAAATATGCGTCAGCTTTTACAACGAATTACTGTATGACGTCTATGAGGTTTATGACCGTTCTTTAACGCTTTTGAGCTGAATGATAGATATCATACTAAAGGGCCATTCTCTACCATAAGCTAAACAACACGGTAGAAGAGAAACGAGGAAGCTCCAAGTAATTTTTCGTGGAGTTAGACACTTTACAGGCATCCCTTTAATCCCATCTTTATTATAATGAGATATTTCCTTTTATTTTTTAAAAAACATATGAACCAGCAAGTGTTTTGCCTTGTGGCCTAGTTGGGCAAGTAAAAACAAGATTTGTTTAACTGCAGTGTCCGGAAACCTGAATCTAGTTGCCCCAGACAAAGAAACAGATGTAAAGTTTTGTTATAATTTGGTTGCCCATTTCGGACAGTGGAAATTAGCATCAATTTAGCATCAATGGCCAGTAGGCCCATACTAATTTTAAGCATTGCCATAGGCAATGGGTTTAACTTGTTATCAGCTTAGAATAATGTAGTCTTGTCCTTTATTATCCATAATTTTGTTTAAAAGACAATGCCGAGTTCAGTTGGGACCTTTTAACCTCTTCCATCCTAGATTCTGCAAACCCCATAGTTGACACATTCAGGACTGACTGTTTTTGCTACAACATGCATTCTCCATAGACCCAAGGTCAAGTATTTTTGGGACCAGTCCTGACCGGGTTAATACAAGGTTCCCATAGGCAATGGGTTAAATTTTTAAACTAAGAATTGTGTTGTCTTTTCGTTTATTGTCCATAGTTGGCTGATGGATCCCAGGAGAGGGAGACTCCAGTGCAGAGGTTCCAGAGGCTACAACACGAGATCAGGGAACTCGGGGAGGAGGTCGATAAGATGCAGGTATGATGATGATGATGACGATGATGGTGGTGGTGGTGATGGTGATGGTGATGATGGTGACAGTGATGACAATGAAGCTGACGATGATGTCGACGATGACAACGATGGTGGTGGTGGAAGTTATATTGGTGATGGAGATCGTGATGATGATAATGTTGTTGATGATAGTGGAGGACTGGAGGTGGAAGTTGTAATGGTGTTGAAGATGATGACAATGGTGATGATGTTGATGATGGTGATAGTGATATTTGTAAAGATGATGTTTGTTATGATGATGTTTGTAATAATGATTTTTTTTAATTATGATGTTTGTAATGATGAGGATGATGATGGGAATAATGGTGGGAATGATAATTATGATGATAAGAATTATTGTTATGTTTTATTAGGGCCTGGTATGTATTAGGGCCTAATCCCCACTATTTTCCATGTTCACAGAAAACTGCAAAGGATGACACCTCAGCGGTAGGTGCATCTCCAGCCGCTTTGATGAAGGACATCTCGGTGCTACAACAGCAACTCTATGGGCTTCACCTGGAGAAAATCCTGGGGAGCGAGTCTGTCATCGATGCATCAGACCCACAGGGCGCATTGCCCAAGTAAGTGTTTGGAATACTCTCCAGGGAGTGAAGATGTTGTATCCATTATGTTTAGTTGGGACACAGCTCAGAAGCTGAGGTTATAACAAGGGTTCTGGTACGTATTCTAATTCCAGCTCAATGTGCCCTCCGGTTAGGAAAATGTAGTATGAACTGGCACATTAAAAAAGAACTGGGCCCAGTTTCAGAAAGAGTTGCAATCGATATTGCAAATAATGGCAAGTCACAAAATATGCAAATTTGTTCCAATAAGATTTTTGCATTTAGTCACATGATCTGACTTGCAATTAATTGCAATTTAACAATCGATTGCAACTCTTTCTACAATGGGGCCCTGGATTGACACTTTAGAAGGATAACTCCTAATTCATTTTGACATTTTAGAATATGTTGAGAGAACATGGCCCGTATTCACAAAGGAGGTTTGTACAAACCATGGTTCAAACCGAGGTTTACATCTATGGAATGCCACTTGTAAACTGATGGAGAGAGAATGTAAATTCCTTACTTGTTAACAATGTTGATGGTACACATTCTCTCTCCATCAGTTTACAATTGGCATTCCATAGATGTAAACCTCGGTTTGAACCATGGTTTGTACAAACCTCCTTTGTGAATATGGGCCCATATGTTTGTACAGTGAATGACATGATGCTGATTTACAAAATAAATAGATCATTAACATTGTTTTATTTGCCTCACATTTTCAGAAAACTTTTCAATCAGCTCGATTCCTTCAAGAAAGAGGCAACACAAGCAGGAACTCCATCAAAGAAGGATGCACCGGCCACAAAGGATGGACACGTCACGTATGAACTCTACTATAGGCCAGAGCAGAACAAGTTCACACAGGTCTCAAAGGTTGGTTATTACGTATGGTAATGAATTTGATTCCCTCAATATAAATACCACATGTGAACACTGCTCTGTGCAAGAGCAGAACAAGTTCACACAGGTCTCAAAGGTCGGTTATTACGTATGGTAATGAGTTTGATTCCCTTTATATGAATACCACATGTGAACACTGCTTTATGCTAGAGCAGAACAAGTTCACACAGGTCTCAAAGGTTGTTTATTATGTATGGTAATGAATGGGATTCCCTGAATATAAACATCATGTATGAACTCTACTATTGGAGAGAGCAGAACAAGTTCACACAGGTTTCAAAGGTCGGTTATTACGTATGGTAATGAATTTGATTCCCTCAATATAAATACCACATGTGATCACTGCTTTATGCAAGAGCAGAACAAGTTTACACAAGTCTCAAAGGTTGGTTATTATGTATGGTAATTAATTTGATTCCCTCAATATAAATTCCACATGTGAACACATATATGCTAGAGCAGAACAAGTTCACACATGTCTGAAGGTTATGCTCAGGTTATGCTCAGGACCTAAATAGCTTTTAATGAAGGTGATGCTAAGATCAAAAGCTCAGGACTTAAATAGCCTCCAATAAAGATTATTGGTCATTGGTCATTTCCACTAACTTTACAAATGGTATTCATTTTTTTCTTTCATGAAGTTGACATGTATAAATTTGTTCCATTTACCACAGGCGGCTGAACTTGAACAACGACTCAACAGGCTAGAAGCTGTGTTAGGACAAGACCCACAGAAACTGGTGGGTACTAGATATCAATGAATGACTGATATCTAACAAATCTGGATAGTTGATTATTTGAAATAGGAACATTTCATTATTAAAGTAATCTTTCTTTTTGCTATGTATAGTTTGTTATTTTGTTATGTTAGACAGCATTCATCCAACAGTTAGTATACTTGAAAAATGTATATATTAATGTTAATTTACTGAACTGTATAGCTGCCATGTATTACCTTGGTACAAACTGTTTGAACATTATATTTGTATCACTTCTTATATATTGATTGTGCAAAAGAGGCACATCACTACTCTAGTCATTCAGAATTTTCATGGCATCAGTTTAAAGGTAATTATAAGAATAATGAGTGAATCAATGATGTTTAATTAGTTTATTTTATTATTTTTTTAATTTGCAGGCATCTCTAACTGCAGACACCAGTTCTAGAAGTCTATTGGTGAGTGCGCTTCATTATCCACTTTGAATTTGTCTTGATGTAGCCTATACAAAAACAATGTTCAAATAAATGTATGGGATTGTGACTACAGTCAAACCTGTCTTAGCAGCCTTCTGTCTATAGCAGACAACCTGCATATCATGGCCACTAAAAGTGATCCGCTGCAGATAAATAACAAAGTTTTGGAACCTGTCTATAGTGGTCACCTGTCTACAGTGGCCACTGTGCTCGTCTCCCTAACATGGTGACTACACTCGGGTTTGACTGTAGTCTGTAAAAAGATATCTTTTGTTAACAATCTCTTAGAATGTGTATTTACTTGGTGTAAAAAGTATTGGTTGAATTGTGATCACACTTTTATTTTGTATTTATCCCAGTATTTGCTTTTATTGGTAGGATGAATCAGTTAGCCTCAGACCAAGGTGTTTATCATGGACCTAGACAGAAATAACCGACTCTACATGTGGTCTTCATACTACAGTGGAGGTGGTCAGTGGAGCCAGATATAGTTTCAGTGGAACAACCGTCGGAACAGAGGCTGATTTTGGAGCCAGCTCAGGAAGACCACTTCTAGGCTGAGATTTAGTGCCTGCTACAGAGGCCACCAAAAGGCTATGAACCTTGCATTTGCCAGAGTCTTATGTTTTTACAGAACTTTAAATTATGAGTAAATAAAAGTTTCTTTGATTTGGTTTATAGGAATCTATTAGTCAACTCCAGGCCAGGGTGTCTATTTTGGACCCAGCTCAGGTAGACCACATCGAGGCCCGGGTCCAGAGCCTACTGCAGAGGTTAGACCAGGTCTCGGAGAAGAAGTCTGCAGTGGAAGATGCTGGGAAGGAGAGTAAGGTATGTTACAGGTTCAAAAATATTGTTCTCTGTTCCTCCTCCTTCTCCTCCCCTTCCTCCTCCTCTTCCTCCTTCTCCTCCCCCTTCTCCTCCCCTTCTCCTCCCCTTCTCCTCCCCTTCCTCCTCCTCCTCCTCCTCCTTCTCCTCCCCGTCCTCCTCCTCCTCCCCTTCCTCCTCCTCTTCCTCCTCCTTCTCCTCCTCCCCTTCCTCCTCCCCTTCCTCCTCTTCCTTCTCCTCCCCTCATCCTCCTCTCCCTCCTCCTGATTGCAATGTGTATCCGCTGACCGGGGTAATAATAGTTTTAAGCACTATGATTCTCGCGTGAATAAGGCTATATCAAATTACCGTTATTATTATTACTAGTCCATCCTACTCATCACAAACTCCTGCTTCATCTCCTACGCCTTGTGTTTCTTTATTTTTTATTTTTCCCCCTCCTCCTCCATCTCTGTCTATTTCTTCTTCATCTTCTTCTGCCAGCCTGTCTCCTTCCCCTTGTGTCCCTAATTTAATTTTTCATTAGAACACATTTTCATTTATGTAAATCTCACAGTATGTATTAATGCCACTGTAAACATTTATGTAGTTATGCGTTAATTTCTTGCAGATATCTGAACTTTACGAGATGGTTGAGAAGTGGGATTCTGTGGCAGAAACTCTCCCAAAGGTTGTGGACCGACTCCAGGCTCTGAAAGACCTTCATGAACAAGGTAGGTGATGATGGTGATGGTGGTGGTGGCAGTGGCGATGGCAATGATGATGATGGTAATGATGATGATTATGATGATGATGATAATAATAATGATGATGATGGTAATGATGATGATTATGATGATGATAATAATGATGATGATGATGGTGATGATGGTGATGATGATGATGATGATGATGATGATAACGATGACGACAACCACAACGACAGCGATGATGAAGATGGTGATAATTATGTTGATGATGATGATATATGTTATGCTGCTGATGATGATGATGGCAATGTTTCTGAATATGCTGATGGAGAAGATTATGGCAAAATGGCAAATATGATAATGATAATAATTTGTTTTTTTATTGCAGCATTGCAGTTCAGTCAGGTCATTAGCCAGCAGCTAGACATAGCTCAACATCTACTGACCACCAGTATGGAGAATGATTATGTTGAAGATGATATTGATATATTGATTCATAATGATTATCAAATATGAAATTGAATGGTGATGCGGATTATTACAAAGATAATCACAGTTATGAATGTTTTGTCTTTGATTGCAGCATTACAGTTCAGTCAGGCCATTAGCCAGCTAGACACAGCTCAACAGCAACTCACCACCAGTATGGGCAGCCAAGATACACTCCTCAAAGAGGTGAAGTTAATGTTCAATATGTATGTACAGTAGAACCTCGTTATAAAGAGCTCTGATATAACAAAACCCTCTTTAATATAACAAGGTAAATTTGCTTTATATTCATCTTGTTTTGTTTACCCTGATAAAACACTTGTTATAATGAGGTTCCACTGTACCAGGGATTACAAATTGGCACTGGCTCCCTGGCCTGGGGCAACCAACATTTTATTAATGCTTAAAGGGACATTTTCCCCAACATATAATCACCTTTGATTATGTTCTCTAAACATTAAAACACAATTTCATGCAAATACGACCAACATTGGCCTTTTGAGCAAGGGATAAGCATCATTTAAAGTCACTCGCTGTACGGGATAATCCCATTCATCGCGAACACCAAGGAGGCTGCCATTGATGTTTATGAAACTCGGATCGCTCTAAAATGTGACGTCAAACCCGAACTACTCTTTTTGTTGGCTCACGTTTTGCATTGTGTTTGTGCACAAACCCCGCGAGCTGCGAGAGCTAACAAAAAGAGGCGGAGTTTGTTTGTTCGGGTTTGACGTAGCATTTCGGCGCGAACAATTCAAAATCCGGGTTTCAAACAATATAATGGCAGTCTTCATGCTATACGCGATGAATGGGAATAGCCCATACAGCGATTGACTTTGAATGATGCCCCTCCTTTGTTCAGAGGGCAAACATTGGACATATTTGCATGAAATTATGTTTTAATGTGTACATAAATTAATCAAAGGTAAATAGATGATGGGGAAACTTTCCCTTTAACTTACTTGTTAATTTTTTTTTAATTATTATTATTATTATTTATTTTTTAAATTTTTTTTGGGGGGGTTACCAGATTCAGGTATCGGGCATGTGATGATTAGGAATCCGTTAGATTATGAAATACATTCTAGAGAAAAACCCCACACAATGAAAGTTTACCTTTTGGGGATAAAAAAACCTAGGCATTTTTGTATAATAAACAGTCCGTTTAAGTGTTTCAAAAAATAAGATACTGTTCTTATGATGTTATATCACATTTTCTGACCATCTTCCTCAGTAAGTGCAATTTCTAAAAGTTTTAAAATTGGTAAGGATTTTTTATTTCAACTTGTATCTTAATATTTTCTTTTTTGCTATTCTTTTCCAGATGAAGGATTCCTTTGCTGCCAACATTGCTGCTATACAGAGCAACTGCGAGTCACTAGATGGCAGAATGAAAGCATTCAAGAAATAAATATTTATTCATCTAAGTATATGTGACCGGCTATAGCAAAACCCGGCACTTGTCGGTAATTCATGTTTTGAAGAAATGGGCATTTTAAGTTTACACAATGTTTGTAAAAGACCTGTAGCCAATTATTGACCAATACGTTAGAACAAAGGATCAAATGAAAGCTTGTGATGAGGCCTTTGTAATGGTATGCAAATCTGCATTTTGATTTTTACCGACAAGTGCCAGGTTTTGCTATAAGCGGTTACATATAATAATTTATGCTGATCGTAAATTGTAAGTTAGAAGTCATAGCGTTAATACAGTAAAATATTCAGAACTAACTGCAAATATGGAGATGCCACCCTACTTATACACATGCGGAATTAACGGATTAACTCGACTTTAGATTATTTTGTGCCGATTGTAAATCTTAGTGATGAAAATCTTACTGTAAAGACAGAACAAAATTCATCAATGCTTAATTCCACTGGCCTGAATGGGCAATCAAATTTAACATATTTGTTAATGTTTTTTTTGTTTGGGGCCACCAGATTCAGGTTTGGGGCTACTAGAATTGGAAAAAATCTTGTTTTTACTTGCCCAACTGGGCCACAAGGCAAACAAGTTCATTTCTAGCATTGGTTTAGAAAATGCCAATACTCTGGCAAAACATCTCCTTTTGGGGCAAAATCATAGTATTTTTACAGCCTTATGGTGAAGACAAAAAGAAAGATATTTGAATTATTACTAATGGTTCCCACACACCCCTGTCAATCGTGGACTTATTTAAGAATTTGTATGGCAGCTAGCTTTGATGGTAGTATAATAATAAAGTTCATCAAAGCCTAGTTTAGAACCCTAGGTTAACTACATTTAGTTAGTTAAAAATTGGTTTGTTACGTTATATGACCCTTGATATTGTCATAATAAAATTATAATCATTAATATCTTTGATAATTTTCATTTAAAATAATTCTTTCTGGTCAATTTCCTTTATATTTGAATAATTGAAGGTATAGTGTAAATCTTAAGTTTTGTAAATAATGTATTTATTCAAGTTTGCTTCCCACAAGTATAGTAATATGTAAAATTGTAAATAGGGAAAATACTTCATGCTTGCCAGTGCAATTTGCTTTCTTGTTCCAGTGTTTTGCAGAAATGTTTGTAAACAATACATTTTCCGTGTGAATTTTCAAAAAGAAAAAGCTAGTAATTTCCAACTGTATTTATTTTTGCTTCACATTAAAACCCACCTATAATGTATCATTGAAAGATGTTAAGTTCTTGTTTCCGATGTATACACTATTTGAATAATAATACAATAGTATTATAATTATTTGGCTAATAACAACAAAATGCTGCTAGTAAAAAGCCATCTTTTGGGGGAAAAAATGATATTCAGGCTACTCTAAATAAGCGTCTCGATCTTTGATTGGACAGGATGGTTATGAACATCATGCATTTTTGTGTGGGGGAATTTACACTTTACCGCCACAGCTCTGGCAGACTCTGCGCGCTTGTTCCTTCATGCGCGCACAACCCAACATTAACACACAAACCCCTATCTCAAGCCACTGCGTGTGACGCTTATTTTGGCACGCTGAACAAGCAGGAGGAAAGTGGTTAAAAAGTGACGAAAATTGCTGATTGTCGTTTTTAGTGCTTACATTTCCTTATTTATCAGGGGGACACCCCCAATCTGAATCTGAATTTCTAGACAAAAGAACATCGGAAACTTACAGAAAGAGAATCTGAGTGAAGCTATGGCGGTAAAGTGTAATTAACCCTTTGAGTGTAATGTACAGGAATTCATATCCATTGCAGGTTTCCAATATAAACTTCAAATTCAAAATACATTTTTATTCACTTCCAGATTTTATCATGGCATTTTATGGAACTTTCAGAGAAAATGTATTAATTTACTAGAGGTAAAAATGTGAATTGATCATGTGTGTAGACGTGAATGTAACCAATAAATTATTCCTGTGTATAAATGCAAAGCATTTCATTGATGTGGTGTTGTTTTATTTCCCAGTGTCCCAACACCATTAAAGTGACGCCTCTAAAGTGTCAGATATTGCCCAAAATGACATTTGAGACTTCAATCCTGTACCAAAATCATTGTAAGATATGTCTGAATGATGCGAGAAAGTTTCATTGAAAAAGAACAATGCTTTCCTGGTTAAAAAAGCAAAAATATGCGTCGGCTTTTACAACGGACGTGTATGAGGTGTAAGACCGTTTATTAAAGCTTTTGAGCTGAATGATAGATATTGTCATACTAAATGGGCATTTGAAAAAATCTAACGCTATTTTATTCTTCTCTTACCATAAGCTAAACAACACGGTAGAAGAGAAACGAGGAAGCTCCAAGCAATTTTCGTGGAGTTAAGCCCGGCGCAGACAGAGCCGACTCGACCCGATCCGACTGGTTTAAATCAGGCTAGAGTTGGGCCCGGTCGGTCGGAGCAGATTTATCTTGTTGAATCGGCCCCAACTGGCATCCGACTGTCTCTCGACTGGCAAAATGTGTGTCGCGAGGCACTGAAAACTGAGCCGATCGGAATGACAACCAGTCGAGTCGGCTCTGTCTGCGCCGGGCATTAGACACTTTACAGGCCTCACTTTAAGGTAACTTTGTACAATCAACCAAAATCATTCACTTCTCTTGTACCTTTTTTGGCTTCCATTGTAAATTAATGTCACATGACCGAGAAATTAGCAAAAAATGCAGCGATATTCGCTAACTCATTGCACTAATTTTTTTACCGAACACTTCCAATCATAAGTTTAAGACAGGGAAATTCTGAAAACAAAAACCAGTCTCGTGTTTCTATTGGCAATACGAAGTATGTGAGAACCGTTAGATTTTGAAGATTTTGTATTTTGTGCGTAAAAATCCAAACATAAAAAAAAAAAACACCCAACACACACCATCAAGTGAACACCACAGGCATGCATACATTAAACTGAAAAAAAAAAATAATAATGCATCCTTCAAATACCAAAGCAAATCATTTCATGAAGAATTGGTGTTTAGGAGTTAGGCATATTCAGAAAAGGTAATGAGAGTTAGTAACATTGTCCGCATCCACAAACCTTACTTAGAAGTCTAGTTGATCTTTCATACCTTTTTATTTGATTTACAAATAGAAGCATAGACAAGTTTTTTTTTTTTTTTTTAATATTTTGAATATATTGAAGTGTTCAGATTTGTAATTATCCACTGAAACATTAAATCTGTTTACAAAGTCGGTGCAATGAGTTGGGGAATTTACTTTCCATTTTCGCTTAATACTTGTCCATATAACATCCATTTAGCGTGAATTTTTAAAAACATTTTCCAGTGGACAAATCACAAGTTTTTACCAACCATTCATCACTTTTTGCACAAAGTTACTAGATCCCTTTAACCCTAACCAGACCTGGGGGGGGGGGGGGGGGGGGTGGAATCCACCCCCCCCCTCGACTTTTCGCGCGATAATTCCGCAACGCACGCAGGTATTGCCGCGCGACTTCATGAGTTTTTTCATCCAAGTCTTGCGCAACTTTTGAGACCAAATTTGCGACGACCGGGTATACCGTTCTAAAGTCACGTGCCCTTTTGTAAGTGAGCGTCGGCCCGAAAATCGCTAAATTTTGTGATTTGTGTACAAATCCTATGGAAATGGAGTTTATCCTAGAATAGACAAAACCTTCATTATTTGTCATTCTAATCACTGCAATCATTGAATTTTGGGCTAAAAATTGTTTAATAATGGTTAATAATTTATTCCATAAAAAAAAACAATAAAAAAAAAAGTAAAAAAATAAAGAAATACATAAGAAATTCCAAAAACAAAGAAATACACAAGGAATTTTTTGGCTGTCGCAATTTTTAATGTTGAAAACCTTTTAATTAGGTCATATAGAATATTCATGCACAAAATTAGCATATTCTGAGCCATATTTAGTGATTTATAGACAAAAAGAGGATTTTTGCATAAATTTGCATAATTAAGTAGAAATTAATTTTTTTTCAAAAAATAACAATGCAGTCTTGTAGATTATGTCGCAAACTATCTGTGTGCCAAATTTTGTGGCGGCCGCGCGTTCGGCGGCCGAGATCTCTAGTAACTTTGTTGACATGTGCAAAAAGCGATGAGTGGTTGATACAATGTATATTGTTGTTATCAAGTTAAATGGACTTTATATGGCCGAGTAATGAGCAAAAAATGCAAAGTGACATTCACCAACTCATGGCACTCACTTTGTACATGGTTCTGACAATCCGTTGGATAATTTGACATCTGAACACTTCAATCGTAAATATCTTTTTAACGAAAGGGAAATTTGAAAAACCGAAACCTGTCCCATGCTTTTTTGTTAATAAGAATACAACAAGGTATGAGAGAACCGCTAGAATTTCAATTGGATTTTGAGGATTGGGACAAAGTCCCATTAATATAGTGGAACCTTGATATAAAAAAACCCTCTTTTGGCAAGGTAACTTCACTGGTACAAGCCTTGTACATGCTTTTTATTTTTTACCCTGATAAAACAAGATACATGGTATAACAAGGTAATTTTCATTGTCCAAAGCTCCTCGTTATACAGTGAAACCCCATTATAACGAGAACCTTGTGCCCATTGAATTTACCTTGTTATATCAGATTTCTCAATGTTTCAGGGCTTAAATATAAATTAAAGGGATCTAGTAACTTTGTAGACATGTGCAAAAAGTGATGAATGGTTGATGCAATGTATATTGTTGTGATCTCATATGTCCACAGGGTATTGTGTAAAAATTTCAAGTCAAATGGACATTGTATGGCCAAGTAATGAGCGAAAATGCAAAGTGATATTCAGTAACTCACTGCACTCACTTTCTACACAGAAGAAAAACTCGCCCGGAGTTTTTCTTATCTGAATACTTCAATCATACATATATTTGTAACGAAAGGGAAATTTGAAAAACCGAAACCTGTCCCGTGATTTTATTGTTAATACGAATACAAGGTATAAGGGACCCGCTAGAATTAGAATTTTATATTGAGGATTGGGACAATGTTACTAAGTCCCTTTAATACAGTGGAACCTTGATATAAGAAAACCCTCTTTTGGCAAGGTAACTTCACTGGTACAAGCCTTCTACATGCTTTTATTTTTGACCCTGATAAAACAAGATACATGGTATAACAAGGTAATTTTCATTGTCCGAAGCTCCTCGTTATACAGTGAAACCCCATTATAACGAGAACCTTGTGCCCATTGAATTTACCTTGTTATATCAGATTTCTCAATGTTTCAGGGCATAAATTTAATAAATTACATGGAACCTGTACCTGAGAAATTCCTTATGAAGAGGTTTCACTGCAGATATGTCAAAATTTGCTGAAGTTGAGAAGCTTGTAGTGCTGTTCCAATGGAATGGCTTCAGCAAAGTAGACAAGCCATACCAAACATCCCAGCATACTGTCGCTATGCACCCTAACTCCAACAATACAGTCACACTCGACTCCACTGAATAAATCCACAATTTCACAATCACCCTGATATAACAAGGTAATTCTCAGTGTGCAAAGCTCCTCGTTATACAGTGAAACCCCATTATAACGAGAACCTTGTGCCCATTGAATTTACCTTGTTATATCAGATTTCTCAATGTTTCAGGGTTTAAATATAATAAATTACATAGAACTTGTACCTGTGAAATTACCTCGTTATAACAGTGCTTGTTATCAAGAGGTTCCACTGCAGATATGTCGAAATTTGCTGAAGTTGAGAAGCTTTTAGTGCTGTTCCAATGGAATGGCTTCAGCAAAGTTGACATACCATACATCCCAGCATACCGTCGCTATGCACCCTAACTCTCAACAATACAGTCACACTCTACTCCACTGTATAAATCCACAATTTCACAATCACCCTGATATAACAAGGTAATTCTCAGTGTGCAAAGCTCCTCGTTATACAGTGAAACCCCATTATATCGAGATCCTTGTGCCCATGGAATTTACCTTGTTACATCAGATTTCTCAATGTTTCAGGGCTTAAATATAAATTACATAGAACCTGTACCTGTGAAATTACCTCGTTATAACAGAGCTCCTTATAAAGAGGTTTCAGTGCAGATATGTCAAAATTTGCTGAAGTTGAGCTTTTAGTGCTGTTCCAATGGAATGGCTTCAGCAAAGTTGACATACCATACATCCCAGCATACCGTTGCTATGCACCCTAGCTCCAACGATAAATACACTCCGCTGAATAAATCCACAATTTCACAATCAGCTTGGGTTTGGCATCACGCCAGATTTCACATTTTATTGCAGGCCTTTTTTACAACATAAAGAGTCTGTCAGCATGGGTGTTTGTGGGCGATTTTGAGCGGTCCGTGTGATAACGGGGGGAAGACCCCGTAGCACTGGGATGAATATGACAGCAGATGTGGTGTGAGGAGATGTTGCGATTCCAATTTGTTTTCAGTTCTTAGAATCTGAGCTTCTGGAAAAACCACTTGTTCTTGCCAGTCCGGTACCTGCACAAGAGAGGGAGACAAAAGAAAAAATAAAAAATAAAAGAAAATTAGTTGATTGGTACAGAAGTCTTCAAAACATGCACATGTTATAATCAGGCCTCCACATTCACACTTTTTTCTACTGGCCCATTTGGGCTAGTAAATTCTTAATTTTGTTAATTTTACTGGCCACAAAACCTATACAAAGTTGTCCAATATGAAACTTGTGCTAGTTGAAACAGCAATGTTAGTTGCCTGATCGGGCCACTAAAGTTACTCATTTTTGTTTTAATTTGCTGGCCAGACATCCATTTTTACTGGCTCCAGGCCATCGGGCCAGTGTGGGTGCCGAGCCCTGTTATAATTATGGAACCATCCAATAAAATTATACTCCTCCAACTGAAATGAACCGGTCCCATTCAAGATTCTGATATCCCCCATAGACCTTGTACATAGCCCACAAGGTTCCCCCATAGGCAAGGGGTTAGATAAGCAGTGCTGAAGTCACTAGCCAACACTCAAAATTAGCACAGGCCCGATGGCCCGGGGCCACCAAAAAAAAATCATATTACCAATGTTTGGTGCCAAATGTTGGCACCATGGTGCAGAAAATTATGGTTATCATTTGCAAATTTAGTACCTCACAGAAAACACTGGATTTGTGGTTTTAAAATGAAGGAAAGAGGGGTCAATAAATAAAAGTTGCAGAACGCAATTTTCTCCCCAAGTCCGTACCGTTATAAATGTCGCAGAGCGCATAATTCAAGTTCACAAGAACACAGAGAGGCATTTTCCCCCCCCCCCCCCCCTCAGTTTGTGCTGTTGCCTCATATGAAAAACCTCCCATCATCTGCATCTTGCATGGTAAATTAAAGTAATTTTAAACTACTTTCAGGGGGTGAGTGATTGCTAAAAACAACAACACAGATCACCAATTCATTGGGAGTATAATACTACATTGTAGGTATATCCTGAGTGGGTCCAGCTAAAAACACATTTAGGCTTGTTTGTGTAGTAGTCATTCACTTTAGCTGTGCGATGCTTCTCTGATTGACGATTTTTATTGGCACGAATAGGGTTTTAATTCCTCTTTGATTCAAGTCAACGTAAAATACTTTTAAAAGTTTTTCTTTATTTTTTCGGGCCAGCAAAATTGGAAAAAGACATATTTTGGGCCACCAGCAAAAAATGTTAATTTCGAGCATTGCCAGTGTTAGCAAACATCCCAAACCAAATCGGCATGCATTATGTCATTTATCTCAGAGCGCAATTGAAAATAAAACAGAACAATGTAAGAGGACATCATTAGCAGAAAAACATGATGTAACTTTTTAAAGATATCACCAAAAGTCTGTTTTGAATTTATGCAGTGGCGAACGAAGGACCTCAACACCAAATGAATAATCAAATTAAACAGTTAATTCAAAAATTGAATTTTCTAAAATATATTTTTTTCTCAATTAGTTTAATTTTGCCACTCATTCAATTGCGTACACACCAAGTGCAAAACAGAGGGGTGTTTTAGCAGCATAAACATGGTTTACAACAAGCTACTTCATTTCATTTGTAAAACATTATCAAAATTAAAGTAGATACAGAAAAAAATCACCAACTGCCGTTGGCATTCTCTACAGAGGTGCCCACAGCATGACAAAAAGAATAGATGCATGGAGTATCTGTTTTCTCTGTGTACACGTCTCGACAGAGAATGCCGTGCCCTTCTGCTCCCAAAATGTGCCTGTATCTTTGTGTATCTCACCTCTCGACGAATTTCCCCTTGATTTCCCTCTTGGCCTTGCGCCTTGATGTGGGGTCCTTGAAGGAGTCCTTGTTCACAACCTGCTTGTCGATGCTCACGTCAACAGAGTACCTGGCAACAAAATATCAAGAGACATAATAAGAATGGAAACAAACTAAAGCGAGCCATCTATAATCATTTAATATCGATGCTCATGTCAACAGAGTACCTGTCATTGAAACGTTAAAATACATAATTGGCCAAAACATACAGGAAACTGACCAGAAATATATTAAAATGAATGAAAATGAGCAACGAAAATTGGGCTTCCCTCGGATCAAATAGCTGCATCACTTTGGCAATCCCTCATGCATATCCCCAAGATGATTTCTAATCCTTCAGGTTTGTCTCTGGTTTATAATAGTTTCTGATCATCATGAGCATTGACAAGAGCTTTCTGGCTCAGTTGGTAAAGCACTGGTCTAGCAATCTGGAGGTCTCAGGTTCAAATCCCGCTTTGATCATTTTAATTTATTAGACACAATTAGACTAATGCAAGATTAACGTCTACAGAAAAGGTATGAATATAAACTCTTGTAGATGTGGTTCTTGGGCCTGGGGGCATGGGGATTTTAGAGCAAGTTTGTACTTTAGCAATCAGCCCAGGCAAAATTGCTCTTCAACCATGTGTAACGTTTATAAATGGTCAATCATTTATAGGCCTAATCATTTACCTTGTGGGCATGAGATGGTTGTAGTTGTAGACCTTGACAAAGGTCTTGATGCGAGACCTCTGCTTGATCTTCTTCTTGCTCATGAGCTTGGTCACCTTGCGAGGGTAGCGGTCGATTCCGGCCACCAGGGCGTGGCTGTACGGCCTGTCGGAGCTCCCATCATCGTGGTTCTGTAGAAATTACACAAAATTTCAAAAAAGTCAACAATCATCTTACAGCGCACTATTGATATCTACCATTTCAATCATTACTTTGACCCCCCGACACATCCTTAGGAACTTTCTTGCATAAACACAAGGTTAACTACCAATCAATGTTTTATGGCAAGAAATAAACGATTTGAGAGCATGAACATAAAATTAAAAAAATGTTTTTGTGAATCTTGGAAAAAATTACAATGGTTTTAAATTATTTTATTTCTAAAAGTGACAGGACTCCATATCATGGTTTTACATTGTGCATGCCATTCATACAGGTGGAATGAATAACAAAATGGTGTTCATTTATTTTGCAGTTAAACGTACTAAATTAATAACAAAATAATTAGTGAACTTCATGTACAATTTACCTTGACAATGACGGCCTTGCGCCCAGCATACCGTCCAGAGAGGACAAGGACCACTCGGCCCGCTTTCATGAATTTTCCCATAGCTTCTGAAATAAAAGCAAACAAGAAGATAACTATGTAGTGGAACCTCTTTATGATGAGCTTTGTTGAAACAAGGTACTTGATATAAGAAGGTATTTTCATGGGACAAGTTTGTATGTATTTTAGCATTTTTTAAGCCCTGATCGATGATATCCGATATAAATTTAATGGGCCCCCAAGGTGCTCGTTATGAAATTTCACTGTATTCTGTAGAATCAATCATGGTAGAACAAATGTATCATGCCATTCATTCATCCATTTGAACGAGTGGAAATTTGTTGTTTGTACTTTATCTATCATACATGTACACTGCAGAAACAGCACTGTTTACAATATTGAAGCCGTCGCCTGCTAACATGAGTCTGCACTTGTGGGGCCAAGTAGCAGACTACATTGTCTAGCAGACGGCTTGTGGTGAAAGCCCAGCCGGAGATGGCGCTAGTCCATCTCGACTGATGGCTGGGTAGTGGATTGAAATTCCCAGGGTAATGTTGACTTGGAAGTGGATTGACCGCGTCCATTCCCCTGGCGGGTAGGTTGAATAATGTGATGTATAGGCAGGTCATATAGGACCTCGTTTAATTGAACAAATTTTGACAAGAAATCCCATATACAATTTTGGATTTACCTTTCAGGTAATTCAATAATTAAACAAATTTTTTTTTTGCTTTAACTTACTAGGGACATCTTATTAGTTTGCACCAATTCACTATTTCTATTACTTTTCACTATTCTTTTTTAAACCGGCACCCCTTCAACTACACTAGCCAAAGTTTGAGGAGAAATGATGCGCAGATCGCAAAAGAAAGTGTGTTATGTGTTGTCAAAACAAAGGGAGTAGAGGTGCCCCTGTTTCAATGAACACCGTGATCTTGTGCAGTGAAAAAAACAAAGCGCAAGTTAGAAGCTGACATCTCAAAAGATGAAATTTAAGTCTCAATCTGATAACCGCATCAGAATCTACACTATTTTCTTGATGTGCGAGTCAAGTTTTATGAAATTTTGATGAATTTTAAGTCTCAAACTGTCGGAAATATATTAGGGTAAGGGTGCCAATGTGTAGGTCACGGCAGTCATAGATGGTGGAGTAATGATGCGCCGGTTTTAATAAACAGCAGAATGATCGCATGTTAAAGAAAATAAAAATCAAGTTCAGAAACAACGATTTTTAAAATCAAAGATAAGATTTGACTGGTCAAGAAGCAAATCGCAAATCTGCCCTTTTCATAATTGTATGCGATGACAAGTTTCAACTTTGACGATTGCTTACAATTGTATGGACAAGTCTTGAACCTTCGCGCATCATATTGGCGATACGCAAAAATTAGAACACTTACATGGCGACGGAAATATTTTACGCCAAATGAAAGAGCACACATTACTTACTTATCAACCAAAAAATTAGCAAAGAAAGATCAGTATTTCTTGTGAAAACACTATTTTGTTGGCGTTTTTTCGTATATCACAACTTTGGTGTTGAAATAAAATTATGGACAAGGGAAAATCACCAAATTAAATTGAAATCCTTCCAGTAGAACATGCAGACGTGTTGTTATCGAAATGCAAAATGCTCCTTTATTCGACCAATTTACTTTCGGATCGCGTAATCTCCGTAGAAATCTTGACAACGCTGCGCGTGCTAAGATTCCAATACATGCAAATTGTTGCATCTTCACATTCCCATTGAAATGCGTGTTACAAGTTTGCTACACAGGAATGCGTGTTTAAGTCAATGGCAGGGTATTGTGCGTGAAGTTTCAAGACTACCGTACTCCGTGAAGAATTTCTCGTTGATATGACATGGTTGCAGAATCGGGCCAATTATTCACATGAATTGCGAGATTAAATCGAAAATGTTTTAGATCATCGAATTCTCAGAATAGAAAGAGTATTGTAATGCTTGTTTCATTGAGATTACACTACAGTAATTTTGTTGAGCCTTGTATGTATACATACAGCACTTTGACGCATTTCAATGGGAGTGTGAAGATGCAACATTTTGCGCGTATTAGCATCTTGGCACGCGCAGCGTTGTCAAGCTTTCTACGGAGATTGCGCGATCCGAAAGGAAATTTGAAAGGAAAGTCGAATAAAGGAGCATTTTGCGCAGCATTTCAATGCCAACACGTCCGTTCTACTGGAAGGATTTTGATTTAATTTGATGATTTTCCATGTCCGAGGTTGTGATATACGAAAAAACACACAAAAAGTTACTTTTTTCATAAGAAATATCGATCTTTGTTTGCTAATTTTTTGGTTGATAAGTAATGTGTGCTCTTTCATTTGGCGTCCGATATTTCCGTCGCCGTGTCCGTGATCGTATTTTTGCTTATCGCTTATATGATGCGTAAAGTTTCAATACGCGCAAAATTTTGAGACTTGTCCATATCGTATGCATGTCTGCCAAAACAATTTCAATCGGGTAAAACTAAAAACCGATTGCAGTCTTCCAATTCTATTATAATTTTAATGTTCATCTTATCAAGTTGATGTAATCATTAAAAGCAGTATAGCAAGTTAAAAACTTATTTTCTGTGAAATGTTCCCACGTCTATGTTGATCTTCCAACAATGGCAATGAATGCGGGTACGGGTTGCAACAAGGCAGGGTTGCAGAATTCCGCAACGTATCCGATTTCGTCCCCACCACTGCTTCAAAATAGCATCTGCACAGCGACCATACACGATTCATGAATTCGTTACAAAAGACGACAGCATAAGGAAATACATTTCATATTTAATTACAAGTGGCCTACAGATATAGGCCCATGTCACGTTACTTATTAATTATTCTACCAACGGAATACGAGGTTTTAGTTATGCCCTCGATGGTCTCATACGAGCAAACGTGTCAGCAAAGATCAACAACGGAGCCGTTATTGACAACTTTTAGATAATAATTTATCTATGAAGAGTTCAAGAATATATGAATTATTAAGTGGAAATTACAATTAGTTCAGTTATTTCGAACGATGTACTACTCATTATCAGATATAACTAGATTTTTAGGGGCATTTCATTGACGACTACCTTCACTCTGGGTGCATCGGATAAAAAGGATGTGTATGTGAAATGCATTATGGGAAGGCAATTGCGGCTTGAACTATGGTAGCGTTTAAAAAACAAAAAACAAAAAACAAACGTAACGTAGCACGTAGGCCTACTTGGTAGGCCTATACTTGGTAGTTTATTCCTCCAAAATACTCCATAGGAGTTTTAACTGGAGGTGGGTCCGAGAGAGTGGTTACTGGTTGACAGAAGGGTCCTTAGCATGCGCATTATGGAATGTATGAAGTGAGGGCTGGTTTACTGTAGCCTTGAAGTACCTTATTCCATTCAGTGGTTTTATATTGAAACCCATAGAAACAAATATGCCTATGAGTTTCTATGGGTCTCCTATATATGGGTGTGTTCTATGGGAATTTCGACCTGGGTCATCATCATCATCATCATCATCATCGTGCACCACTCATCCACTCAATTATACTTTCGAGATCAACCTCTATATCGCCATTATAGTATACTCACCATCATCATCATCATCATCATCATCATTATCATCGGCATCATCATCATCACCATCATTATCATCGGCATCATTATCATCGGCATCATCATCATCATCATCATCACCATCATCATCATCATCATCATTATCATCATTCACATTACCCAGGGGGCAAAGGGGGTTTAGCAGCTTTTGCCTGTTGTAAAAGGTTGGTCACCAGAAATGGCTTCTAGGACCCTCTAGGATCACAACCTAGGTGGACAACCTCGCGAACTAGCTACTGGAAGTCCACAGGATGAGTTTCAAGAAAATCACAGCTATAATACACTAAATAGTGTGTTTTAGCCTTAGGGGTCATGAATACCCAGTCACACATCTTGCACAATTACACCACAATGCACTGCTGATTCCAGATTGTTGTTTCATGGAGGACTTTCATAAATTCCTGCGCATCGTTTGATACCAAATTTGAGCACATTGCATCTTTGGTTACTGCGTCACATGTCGTTACAACGTGATACATCACATACGGACGTGAAATTCGTATACAGCGCATATGACTAAATTCTTAAAAATTAAAAATAGGCTATATTTCGATCCTTAAACATGTAATTCGCATTTTAGATATCTATTAAGAGCATTATTTAATGAAACTAACCATGTACATTAATAAACAATAAAACACATAAGCATTAAAAACAATGAAATACATAAGAATATGAGTGCTTATCCCGTGAATGAGATACCCGGGAGGAGGGAAGGGGGTGTTCAAAAGACCAGCCTCTCATCAATGGACTCCAAATATAATTATAATCGAGGTCTACCCACCCAGTTTGGTGTGTCTGTAGTGTGTGTGTAGTTCATGAATAAAGATTGGCCCACATAAATGTCTCATATGACCGTTCTAGAAACACAACCTATAGTTGGACTAGCTGCTGGAAGTCCACATGAAGCGAAACTTAAAAAGCATCTACAAAAAACCCACTAAAGGCAGCCATCTCTACAAACAGAGTTGAAAAGTACGCTCCCTCTATGCTGCATCTCCATTCATCCATGCCACACCATACATCTGGTCAGAATCGTGTCATCAGGGATAAAGAGACATGCAATTTTGCTCATGTGTTATGCGCTATATAGACATTTTTCATTATTAGTATTAAAGAGGTTGTAGTCAAAGTCAATGACAACCGAACTGTAAAAGGACAGTGGTTGTTAATACAATGTGCGCCTTATGTCACTGGCCATCTCATAAAGGTGAAGCATTTGAAGCAGTCACTAAATGGCACGCAAATCTATTGCTGGAAGAATTTCCTTTCGGTACTGATATCATACACCTGTCTTGATATGCATGTACAGTTAGACCAGCCTGAAGTCTGCTGAACAGGAACAGAGGTGTGCCCTATACAAAATGAGCCAAAGTCTATGAAGTCAGTGGGGAAACATGCAGCTTCTGATCCACATGAGTTTCCAAAACAAACCTTTTGAGCTTATCCTGCGAAAGGTGGTGAGATTATGGACAGCTTGAACCTTATTTTGGTCAAAGCCATCTGCACATTGGTGGTGGATAGAAAGAAAAGAGTATTGTTCTCACAGTGGGGTCTGCTATGGAGGTTCCTGTCGGCTTGGATCTACACAACAGGCATGAAGAGGCTGTTACAAGGGTCTTATTACCATTCTACAACAGTAGCAAAAATCATAGTCATGCGCAGAACTTCATTGCTCTTGCCCGCATTGCGGCTGTTTTCCTCTTTTCTTCTTGAGATTTGTCTTGCTAGGGTGTAGAATGTGTTGAGCGTCATAAGTCTTGTCTGCTTCTTCTCACTGGAAAAGGACCCTGTTAATATAGTGCCTTCAAACACCACTTGTTCACGTTGGTGAGGTTTTTTTTTTACCGGAACACTGCACATTTGATATGTTCCTGAAGGAATGTGCTGTTGCTGTGTACGGTTTGGTTTCCAGTTCTGCCATGACCTCGACTACAGCTCTTTATCCCCGATGACACGACATAGTTCATGATGTGTGCTGGATAAACTGATGAATGAAGCTGCAGCATATATTTCAACTCGGCAGAGATGAGTGGTTTGGTGTAGACGTGTTTTTTCAGTTTACGCTTGACGTGGACTTTCAGCAGATAATAGTCAACAAGGTTTTGCACACAGTTTGAGTTCCTATCTAGAAGGTCCTATACGCCACTTCTAGGGTCAATTCTTAATAGCAGTACCCCCTTCCAAGCTTCATAATGTACCTCCTTTATAAGATCTAAACCCCTCAAAAAAAGTTCGGAAACTCAGGTTTGATCGATCATATCTCTCGTATTTTTTAATAAGAATACTCGAAATTGGTGTCACAATAAAGCCTCATTATATACCTTTCAAACGGTGCATTATGTGTAGTGATTATGCAATTGAAGCGATTGCAGTAGCCCAGAGAATAGGGGGAGGCAGGAAGTGAAATCTCGCAAAATGGCCCCAATGATTCAATTTACGAGTGCATGACTGTGTTGATCAGTTTTCTAAATGATTATTGCCACGCTTTCCATTCATCAAAATTGTTGAATTTGATACCATTTTAATGGAAATTATCTCTTCATTACGATGGCATATTAATCGTAAGGATTATGCAAATGGAGTGTGTACAGCGAACCGGAATATGGAGATGGGTCGAGTGTGAAATCAGACAAAAAGATATGGAGTTGACAAAAAATCAGAGCGTTGCATTTTTTTCGAGCTTTTGGGAGGATTTTTTAGCATTTAAAATAAAATATTCATGATCAAATATGATATCTACGGAAAGCCCAACAACTCTTCTGTATGAAAATGTGAAATTTATAATGATTTTTGTAAAGGGCGGCTGCAGGGAGATGAATGGGAGTGAGCCTCAAAAGTGACCCATTTTGAAACGCTCTGATTTCAAGGCACTATTCATGCGTTTTCAATTGAATTCCTCTCATTCATGGCCAACTCATTCAAGTCGCATTACATCCTCTACACAATGGTATACAGATACCGACACCAAATCAGAGCGTTTTGAAATGGGTCACTTTTGAGGCTCCCACACATTCATCTCCCTGCAGCCGCCCTTTACACAAATCATTATAAATGTCACATTTTCATACAGAAGAGTTGTTGGGCTTTCCGTTGATATCAATTTAAATCATGAATATTTTATTTGAAATGCTAAAAAATCCTCCCAAAAGCTCGAAAAAAATGCAACGCTCTGATTTTTTGTCAACTCCATATCTTTTTGTCTGATTTCACACTCGACCCATCTCCATATTCCGGTTCGCTGCACACACCCCATTTGCATAATCATCACGATTAATATGCCATCGTAAGGAAGAGATAATTTCCATTAAAATGGTATCAAATTCAACAATTTTGATGAATGGAAAGGGTGGCAGCATTCAATAGAATGTTAACCTTTAGAAAACTGGTCAACACAGTCTTGCACTCGCCAATTGGGCTTGGTACGAACAGTCACGTCACGTTCACGTTTACGTCACGTGAACGGTTCTGTACCTTTTGTGAAACAGGTCACCCAAATCTACGAAGTGTAGGGTAAAGTGACCCAACAATTTGGCGTTTTCCATGCCGGTAAAACTCGAAGTGTCGCGTTAACCAAATCGTGACGTGAGCGTTTAATCAAGATTTTTTAAATTGCAAACGCTTGTTACTAAGACTAGACATACACGCACAAAGAGATTTAAAAATGTCGACGAAAATGCCGATACCCCCTTATCAAATCTTTTCAATCATTATGTTTATAATATGTACGTGCATAATTCAGAGTAATCTGAGACGATAATATGTAGTTCTGTCATTTAGGTAATGTACAACCATACCACTTGCATTATTTGTCTTGTTATTGGAGTATTTCTAAAGACGTGTCGTGCGTGGATTTTGGCAAATGTTGATTTCCAGCTGAATTTCTACACGCAGCGGACAATTCAGTTCGCATACGCCTGAAGTTCCCGTGCTCGACGTCTGCGCGTACTGGCCCTTAACGGCGTTGTATGTGCATGTCTGTGAAAGTGAGTGAGTGAGTGAGTGAGTGACTGGCAGCAGTGATCAATGAGTTTAAAAGTAATAAAACAATGATTTGATTAATAGTGTTTATTTATGGTTATTGAATCGAGTCAATCTATAAGTCAGTCATTTAATATAATAAACAATCAATTAATCAGTCAATCATTATAATGAAACAATCACACCAACCAATCAATAATGTATTTGACATTCGAACTAGCTACTTGTAGGCAGTGGCGTACCCAGGATTTTTTTCAAGGGGTGGGTGTAGGGGGGGGGAATATTTCGTCAGACAAATTGAAGTTAGCGGGGGGAGTGTGGGTAGGGGGTGTCCGTAGAAAATGACCGCAGCCGAGGACGAGACCAGGACCGGTCACAAATTTCGAGGCCGAGACCAAGACATTTCTTGAATTATGTAAGGGGGTGGGGATGGGGGTAGGGGGTGTCCATCCCCCAGCCCCCAGGCCTGTGTACGCCTATAATTGTATATTACAGTATAGGTGAATGAATGAATGAATGAATGAATGAATGAATGAATGAATGAATGAATGAATGAATGAATGAATGAATTTTATTCTCAATAACGGCCCCTCACGGGGGCATGGGAGAAATACAACAAGTATCAAGTATAAACATGATAAAAAACAAACAAAATCTTTGGCAACAACTTTTAACTAGCACACACTAAGAAAACTTAGCCATAATAATACTACAAAACCTTGATAATTTTTTTAACTGTTAAATATTTCTAACATTAAATAACTGGTACATCTTATATACATTTGGCCTCTTAAAATAATGACCTTTAACTAGCTGCTTCCGATCATTCTGAAATGCAGGGCACACTAAGACAGGTAGGACGGGTTCGTTCACGATTAAATTTACCGAGAATTAGTCTCTTCTCAACGACAATTTACATTAATTTGTTTTACGCAAGCGCCAATTTACGTGAGCTTTCATGAATTGCATATAGTATATCTACAAACTGTTGGGTCACGTAACCCAACACTTCGTAGATTTGGGTGACCTGTTTCACAAAAGGTACAGAACCTGATCGTGACACTTCGTAGATTTGGGTGACCTGTTTCACAAAAGGTACAAAACCTTCACGTGACGTGAACATGAACGTGACGTGACTGTTCGTACCAAGCCCGTAAATTGAATGCATTGTGGCCATTTTGCGAGATTTCACTTCCTGCCTCCCCCTATTCTCTGGGCTACTGCAATCGCCCCAATTGCATAATCACTACACATAATGCATCGTTTGAAAGGTATATATATGAGGCTTTATTGTGACACCGATTTCGAGTATTCTGATTAAAAAATACGAGAGATATGATCGATGAAACTTGAGTTTCCGAACTTTTTTTGAGGGGTTTAGTAAGAGACTCTGCTTTAAACTTGTCATGTAAGCCTTAACTTGCACTTCGTCCATTCAGGGTGAGTATAGTCCTCGCTTATAATTATTTTTGGAGTCCACTGATGGTCTTGCGACCCCCTCCACTCCCCCCCCTCCCACATAAATACACACTTTTTTAAACACACACACACACACACACACACACACACACACACACACACACACACACACACACACACACACACACACACACACACACACACACACACACACGCGCGCACACACACCTCTGTATCTGATTCAAATGATGAAAAGTTATGAAGTTTCAGATGGATTTTGTATCATTTTATCGCAATCTAAACAAATTAATACATTAACAACTCATATGCTTATGTATTTGTTTGTTTTTTATTTGCTTTGTTTTGTATTGAATTATTAATTTACATAATTGATGTCTTTGTATAATGCTCTTAATAGGTATTTCAAATCAAATTAAGTATTTAAAGATTAAGATATAGCCTATTATTAACTCTTAAAAGAGTTATTTGCATTTCATACATAAGCGCTGTATTCGAAATTTCACGTCCATGTGTGACGCATCACGTTGTAACGACGTGTGACACAGTAACCAAAAATGCAATATGCTCACATTTGGTATCAAACGATGCGCAGGACTTTAGGGACAACCTTCATGAAAAAACAATCTTGAATAAGCTGTGCATTCTGGTGTAATTGTGCAAGATGTGTGACTGGGTATTCATCACCCCTAAGGCTAAAACACACTATTTAGTGCATTAGGTGTGGTTTTCTTGAAACTCATCCTGTGGACTTCCAGTAATTGATGTCTTTGTATAATGCTCTTAATAGGTATTTCAAATCAAATTAAGTATTTAAAGATTAAGATATAGCCTATTATTAACTCTTAAAAGAGTTATTTGCATTTCATACATAAGCGCTGTATTCGAAATTTCACGTCCATGTGTGACGCATCACGTTGTAACGACGTGTGACACAGTAACCAAAAATGCAATATGCTCACATTTGGTATCAAACGATGCGCAGGACTTTAGGGACAACCTTCATGAAAAAACAATCTTGAATAAGCTGTGCATTCTGATGTAATTGTGCAAGATGTGTGACTGGGTATTCATCACCCCTAAGGCTAAAACACACTATTTAGTGCATTAGGTGTGGTTTTCTTGAAACTCATCCTGTGGACTTCCAGTAGCTAGTTCGCGAGGTTGTCCACCTAGGTTGTGATCCTAGAAGGTCCTAGAAGTCATTTCTGGTGGCCAACCTTTTACAACAGGCAAAAGCTGAAAACCTAAACAAATGGGTGTTTGCCCCCTGGGTAACATTGTCATATTCGTCATAGCCGTCGACATCATCATCGTGTACCACTCATCTACACAATTATACTGCAGTTGTAATGTTTACCGTGCACAAGGTCGGTGCTATAATATAATTTATCAAGCATGCTAGATCTACAATTATAAAAAACAACTTTCACTGAGATATATAGTATTGAATGCGAAATTAGACATGAGTGAAGGGGGAGTGAAGTGCACCTCCCCAATAATTGTGTTCATTTTGTGCAAAACGACGTGGATTCTATTTTATTTAAATGTAGATAATTTTGTTTATTGAAAATACAAATTAGATTATGACTGAAGTACCCACTGGTCTGGTCTAATTGCTTCCCATGCATTATGCACAATGTGCCTAATGAAGGACACTCGGGTACATTTTCACGCCAATAAAATTCTCATTATAATTCACACAAATCGAAATATTGAGCGATTGTCCTTTTCTGACCTCAGACCCCCACCACATTCCCAAACCCCACAAAGCTTTTACGTGAACACAAGTGCATTCACACGTGTCCACCAGCCTTAGGGCAGGGTTCATTTTAATTCGAATTAGCAATTCCTTCAAATATTATTATAAATGTTTAGCTCTAACAAAGTGCATATTATTATAACTGGCAATACAATACATGAACATTATGTAAACGTACATAGATAATGTAAGATAATGCCGAAATCGTAGCTATTGGGGGGGGGGGGGGGGGGGGGGGGGGGGGTGTGAGGGGTTGCGCACAGGGGCACATGCCCCGATTAATTTGATACAAACCAATACAAAACGTAAGGGGAAATCCTTTAAAATTCAAGATATTATGCCCCCAATAATTTGTATGCCCCCACCGTCATTTCGATTGAAATCGTTTTACAGACGATCTCTTTTACTCTCTTTGTTGTCCTAACTTTTACTTCTTCTTTGGTTTGAAAGGGCATTGTGGCAATAATCTTTATAATGATCATGGCATGTTTGCATTAAATTTGATTCAGTGGCGAGTGGCGTAGCAACGGGGACACGGATAGGGGATGCAAAAGCACCAACATCTGCGGATATTGCGCAATACAAATATTCAATATTATTATTATTATTATCTTAACATTTGGTAATAATTAAAAACATTTGTGATCGTTGTTTTATATTATGATAATATATGTTATATGAGATTAGCAATTGCTAAGATTTAAATATGACACACTCTTCTTTATATACAATATACAGCAACGAAATAATTACTGGTAAGTGTAAATATATATATGGTAAAATATGTAATATGAGATTAACAAATTATTATTAAATATTTATTAATTTTTTTAATATGATACACCAATAACATAATATACTACAAAAATAATAATTAAAATGAAATACATTCGTGTTATAGTTGTAAGTAATACGGTATGCGATAAACATATAAATAAATAAAAAAATAAGATACACTCTTCTTAATATACAACAACAACAACATAATAATAATAATAATAATAATAATAATAATACTAATGCAATATATTCGTGTTCGTTGTTTTATGATGAGTCACTCCCTTCTATATAGAAACATAATGATGATACATTCATATCCTATTATTTAACATGGTTATGAAAAATAGATTTAAATTAAGATTGCAACCCATTTTATGCCTCTGACACCTGTTGGGGCATTTATGTTGCCACGGTAACGATGTTGACCGTTTCAGTCAACGTCGTGATACTGTTAACACCCTTCGAAGTCGCGCTACTGCTGTCTTCCACCCGGCCAGTCAGGCGTTGTCGCAGGCAACGCGCCAGCCGGTTGCGGCAGAGCACGCCGGCTAGGACGGCCCGGAATTCGTCCAGGCGCCACCAGTAGATGACCGGGTCGAGGACGAAGTTGAACGCGACCAGGACGTTGCTGACGGCGTCGATGTTTTCGTAGTAGATGGCGTAGATCTGCAGGATGTCGTGGAAGCAGTGCACGATCCAGCACACGCAGCTCGTGAGTGTGATGACTGCGAAAGTGCACAAGACCTTTTCATGCACAGAAAGGAATAAGGAAATACATATTAAATGATTGATTGATTGATTGATTGATTAACTGACTGACTGACTGACTGACTGACTGACTGACTGACTGACTGACTGACTGACTGACTGACTGACTGACTGACCGACCGACTGACCGACCGACCGACCCAACTAACAATTGGACGTTTTCTGAACGTTCTAAACAGGTTCAAAGTTGGTTATTTGGACGTTCTCTGAAAACGTTTTTAAAACGTTTATTTGTGGAAGGTTGAAAACGTTTTTAGAACGTTCCAATTGGACGTTTTTAGAACGTTGTTTAAACGTTAGAAAAACCAATAAAAAACCTTTCATGTATTTGCTTTCAAGTGCAAGGACCAGTAGAACATTTTAAGAACGTTTTTTAAACGTTCATTAAAGACGAAGACCTACGTAACCTAATAAAAACGTTTTGTAAGCGTTCTGTAAACGTTCATTAAAGACGAAGACCTACGGAACCTAATAAAAACGTTTTGTAAACGTTCTGTAAACGTTCATTAAAGACAAAGACCTACGGAACCTAATAAAAACGTTTTGTAAACGTTCTGTAAACGTTCATTAAAGACAAAGACCTACGGAACCTAATAAAAACGTTTTGTAAACGTTCTGTAAACGTTTTGTGTTTGCTGGGATAAACACTATCGAAAACCAATCTTCGTCAAATCTGCTCGATATTGCTTGAAACGAATACATTTTGCTCTACAATCTCCACTTTGCTTGTTTCGAAATCTTGTAGAACAAGGGAAAAAAAACGAATCTGAGAAAACAAAATTTGACTCTTAACAATATGCCACCAAATCGATTTATATGCTCTAAAACGGCAGTTTATGCCCTTTTAAGGCAATAGGGAAGCTTTTACCCAACTAACAATTGGACGTTTTCTGAACGTTCTAAACAGGTTCAAAGTTGGTTATTTGGACGTTCTCTGAAAACGTTTTTAAAACGTTTATTTGTGGAAGGTTGAAAACGTTTTTAGAACGTTCCAATTGGACGTTTTTAGAACGTTGTTTAAACGTTAGAAAAACCAATAAAAAACCTTTCATGTATTTGCTTTCAAGTGCAAGGACCAGTAGAACATTTTAAGAACGTTTTTTAAACGTTCATTAAAGACGAAGACCTACGTAACCTAATAAAAACGTTTTGTAAACGTTCTGTAAACGTTCATTAAAGACGAAGACCTACGGAACCTAATAAAAACGTTTTGTAAACGTTCTGTAAACGTTCATTAAAGACAAAGACCTACGGAACCTAATAAAAACGTTTTGTAAACGTTCTGTAAACGTTTTGTGTTTGCTGGGGACCGACTGACTGACTGGTACTGACTGACTGACTGATTGATTGATTGATTGATTGATGAGTAGATAAAACGTACTTTCCTATTTTCCTTCTGGCGGCTCCTGAGCTGTTCCATGCCGCTGGACCCGCCCGTCCCGGCGCCCGAGATGTCCCGGTAGGTCATCACGTAGCAGAACACCGTGATCGCCAGGCTCGTGAACATCACGATTGGGTTGATGAGGAGGAGTACGGTGCTGTAGGCGTCGCTGCAGTACTTGAGCACGACCATGGGCACGACCAGGAGTACCCACATCAGCACGGAGCCGACGATGCAACGGTTAGCGCTCAGAATGTGCTTGTTACCGAAAGGGTCGATGGAGATGGCGATGAAACGGTAGCAACCGACCGCCAGGACACTGAGCACCGATACCAAGATGGCGCAGTGAAAGATGACTTTCAAAGCTGCTTTCGCCTCATAATTCGTCTGGAAAGAAAAAACAAACAAGACCATTAATGATATTAAAAAATAAATAAAAAAAAACCTACACTATGTAAAAATGTCTTCGGAGGGGATGGAGCGGACGATGCACCGCGGGCTAGCCTTGTCATCAGGAGGTACATGCCCGGGGGGGGGGGGGGCACTCGAATTATTTGTTGACGGGGGTGTGCCTCACGGAACTCTGAAATGGGGGTCTGAAGAGCTGACTACAAGCACAAAATATAGGGTCTCTGGAGCTACAAAAACCCTGAAACGGGAGTTAAGGGGTCTAAGGAGCAGACTAAAACTACAAAAAACAGACATGGAGCTACCAAAGACCTACGGAAACCCTCAAAAAGGCTCAAATGGTGGTCCAAGGAGCCGAACTAGAAGAGAAAAATGGACTTGGCGCTAGTCAAATACATAGCCAAGTCATTCCGGGGGACTATGGAGCCGAACTACAAGAAGAATAATGGACTTGGCGTTACTCAACTACCTAGCCAAGTCATTCCGGGGGTCTATGGAGCGGCAATTTTTGAAAATCGGGTATCTTTAGAGCTGCGATTGGGTGTGAAAAAGGGGTTCTTTTAAGCGGCACATACCCGTCTTACATTATACATGAGTGCCCCCCCCCCCCCGGGGGTACATGTTACTACCGATACGGAAGTGAAATATGACCCTTCAAAACTGCTCTTTACCAACATCGCAGACAGGACAGACATCAGAGAGTTTTTGAAAGCGCCCTCTAGTTTATTATACGCAGTCTCTTTGATATTAAATAAACTAGAGGGCGCTTTCAAAAACTCTCTGACAGAGCCATAAAGGCGAGAAGAGAAATATAGAGACAATCATATAGAAAGAGATGAAGAAGAAAGCTGGTCCCATATTCACAAAACCCCGCTAGCTTAGTTTCTTGCTAAGTGTATTTTAGATGTGCAGTTTATTGAGCAACAGTTATAGTCCCCGGGCCAACTATACACCGTGTCCCAGAAAAAACGAAACCGGGTTTCATGGCAGAAATTTTATGTTATAATGAATAATTTCCTTCATGATATATATATGTCTGAAAAGCTATGTGTCTCTTCTTTTATTTGATATACAACTTATGGCACATAATTCACGCATGACTGAATTAGAACGATAGAAAGTGGTGTTACCAAAATTCAATTTGCGCGCAGAAATTGCAAGTTTGGGTGAGGTTTTGGGGAGAGTTTTAAGAGTAGTAAACGTACTTATTTTGAAAAAGGACAGACACCGCATGAAAATTCATAATTTTATCTTTTATATGACACCTCATGATTAAAAAATAAATTATATATGCCAGAGAACGAATACAATGAAAACATGATTGATTCCAGCCCAAATGAGTAGCTTTCCTGATCTAGCCTGTTACCTGATCCCCATGTTTGTGTAAATTCACTCATGTATCAAAGTCCATTGTCAGCTGCTAGTCAGGAAAGCTGAGCGACTTCTTACTCAACTTTGACTCATTCGGGCAGAAATCAGGCATGTTTTCATTGTACTCGTTCTCTGGCATAAATCATTTATTTTTTTAGCATGAGGTGTCATGTAAAAGATAAAAATATGAACTTTTATGTGGTGTTTGTCCTTTTTTAAAATAAGTACGTTTACAACTCTTAAAACTCACCCAAACTTCAAATTTATGCGTGCAAATTGAATATTGGTAACACCACTTTCCATTGTTCTAATTCAGTCATGCTTGAAGTATGTGCCATAAGATGCACATCAAATGAAAGAAAAGACACAGAGCTTTCCAGGCATATATATATCATCAATTAACTTATTCATTATGATAGAAAATTTCTGCCATGAAACCCGGTTTCGTTTTTTCTGGGACACGGTGTATAGGGTGAGCTGGTTTAGCCTATAAGGTAGCCTACCTACTAAATTAACCATAGTTAGCCACTAAGAGATTGTGCCAGTGCCCGGTGCCAGTGTTTCTAAACCGCCACATCATCCAAAATTGACTTAGCGTGAAACAATTAAGAGTTATAATAGCGGGATTTTATGAATATGGGCCCAGGTCACCAAGCCACTTGTGGCGCCCTTTTACAACCAGTTATAAGCTGTTGTATACGGGTGTGGTACATTATTGGGTGAGATGAGGAGAGGAACAATAATAGCCAATAGGGCGAGATGTACATTTAATTTCTATAAAATGTATAGACAGAAGTGGAGCACATTATAATATAGGTTTTCCCGCACAATTTTAAACTTTTTTCAATCGAATTCATTAAGGGTCATTCGAATTCACGCATTATATTACCGCGTAATCGTTGGTATCGGTCTTCCAAATTCCGAAAAAGTGCAAGCGAATTCATGCATATGCATAAGCTTTCGTGAATAGACACAGAAGTTCATTTATGGGCATTCGAATTCGCAAATGTGCAGCCAACTGTCAACTGCCCTTTCGCGAATTCGAATGACCATTGCTCTCTGTGCAAATTCACTTGCTCCTATACGTGATTTCGAACGACTATTTACGAATTCGAATGCTGCTTTGACACGGCGATCGCAAACCACGCGAATTCGTTTGCTCCTATTATCAATTTGATTGACACAATCGCAAAATTGAGCGGGAAAACCTATATTATAATGAAGGCATCCTCAGGTTAGTCACGTTCACAGCAGCTTAAAATTTCAGAGAGCCCTCAGATTTTGATTGTATCCCGTGCATGACATATCAACGAAAATGAGCAAGCAAACAAGATAACACATCTAGAACGAAAACACAAGAGTATACAGGACTCGTCTTTAAAGTAGGCTAATCTAGATTGAGGAGTATGAAACGAATAAAATATCTCGCATCACTTGACCATCAAGTATCAACAACCATCACTTAACATCCCACAAGGTCTTCTTGGTAATTATCGAACATCAGATCCCTTCAGATCAGCCGAACAGAAGAAGTAAGAAAGACTCCCAAAAGGTGGTACAATATTCAAGATCCATTAGTGCAGTGACGTGTTAGTAATTGTCAGTTATATCGCGATGGATATATTGAAGCTGTAGGCGTATAATCATATGGTATATAGACCATTCTCTATCAATACATTATTGTATCCATCATTCACGACAGGCACGGTATAAACAGATCAAATGTGGCTTAGCGCCTATGAAGAGGGGGGAGGGGGGGGGGGGGGGACACGTGCCCCTTAATAAATCATTAATTACATTCACAAAACATAAGGGGAATATCCTTTATACACGTTTACAAAATAAAGAAGTTCATGAATAGAGTGTGCCGCCAGTATTTCGCTAGTCTATAATATAGACCCTCGAAAGCGCCGCCAACGAGAGAGATCTGCATAAACATCATCGATTGCTGCCAGGTCAGTGCTGCCATCCGATCAATCATTGTTGTGTAGACCTTCCTCATTGTACATATCTCTCTCGTACATGGCGTTATATATTGTGGGTGGTAGGAGTTCAGCATGCGAGGGAGGGACTAGAGTTCTAGTCTAGTATTTCGCGTGCCCCACCCCCCCCCCCCCCATAAGTCCCACCAAGTTACACTATACTGAACAAGTGCAAAATTAACTCGCGAACTGAGTATTGGTACTTCCCGAAATGCCCCTTCAGACGAAATTGGTTGGTTTTAATTCCATTTGAAAGTTCATGGAATAAAACATGTGAAATGAGAATCTTTCCCTTTCAAATGCTCCCATAGTTGTAAAATTTGATTTTTAAAATATTGTATTTATATATCGTCTAGCCAGACGATATCTTGAATTTTAAAAAAAATACATAAAATGCTTATACACTTCTTTCTTTATATCTCTATTTATGCATTATTTTAACAAAACATCACATGCACACTGTTGTATGAAAAATTATTGTTTCATTCATGTTTTGAGCATGGTGGAGTTATAACTATTAGTTTGTGTAATGGTGCAGTTTTGGGGTTATTACAATTCAGTTTGACCAAAACTTTAACTATCCCTTTAAAGTAATCTAAGTGGCGTAGAGAACGGGGGGCACGGGGGGCCTGTGCCCACCCAAAGTAATTTGACAAAACAGTATACAAAAAATAAGGGTGGAAATCTGAGAAAAAAATAATAAAATACATAAGGAGTGCCCCCCAATAATGTGCGTGCCCCCTACCCCACCCCCCCCCCCCCCCAAAAAAAAACACACAACAACAATCAGTCTGACCATGCTAAGCCACTGTGTTCTTTATTTGATCACCCTTTGCATATTAAGATTGCTTCGTTTCTTTCTTCTTTCTTTTCTTTTTTTATTCGTCAGTCTTTGTGTGAAAAATCCTGTATATATGGGCCTGCATCGTATTAAAAAAAAAAGACAATGCATTCTTTTTTAAAAGTAAGCAAAATGCTTTTTTTTTTTTAGGAAACTATATGCATTCTTTTTAAAAGGAAGATAAAATATGTTCTTTACCATCATAACCAAGAAGACGGGTATGTATTGAGAGTGATAACTATAGATTTTTATTTTTTAATAAATTGGCATGTACTAAGAGAAAATGACAATATGACCTATATCCCACTGCACTAGTCCCCCCCGCACCGTGTCTCCCTATCGTTTTCTTATCCGACGAAAAATGTGGCGAAACGGTCAGAGTATAGATCTAGCAAATTTTTGAAGTCCCACCACGTTTCGTTGTACGCCGAAACGGAGCCGAATTAAAAGTATCTATATACTATCAGTGCCAGTGGCGGATCTACGGGGGTTTAACCACCCCCCCCCCCCCCTTGGGCTGCCAAGTGAAAATGTATCAGTGAAAAAAGTGAAGAAAAAAATCACTTACGGGGGTTCAAAATAGCAAAATAAGAATTGTCCGCTTCGCGGCTCGTGGACGAAAGTGAAAAAAAGAACGTGAACAAAATCACTTACGGGGGTTTAAAATAGCAACAACAAAAAATCGCCGTTTCGCGGCTCGTGGACGAAAGTGAAAAAAAGGTTTTAAAAAAACTCACTTACGGGGGTTCAAATTGGGTCAACCCCCCCCCCCACCCCCCCCCCCCCCCCCCCCCCTTAGCAAAAGCTAGATTGGCAACGCACTCGTAGATGTTTGGCGCTATACGGAACTCCATGAGGACATGTTGGTTCTGTAAGTGGGTGGTAATTAATTGTATTGTTTATGAATTACTCAACCCTTTGCAAAGTGTTGGGGCATGCCATCTATTTCATATCACACAACGCTACCAAACAAATACTAATTCTATGTTGTTCTAAATTTGACTATGGTCTCCTTTAATTTGTGTGCCTTCCAATTATTCCGACCACGCTGCGCCATTTGACAGCTTTATACATGTATATGCATTTCCCTTTCAATCAGAAATCGAGAACAGCTTGCTTTTATGTGAAAGTTATCTCAATAACGTACCTAGGGCCGCGTTTATGTACATGTTTATAGCTCAGAAGTACCTGTATTTCAAAACGTTTGAGTCTATTTTTTAAGGTATAGTTCAGTTTTGGGGTTTAGAAGGCGCTTCGAGAAATAAACTTATGTGTGAGGACAAGAAAAAATATCATAAGAGCACACAATTTTAAAGACAGAATCAAGTTTGTTTGATCAAACAGCTGAAATATCCTGTAATATCCGATTGCATGAGTAAATGTTGGGGACCATATAATTTAAGAAAATATTTTAAAATCCTATTTGTGAAAATATACCGTAGAAACTGGTTTTAAAAATTGTGTTTTGTTGATCTCACTATTGATAATTAAACCAAATTAATCAATAATTAACCAAACATCACGTTCAAATTTGTTAAATACAACATTTCTTGAAACCTGAGGTGTCTGGAGGACGCCCATTGTTAACGGCTTTTAAAAAAAGTAAAAACGTCAGCCCTGTATGTTTTCTATCATTCAAGCATCATACAAATTATAACTGTTAGTTTTTAGTGATAACTTAACAGTTTTAGTTACTAAACGTTTGTTTGACTATCCCTTTTAATTAACTTGAAATACGTTTCACAACACTCATTCTGGGCTTAACGATTGTATGATATAAACGCACTGGCTTTTCAGAGTTTCAACAATATTTTTTTAGTATACACCTGAATTATTTGCAAATGGCCATCCATTATAATATTGTAAATAAATTCAGGTCACACGTTATTGGACAAATGAATGAATGATGAAATGCATAAGATTTTTACCTCTTTTATTAAAAAAAAGTAATAAATAAAATTACAGGCATAATATAGTATGATAAGTGGCGACGCGTGCATGGTTGGACCCATTTGGTGGGGGGGTGGGGGGGGGAGGGGGGGGGCACACCTTATATTCGTCTTTATTATTTTTAAAAGCTGCCCTTTATGCTTCTTGTTGTTTTTGTTAAAGTAGGGGAGGGGGCATGTGCCGGGGGGGCGGGGCACGTGCCCCAGTGCCCCTCCCCAGTAGCTAAGCCACTGATAGTATATCACTCAATTACTTCAATTATGTTTCCAAGCTCCCGTTTGTATAGATACATGTATATTATAAATGGCTACAATAAAGGTGACATAGTTTCATAATATTAGTATCATTGATGTAACTTATATATTCCTGTTTCTACTTTTATCTGTCACATTTGCCTATACAGGGTGGCCCAGAAATAACGGAACGGGTGCTTGCTATAATGTAGACACATGATGCCCGTGCATAGCAACTGAAACGTTCAATGCGTGCGCCATTGTTAGTACCCTTCTTCTCTATACACAGCTGAACGCACATTCACAATGGCGCACGGTTGATCGTTACTCGATGCAGTATGGCGGGCATCATGAGTCTTTTGTATGGCAAGTACCCCGTTCCGTTATTTGTGGGCCACCCTGTATAGCCCCAGATCAACGTTTCAAAATGAACAATGCACAAAATCCACTCGACATACAGAGACATGCGTACAGACGAAGAAGTTTGTGACTGATGTGAACAAGACGGTGATTAAAAAAAAATCCTTGAAAGTGAACACTCTGTTTTTCTGTCATTTTGCTAAGGTTCAGGAAATTACATCAATATCGTGTGTTTTCTTTACATTTCAGAAGTAATGCTACTTTATTGACAAATTTTCATTACCGCAGTTGCAGATGGAAATATCGCGTGTTGCCACATACTGCGTATAATTATATAAGGCGGGGTCTAGGGGAGCTGGTTTAGGGCTTATAGATATACTCAAGTCAAGTCTCTTATACGATTAAGAAATGACGCGTTTACCAAAGTTGCGTTGAAAACCTCCAAGCATGTTGCTGCCAGTAGCAAGGCGTCGTCGGACTTGTTTGTTTGTTAGGGGTGGGGTGGGGTGGGGTTGGGTGGGGTGGGGTGGAGGGGGGGGGGTACACCTTATGTATTTAATTTTGTTCAACAAATGCTCCCTTGTGTTTCCTATTGTTTTTTTCTTCAAATTATTGGAGGGGGGCATGTGCCGCGTGCCCCCGGCCGTCGCCACGCCACTGGTTGCCAAGATCGATGTATATGTTTATATTTCCTTTTGACTTTCGAAATCCACAGCAACAAGTTAGACATATTCATACAATAAATCATTTGTTATGATAAAGAAATTATACGTTACGTAATTGCGATGAAATTGTTATACCGACACTAAATTACAGGCGAATAATAATACGCTGCTATAATCCTTACTTTGGTCAATTAGTGACAAATAAATTAGGCTTTATTAATTCATCATTAAATAAGTGTTATACTTTATTATCCACATAATAGTCAGCAAAACTGAATAAGTATTACATTATTATTATATTCTTTGACACGAGTATAACATCTTGAATCTTATAACCTAGCTTCCAACTCAGTTTATGATAATAATAATAATAATAATAATATACAATTACTACTAGTACTACTAATTATAATACCGTACATTACATTTGTTTAGCGCATACCATATAGCCTTGTAACAAATTATCTTTTTTTTTAATTAAGAAATGTTGCGTTACCAAAGTTGCGTTGAAAATCTCGCATGTTGCCGCCACAAAGTCGGCGAGCGCCAGGTTGAAAGTGAATATGTTTCGCTGATCTCTCAACTTCGGCTTCCGGACGATGAGCACGAGCGTCAGTCCGTTGATGATGACGGCGATGCCGAGAATCATGAGCCGCAGATAGACGTAGAAGGCGTATAACGCCGACATCGTGGTGAATTCGATCACCACTCGGTGGCACTCGCTTTATTTGAATTTGATAATTGTTCTGTTTTCCCAGCGTTTCGGCGATGAAATAATGATTAAAAGCAGACACTCTAAATATCACACAACATAACCATATAATGATCGAGTTAAAAATTCGATTGCCGATTCAAGTGCGGAGGTGATGATATAAAAAGATGAACTGACATTCAGATTTCTGGCGGATGAATTTTCTCAAATCAACGCATCTGAAATCAAACTCTATTTTACGACAAGTATACTAGTGTAATGTCTTAATCGTATTGCGCGGAAGGTGTCTGATTTTTCTTCGATCAATAGGCCTATACGTCATTAAAAAAAAGACGCTCATAATATACGGTCAATGAATAAATTGGCGCAAATTGAATCACATGCAGGCATAACCAGAATTCGACAAACAGGGAACGTACGTACATTGGATGTGAAGTGGGGGGGGGGGGGGGGGGGGGGGGGGGGGTGGGGCGAAATGTAGGACATTGGCAGTAACAGCATAATAATACCGTATTACGCAGGGCATCGCTGGGCAATTAAAAGGACAAATTGACGGTATCGATAGCAAAAAACGATACTTACTTTTTTGGAAGAAACAACATTTTGACATTTTGGGCAATTATATTTTTCAAATGCCAAATCCAGTAATCTTGTTTAGTGAAACAGTAACGTAGGCTATAAAGCAATCAAGTCATTTAATTTGGCCTACGTTCAGTTCTTTTTAACAGAGTTATTTACGCATTTCTGAATTTGCCCTTTTTACATGCACGATATCGCGTCGATATTGGGCATGAAAAAGGACAAAACGCGAATTGCCCTTTTACGCGCATTGATAATGCACAGGCAATGCGCGCGACTTGGCGCAATAATGGGCAGCTAAAAGGGCAAATCTATTTTTGTCCTTTTTATTGCCCATATCATATGCGTGTTTAGTCGTGTATGCCAAACATGCAAGGGTTATTTCGTAGTCACTTGAATTAAAATTGGTTAAACTTGTGGCCGTACGCATGTGCGGATATTGTGATCAATGCTATATTCTTACGGAAAAGTAGTAAAATAACACATTTCATTCGTAATACATTGATTCTTAACCAAATAACACCTCTCGGCAGTTCATGAAAACGATTTTGTCCTTTTTGTTGCCCAAATACGTGCAATTTTGTCATTTTGTCCTTTTGTTATTTTTGATTTTCTCAAAAAGTGGGGCACATATGGGAATTCTTAACATATCATCGGATAGGTTTTAAAGAACTCTATCTGAAAATAAAATAAAAACAAAATCGATATTTGACGATAATATCGGCCATTTTGCCCTTTTTATTGCCCAGCGACGTTGTAATCAGTGGCGTAGCGTGGTCGGACTAATTATTAGGGGGGCGCACATTTATTGGGGGCACACCTTATGTATTTCTTTGTTTTTTCAACAACAAAAGTCCCCTCATGTTACCTATTGTTTTTTCCTTCAAATTATTGGGGGGGGGGGGGGAGCACGTGCCCTCCCAACCCTCCCCCCCCCCCATGCCCCGTCGCTACACCACTGGTTGTAATGCTACCAAAGTAAGGTAGCTGCAGTCCGCCGTGCAATCTTGAAACCGCCCATATTTGGGCAAAACGTGCCTATACAGGGTGGCCCCCAAAAAAAAAACATGATGTGACACCATAACAGGTTCCCCTTTTTTGTCAATTTTTACCAAGTCAGTGCTTGATAAATCGCACTCACTGCCCTTCATATAGCATTGAAGAACGAGCAATGCGCGCGCCATTGTTAGTGTGCATTCAGCTGTGTCCCGAGAGAATGGGCACAGTAGTCCGATCGTATGACGGGCTGCCGAAATGCGATTTATCAGGCAGGGAGTTGGTAAAAAAAAAAAAAAATGGGAACCTGACATGGTCTCTCTTAAGACGTCCTACAATAAAAACTACTCGTCCAAAATTACTGTTCTTGGTATCGTTTTTCATTGGAAAGGACACTCTATCCGACGGACATAATCGTTTTGTTACTTTATTTTGGGGGAGTACCCCGTTCCGTTTTTTTTTGGCCACCCCTGTCGAACCAATCCATCTCAGCTATGTGTACATGGCAGATGTAGGTTTTTAGGTATCAAAATAATGTATGAGCTTGAATACTACTGACAATCACACGCAGGCCCCGAGAGTTTTTAGCAATATTTAGGCTTATATAGCACCTCATACTCGAGCAAAATCATGCTATTTGGGGGGGGGGGGGGGGGGGGGGGGGGGGGTGGTAAAATCAAATCATATTCGGGCAAATTTAACTGACGTCGTATTTTGTTAGGGGTAGTACAGTTTTGATATATAAGGCTGAGCTTTCGTAACCAAAACCTGCACAATAACATTACAAACTGATAGTTATAACTCCACCGTGCTCGAAAGGTAGGCTGTAGGTAGACAATTACAAACGACGAAGTAAAAAGCCTGTTATCATTCAAAAGAGCGGTTAAAGTCATAGGGTTGCGAATTGAAACCATTGAAAGACCGCTCCTCCGCCACCCCGGCATAATCCGACCCCAGCTCCCCCCCCCTCCCCTGCCCCCTCTCCCTCCCCCTCCCCTGGGCCCCAGCGCGGCCCCTCAACTTGTGCCCATTTTGTTGTTAGACCGTTAAATCAGTCCTTCTCCTCGTGTTTTGTTTCACTCACCACTTCGTGGAAATATGGAGGCATCTCGATATCGGAGGGGATTATGAACCCGGGACGCGCCCCCTCCATAACGAGGTTGATTTTTCTGTCTACCATTTTGTTTACATGTGATTCGCCGTACACGTGAGACGCCGAGTAGAGGAAGGTATTTATACATTAACGTAAAATTACTTGTTTTCATGTGTTTTATCGATTGATTAATCAATCATTAGCACAATATAAGTCAACTGACAGGTAGTGTACAATTTTCCTGCTTGCTGAGTAGCCTAACTATTTTCCATAAATGTCCATGTTACTTTTACTAACTGAATGAATTACTGTGTTCCCACATATATCATTTGGTGTTACTCTTAGCATAATGACATTCCATTGCTTGCCTTTGTAATTGCTTTTCATTCACTGCAGCCTGCACTGCTGTAATAGATTCAATTGTGAGCTGTGAGACTGATGCCTGATGGTGAACTGATAGTCCGCTGATAAATAAGCAGACATTCTCATTCTAATTCATATATATTAATAAGAATTGCACATTCATACATCTGTACATTGATAGGCACGCTCATTCCCCAACAGAGGGCGCGCGTCGCCGGGTCAGATTTCCCCATAGACGTTTTGTGACCGTCGCGCTATTTCCTACCGCGATTGCACCGAGATGCATGTGGGGGTAGGCCTCAGAACAACACTGTTTTGAATGTGTTTGGACCATGCTAGGTCCGTAGTTTTTGGCATATAGTATTCTGATGTGTTATTCATCAACCCAATGACGTCATTGGAAAGTTTGTTGACTTTTTCAATCTTCGGTGACGATCTTTTCAGAGGTGAGTTTTCCGGTTTTTCAAGGCGATTTTCGTCCTTCTTGATGATATATGAGATTTATTGATTGTTTCGATGCGGTTGTATTTTCAAAAAGAGAATATTCTCAGCTTTCAATTGATATAAAACTCTTTTGCTGATTATGTAGCGGTTTTTTGCGAAATACTCGGACCTCCACCGATGCACTGCAGGTGTTTTGAGATTTTTTCACGCACATTCACGGGGCGCGCTGGGCTGGTTTGCCGTCTGCTTACCACACGCACCTCAGTCCCACGTGTACAATTATTACGCGTACTGCAGAGGGTGCATTATTTTCAAGATTTATACTGCATTCTTTGACTTTACTTGTTCAACAATACTCAATTTAATATTTGTTTAATCCTAATGAAAAAATTAATAAAATATTCGAAATTTCCAACCAGATCCACTAATTTTGAGGGGGAAAATAAATGGATAATTGAACATTTTCTGTCTTGTCTCTTGATCAATTTAGGAATCTTAAATTTGATTTGTAAGTTCAGATTTTTTCAGAATAGTATAGTCTAGATTGCTTGAGTGATGTCTAACTATTATCTAATTTCTTTTTATGTAATCGTCATGAAAAGACTTATATTTTATAGTTACCTGAATTTAAATTCATATAGTTTTGGTTTTACGCAGGAGTTGCATTTATAACAATGTCATGCAAGTTTATATTCACGACTTCTGAAGTTTTTGATCAATTTCACGATAAGCATATCCCTTTTGATTAAATTGTCTTTTTAAACATTTCTTTCATTCTTACTAGGGTCAAGAACATAAATTCTTACCTCCTGAGACCTGACGGCGGTGCGAGGTCAGTTGACATCGCCGATCATTCATCGCCAACCTCCTGCGACAAGACGCAAGGTTGCTAACGTCAGCCTTGTAGTACAACGATGCAAGTTTGCAAACAGCAAGCTTGCTTCATGATGGATATGTGCGAGGTAAAGGGTCGCTCACGTCGACCCTACCTCAGGTTGAATGTTGATGTTGTGTCATGTTGTTTGATTTTTTCTTTATTTATTTTCAACATATTGAACAATAATTATGATTTATACAAATTAAATGAAATATATACATTGCATATTACAAACATTGTATTACGGTACTGATAAATTGATCAACATAATAGTAAAGGAGAATAAAACACATCTTTTCAATACATGGGTAATTATGATAATTCCCTCAACTAATAATATAATTTTGCAATGACTTCACTTTTCTGGTGGGATGAGATTTAAACTGTTGGGTGTCAAGTTTATTATTGCATGATTTGTTCCACCTGTTCATTGCTGTTCATATTGCATGCCATGTTGCGTACATGACTTTTTAACTTTTAAGAATAACTTCATCTTTTATTCTAACATGAAATGTGAAATTGAAAGTACTATAATAATGTTGCACTTTATTACACATGAAGAACAACTCGTTAAACTTTAATGGACATGAAATGAAGTTATACAAACTTCTATTGCACAAATCATCAAGATAATATTACAAACAAATGGGTACTACTGGGAACTATATGAGCTCAAGATCAAAAGCTACTTCAACTTGGGAATTATACTACAAAGTACAATGTGATGTCGCTCTTTACAAATCTGGTGATTAACATTAATCTTTTGAAGATCATATTGTCAGTAATTATTTTTACTTCTCCTGTAGTAAACATAATCTGCTGAGCCCTGTAAAATAAAAGAGAAAAAAAACAAGGTAAGATGGGTTGATAAACAATTCATCATAATGTCATAACTATTATAAACGTTTTTTTTTATATTTATTTACTTTAGTCTTAACAAAAATAATAAAACTAATCAGTCTAGATTATTAAAAGTATATAATCATTATTGTATTAATAGTTATGTATAATTTATTAAATACAATATGTCTAGAATAATAATCATAATAATTTTACTAGAACAACGAAGTTATTTTTTGCATTTCATGCAAGACTAGAACAATTAATTTTGTTTGCATTTCATGCTAGAAATTTGTTTGTTTTTATCATTTTCCTAACTTGGAGACAGTATTTCACTTCAAATTTGAAAGAATATAACGATTTTGTAGTTATATTCCAAATTTGAAGTGAAATACTAATCTCCAAGATAGGTGTAAGAAAACAAATTTTCGCTTGAAATACGAAAACTAAAATGCATTGTTTACATTTCCCGATATCATGCATATTCAATCGGGCCAGCGCGCGATTGACATGCAATCGCCAATCACCGTGGCCGCTGGCTGCGTGCGACGCGTGTTGCTGTGCACTACCACCGCGCCGCACGCATCGGCTGAACGACCCCCCGCCGATCGCGAAGCTCGCTAGTGAAATCGACGGTCACAAAAAGTAATGCAAAAAGTGAGCATGAAACATCTGCTTTTTTCTGGATTTTGGTAAGGCGTTTCAAAAAACTAACTTCAGATTTGAGATCTGTGATTATCGTTCTTCATTTTGATATGTAATTCGCCCCGATTTGTAGAAGTTCAGAATTTACATGAGCGTGCCTAACTAGGCAGATGTTTACTCTCTTTCTGCAATTGTGCTGTCCCAAATACGTTTACAAGTTGTAATTCTGGTAAAATTAACACTTTTCCGAGGTAAACACAGCCAGATGTTTGATGACCAAGAATTTCCGTAACATGCTATTCAACGCAATTGCACAATGTAGTATTGTATTCGCCGTGTATAGACATTTGCATAACACACGGCTCGCGATTATAATACCGTTGCATGTATAACCTGCACGCGCGCGCGCCGTATCCTCTACTGTATTATATAGAGGATACGGCGCGCGCGCGTACAGGTTATACATATCATGCAACGGTATTATATTCGCGAGCCGTGTGTTATGCAAATGTCTACACGGCGAATACAATACTACCATGTGCAATTGCGTTGAATAGCATGTTACGGGAATTCTTGGTCATCAAACATCGGGCTGTGTTTACCTCGGAAAAGTGTTAATTTTACCAGAATTACAACTTGTAAACGTATTTGGGACAGCACAATTGCAGAAAGAGAGTAAACATCTGCCTAGTCGTGAAAATTCAGGAGAGTAGCCGAAATATTTCCAACCAAATTTGAGGGTTTTTTGGGTGGATAAGTGGCTAGATACAGAACGTGTACACTATGGACTAGAACTAAAGGTATGACATGTTGAAAAAAAACGTCCAAATGTTAATGTAAATGTCTCTACCTTTAGTCTTCTTGGACTAGCTCGAGGCAGAAAAAACTTCCGAGATTATATCGTAAAAACACCTGAATCTTCCAAAAATACAATTTTCCAAACTGCGGAATACTTCTGATTTCTCTAAAATTCGATATTTCAGCAAAGTTCACTGCGAAAATGCGGCAAAAAAGGACTTACCGATGTCGAAATTGATCGAGTTTCTTGATTCAAAACACAAACCGGATCTATGATTTTTACTAGTATAACATCGGGTCCTATTACCGGATACCATTTCTTTACGCCATGAAAACGATCAACATATGAAGAACAGAGATATGAATAAAACACAAATAAGTGATCTATATATTCTCAAGATAAAGAATTGATAACTTATTTCGTAGAAAAAAGCAGCAAACTTACGCAAATTGAACTTTTACGGCAACCTTTCAAGAAAGCAGAATTTTTTGTAGCGCACAAACCGGGTTGTATTAACCGGACGCACCAAACGTGAATGTTTTGCATGGGAATGTCATTGACATGCGCGCTGCCACTGGTGCGCGGCAAAACGCGCGTATAACGCCTCAAGGCGCTTATTTTCTTCGGGAAATGGTGGAAAATGTTTGCTAAACATCCATTTATTATCCTCCGTTAATGCCGACTTTCAAATTCAACTTTCAAAATTCGAACGTTTTTCCTATTGGAATTTGCATGTACGGTAATACAACCCGTTCGGTATTGCAACCCCTTGCTATACCTGTTGTGTATACTTCACATGCATACTACGACGTTCAGTCAGCTGTTAGACCGCATTACATTAGGAAAAATAGTATATCCCTCCACCCTTGCAATAGCGAAGTTGCATTGCCCATGTCAAATATCGCGCAAACTACGTGTACAAAAATATGGTCTACGCGCGCGCGCCATGTAACGCCGAATGCCGATGCCTAGCGATGGTATCGAGTCCTATTCATCTTCTTCTTCTTCTTGTATAGTCTGCCTCCTTCAACTTGAAGATTCTTGCAAATTTTGTGTGTGTGTGTATAAGCGACGTGCATAGTACATATTCTTATTCTATTTATAGTACAAGTCCAATAACTCATTTACAAACAATAACAAAAATAAAATAAATAATTTAACGTATTTACATGATTTACAAGTTCGAAAGGACTGTAAAAAAGTCTGTATTGCCGGACACCAATAGTTTGACGGCACAAAACAAACAATTGATGCATAAAATCAAAGTGGAAATTATACGAGCAGCTGCATAAACCCATAAAGAACACATTCGATGTAAAATATCTTCAAGAATTTACCAATTTTTCTCCATATCAACTTTCTTGTAAACCCTTCCAGAAAAGAAGCCTCTTCCTGACGCAAAATTTTGTGTTGTATTAACCGAACGTGAATGTTTTGTATGGGAATGTCATTGACATGCGCGCTGCCACTGGTGCGCGGCAAAACACGCGTATATACAGGACGCTTATTTTCTTCGGGAAATGGTGGAAAATGTTTGCTTAACATCCATTTATTATCCTCCGTTAATGCACACATAGCCAGGTTCAATACAATAGCGTTGTGCGGAGATCAACCTCTTCCGCCCGCTGCACTATCCAACGGAAACAATTTTTTTTGTCTGCTGATTTCTCCCTCAATTTACCAGCAAATGCAAAAAAACTTTTGTTTATGTGATCCACAATTCATATACTTTGATAATAATTACCGACTTTGTTGTTTTGAAGACCGCAAAATGTAGAAATAAAATGATTATTTCCTGTCCGTTTTCCTTACCGATGCGTCCTAAAACACGTCCTGTTGAACGGCAACAGTGTACGTTTGCCGGTATTGTTATCTCCAGCGCATTAGCATATATTGCGTGTAAATGGTTCACCTGAGTGAACCATTTACTTTGTAGATGTGCGTTAATGCAGACTTTCAAATTCAACTTTCAAAATTCAAACGTTTTTCCTATGTGAATTTGCATGCATTTGCATGTCCGGAAATACAACCCGTTCGGTAATGCAACCCCCTGCTATTCCAGGCGGTAAATCAAATTGTGTGATTGCTGCACAATTTAGTGCAATGGCATGGCAGCCATGGCATGCGTGCCTGGTAATTTAAACCAATGCCATGGCAACAATGCCAATATTTGCCAGTGATTTCTTTTCATCATGTTCATACTGTATTCCTATTTATTGCCGTAACTTTAAACTTCATGTCTTAATTGTTGTAATATATTTGTTTGTGAAGTTGTGTGTGGTTCCGTTCTGGAGCTCAAACAAATTATAATGATTAATGAATTGTGTCAACATTCCAATAAACAAAGCAAACAAAGCAAAGCCAAATACAGTGTATGGTTGGCCATTGGGTGACCTACACATCTTTTATATTTCTGACAGTTTGGGACTTAAAAAATCATAAAAATTTCATAAAACTTTACTCACACATCAAGAATTAAAAGAACATAGTCATGATAGTGCAGATTCTGATGCGGGTATCAGATTTGCGATTTTATTATATTTCATATTTTGAGATATCGTCTTCGAACTCGCGTGTTTTTTTTTTTGCTGCACGAGATCGCAGTGTTCATTGAAACCGGCACACCTCTACTATTGACAATACATGCAACTCACAATTTCTAGTGTGTTGTTGGCATCATTTCACAAATTTACTCGTAGTTCCCGATCTACGCATCATTTCTCCTCAAAACTTCGGCCTGTGCAGTTTCTAAGTTTAGCGCACTATTAGATGCAGGATTTTTCACAACACGCGCAAACACAAATTTTACGCAGGGTGCCAGTTTAAAAAAGCAGTGCCAATGTGAAGTACACCTACCATACATGAGCAGATGAGGGAGGGTGAAAGAAGGGAGGAATACAGAACTAAAGCTTTAAATTTCATTGCTCATTTTAATGGAATAAAGTTGTCAAAGGAAGGAGAGGAAAAAAAAGATAAGGAAAAAATATGGGGAGAAATATAACAAATATGAATATATAAACAAAGACTGAATGAAAATAAAGAATATAGAAAGATATTCAAACCATTGAATTACTGGAGGAAGCTGGGTAAGCATGGTAAAATAAAACATACAAACTGACAATTTTGTAAGGCAGGCAGTCCTGAATGAAAATAAAAAAATAAGAGAAGATCATTGTGTAAGAATTGTGCATTGGTTGCTAGGCGAGGCTGTATCTTAGCAACTGTTTGACCTTGGGGCAAAATATTTCAGAATTTTCCATGATACACTTGGGGGAACATTTGGTGCGAATTTTAGCATTTGTGAATTTATTTTGGTCGGGTGAACACCACCTGACGAAAACAAGAGGTGATATGTATGATGTACGTATCACCTAAAAAGAGCAGACGCTTATGTCCGTCACAAGTCTATAAATTCAGCATTAAAAGTCCTTTAAGCACATACCTTTAGAATTAGATGTGCATCTGTGTTCCAGTTACATGTACTTCTTCAGGGATTCAAAAGTAATTTGGTTATCAACTTACAAATGAACTTCTTAATACAATATATTCCTCCATCTACTAAATCAGAATTTGTATTCCTCTGTATTCTTCCTCTGCAGTTGTCACTATGACATCGACATACTAGAGAGTCACCATCTGAGCAGTGGACCCGTCGTCAGTTCCCCTCTAGTGGCAGACATCAATATAGATGGCACTCTCGATATCGTTGCCACAACCTTTGATGGTACCATCGATGTGGTTGATGGCATAACCATGAAGCAACACGCTGGGGCCCAGTGGCCGCATCATTTCCAGAATAGCTCCATCTATTCCAGCCCGTTACTGGTAGGTCCAGGTTTTGTAGTCTAAATACAACTGTCGCTAACATTTAAAGTGGAGCTCTCATCTAATATTATTATTATTTTACCACCACAAGTTTTTTTTTCTACAAATCAAAACCACCTTTTTCATATTATAAAGCTATTCATAATGAAATGTAGACTTTTACTTCAGGGTCTCTGCTGTTAAATAATTTAGTTAAAAGGGTAGTTTTGTCAACAAAAGTCAAACGCAACCAAATTTATCCATGATGGCTCATGTGCAAGATATTTGTGCGAATGCCGTGGCCAGCCTGTTTTTAGATATCTAGAGCTCTAGATATTAACAAATATCTCTTTATATGTAGGACCTCTAAAAAATGCATGAAGCCATAGCATTAATTTTTAAAAATAGTATGGCTTCTTGGCAAAGTTCTTGATGATCAAAAGTTTTACTCTAATGAGTTTCTGCATTATTTTATATGGTTCAAATTACACGTTTGTTCATTCATTTGAAAGTTGATTTCAGATGTGAATCACCAAGGCTAAGTAGCTCTTTTCTAGTCAGCCAATGACTTTTTGAGTGTGTTATGTACCGTATTTGTCGGTGTATTACCCGCTCCGATGTATTAACCGCACCCCCAACTTTGGCCATTTTTCCATGAAAAAAAAAAAAAAAATTGATAGTATAATTCTTGATTTTTAGTCTTTAGATGGTCAGCATTTTCTTAGTAAAGGTACCAAAAATAGCTTATCTATCAGAGAAGTTTTGCCTATGAATTTTGTTTTATTTACTGAAGCCTCCGAAGTAAATAAAGAAAATTATCAGGCCTTCTTCACAGCAGAAGAATCTATAACTTCTGTTGAATTTGCCACACGGATCACTACACATGGGACTACATAAAACGTTAGACAACAAAACAAAGATTTCACCAATAAAACAATCAGAACGGAGATTTAAAAAAAACTGTACCTTAATGTTATTCCTTCTTTCTAGTTCAAATTATGTTGAATCTACTCTTGAAAACTGTTTCAGGGGATAAGAAATTACGATCGTTACTTGCGAGTGCATTGTACTGATATATACGATCACGATGTTGTCATGTCAGCTCACATGTTTTGAAGGGTGGATTATTATTTGAGTATTAGCACTCAATAGTTTAGCATAATTTTGATGACATATTGAGTGCTACAGTGTACAACGTACCAATTTCTTATTTAGCACATGCGGAAATCGCACACGTGTGTGCATTATTCAGCGGCGTGGCCTTTCACCTGAACGAGGGCGCGCCTGCCTGTGCTACCCGCAGCGCTAGCATGCACACCGCCAGCGCGCACCGGCGCGGGGCGGCGGCTTGGGGTCGCGTCGGGAAAGAGAATTCCCGCCTGAGCTAGCTGCTCGGCCAGTCGCGCGGGTGCATGTTAGGATTCGTACTAAGATCGTGAATCTTCCAAGCCGCTTTCGCAGCAACAACGAGCAATATTTAGGAAGAGGTAAAAGAGAAACAAAAGACACTGCATGACTTGTTTTGGGGGGGAATATGCTTGTATTTTCCTTGCATCGTATGAGTATGAATGCCTTGTTGAGGTGGACTTTGGTCACTTGTGAATCTTATCTCCGCATCGTAATTAAGGCCCGGCGCTGGCTAGGCAATTTGCGTGTACAGTTTTCCTATCTCCGTGTATTGACCGCTCCCCCCATTTTGGAGCTTTTTTTTGGAGAAAAAAGGTGCGGTTAATACACCGACAAATACGGTAGTGTTTTTCTTTGTTTCAAGTCACCAGTACCACATGTTGAAAATCCTTAACTTTTCTTGCTAGACGAGACTATCTTTTCCAAGTGTGATTTCTGTTTAACGTAATGCTGTAATGTTTCATACATGTACTTTTAACATTTGAATGGCAACACTAAATTGTATTTTTCATGATTTTAAAGTACTTATATCTTAGAAAATCCATAAATGTACATTGTAGCTGTTTTTTTCTCTCAACAGTTTGATTGTGATGGTGATGGCATCAAGGAGATTATGGTGTGTACTTCAGATGGGGATATAACTTTCTTCAAACCTGATGGGACCATTCTGCCTGAGAGAACTATTAGGGTAAAAACAGAATCATTATTTTGCTAGTTTTGATAAATATATTAATAAATGTACCTTTTCTTCAAACCTGGTGGGACCTTTCTGCCTGAGAGAACTATAAGGGTAAAAATGATATCATTTTATTTCCAAAGGGCAATTCCAAGCAAACATTGACATAACCACTGATTTTTAGCTCATCCGGCCCGAAGGGCCCGATGAGCTTATGCCATGCCGTTGCGTCCGTCGTCCGTCCGTCCTTCCGTCCGTCCGTCCTTCCGTCCGTCCTTCCGTCCGTCCGTCCGTCCTTCCGTCCGTCCGTCCGTCCGTCCGTCCGTCCACAGTTTTCAAAATGCTTCTTCTTCGTTATTTTTCAACCGATTTTGATTCTGATTGTTTCATAAGATAGGGCTAGGAGGGGGATTTAAAACTTCTACACAGAATTTTGAAATTTTTCTCCATTAATTAATTATGGTAATTTATGCAAATTTATTCCAAAAATCACAAAAAATGCTTCTACTCCTTCATTTCTCGACCGATTTTGATTTGGTTTGCTTTATCTGGTAGAGCTAACTTTGGTACACTAAACTTCTACACAGAATGTTGAAATTTTTCTCCATTAATTAATTATGGTAATTTATGCAAATTTATTCAAAAAATCACAAAAAATGCTTCTTCTCCTTCATTTCTCGACCGATTTTGATTTGGTTTGCTTTATCTGGTAGAGCTAACTTTGGTACACTAAACTTCTACACAGAATTTTGAAATTTTTTTCTATTAATTAATTATGGTAATTTATGCAAATTTATTCCAAATATCACAAAAAATGCTTCTTCTCCTTCATTTCTCGACCGATTTTGATTTGGTTTGCTTTATCTGGTAGAGCTAACTTTGGTACACTAAACTTCTACACAGAATTTTGAAATTTTTCTCCATTAATTAATTATGGTAATTTATGCAAATTTATTCCAAAAATCACAAAAAATGCTTCTTCTCCTTCATTTCTCGACCGATTTTTATTTGGTTTGCTTTATCTGGTAGAGCTAACTTTGGTACACTAAACTTCTACACAGAATTTTGAAATTTTTCTCCATTAATTAATTATGGTAATTTTTTATTTATTTATTTATTTATTTTTAATTTTTTATTTATTTATTTATTTTTATTTATTTTTATTTTATTAAAAAAAAAAAAAAAATTTTGGTTATTTTGTTTACATTTTTAAATTTATTTATTATTATTTTTATTTATTTATTTATTTATTTTTTCCCCATGTCCCTTCTGGGGCGTCAAATTTATATTTTTTTTGCTCTAATTAAAAAAATTAAAAAAATTTATGTCCCTTCCAGGGCAGTTTTTGACCAGTTGAAAAGTGTACCACATGAAATTTGCGATATTTGATGTTGCGAGATGCCGGATGAGCGCTACGTCATTGACGTTCTGGTTCAAATTCGTTGTACCATAACAAATTTGGTATCAAATGAAAGCTAAAAGATTGAACTTTCCAAAAATGTATTTTGTATAAAAAAATTGTAAACTATTATTTTATTGTTAATATATAGCATAAATTAATTTTCAGTTATTTTCACAAAACATTCAATTAAATATTAAGCATAAAAGAACTGCGAAAAGGAGTATTCATGAAATTTTATTTCAGTGTTGATAGGATCATTGCTTCAATTTTTCAGATAAATATCAATTTCGTCATTTTCGCTCTTCGTTCCGCTTCAGTGACTGTCTTATTTACAATCATTAATATGTCACGGCGTTACACTAAAAACATATATTTTTAATATTTCTGGAAAAATATGAATGGGAATGAAATAATTTTTTGTTTTCTCTGTATTAGCCCATAGGGCTATAATATGCTTGCTGAATAGCAGCATTATCTTTTACCACTTATTAATATAATCAATATCAATTTGGTCACGGCGTTACGTTTTGTGTAACGCCGTGATGCTACCTACTGGATTCCCATTGACATAACACAGTAGTGTAAGATATTTTTTGTAGGTATGCTTGGGCATTGCTCATGCTATAATTATATGAATAGGGTCAGTTGATAATGTTTCCATCTCAAAGTTACCCGAGTCATGTATGTGTATGGGTTATATGTCCGTCTGTCTGTATGTGCATCTGTACATCAGTGTTCTTTTTTTTGCAATATCTCAAGAATCGTTGGATGGATTTCGTTCAAACTTTGTACAATCCATGTATTTAGAGGTACGAATTATTGGATATGATTTTGGTCCATGAGGTCAAAGGTCAAAGGTCACATAGCTAACAAATATGCAAAAATGATAAATTATTATCAAGATAGTTTGAGAATCCTTGAAGGATAACATGATGATAATACTGGTATGCGTCCAGTGAAGTATATGACCTGATTAGGGAATGGGGTCATGGGAGGTCATAGGTCAACAGGTCAAAATATTGTTGTTGTTTTTTGTTCTCACAATTAAGTTCCAGAATCAATGTTAGAAAGAGTACTGTAGGTAAAAGACAATTTTCTGAAACTGTTTGGGGCACAGGTCAAAGGTCACTCAGATAATTACCAATTCAAAAACAAACATTTACTAACTCTGAAATCATGTTACATGAAACAAATCACTTGCAAATATGCACTGTGCAGACCAAAAATTAAACATTTGTATGTTATTTTGAGAAACAAGGTCAAAGGTCAGATGTCAAAGGTCTCATATTTCATTGTTACATTTAAGTATGTATTTTGGTTTTAATATTTGATGGTTCCATTAACTAACTTCTGAAATAGATAAGAATTTCAATTATGTCCTAAAAGATTTTTTGATCAATAGAGGGCGCTGTGCTGCAAATTTGTGTCATGCGGATGATCATTTAATAGCATCTTGGTTATATCACCCATTCATGTAGTTCTTTATTGATTCTGGATCACTACATTAAAATTATATCATATTATTCATCTCTTTAATATCTCCCATATATATAACATGTACAATTCAGAGGTCACGGCGTTACAGTCACGGCGTTACAGTGCATAGATACATTTATGATATCATATTTACTATGAGCATTGGATTTTTTCTACATTTTTATTTGGATGTTCTAGCTTGATGTCTAATACAAAGAATCAATGTGACAAAAGTGCAAAATGTTCCTGTAGTTCACAGAGTTTACTTAGTTTCTTAGCATGTAAGAAACCCATGTCTTTTTGCCGTCACGGTGTTACGGCAGATATTGATATTCATAATTAATAATTTATTGGGAATTTTTGTTTTCTTGCCTATTGTAAATTATTGGTAGGATAGTGGTTACAGATGCATATCAAAAGTTGGTTCTAGATATTTAGATTTTATGAGTTATTTGGACTTTCATTGTGAGAAACACCCTCTGACCGTCACGGCGTTTGCTTGGAATTGCCCCAAATGTAGTTTTGATAAATACAATAAATTCACATTTTCTCCGAGATCTTGGCCCATTTTCATAAACCACTATAGCCAGGTAGGTTCCATTCTTAGTTTATATATTTTAGATAATATGTCTAGAGATCCTTTTACTTGCCAACTAGGGTTTACATGTACTTTATTAGGTAAAAGATGCTTGCTCAGATAATCAAAGTTAGTGACCAAGATAATTTTGTGTTTACCTAGTCCTCTTCCAAAGTATACAATCAAACCTGTGTATAGTGTCCACCAGGGGAGTGGACGCTGAAGACAGGTGACTTATATACAGGCTCAATTAAAGTATCAATTTAACAGTTTCTCTTCAGAGGATTACATTTCGAGGCCACTTTTGGCAGTTTGGCTGCTTTAGACTGGTGGCCAGACCAGTCCACTATTAAGACAGTTTTGACTGTCCTTAGATCAAAAATAAGCAAGTGTGGTGTAATGAATATGAGCCCATGAAATGTGACTTTCAACCTTTAAAAAAAAATAGAGACATACATTCGCATTACATAAAATAGCAACCCGTTTTTAAAGTCATATCAAATGAAGCACAAACAAGGTAAAATATGGCAGCATATTTCACACACAAGTTATAAAATCCTATCAGAACTTCCTTACCAGTAGCAGTGCATCATTCACAGATCCCAACATCCTTCCCATCTTGACATCTATCTTTTTCCTCTGATTACGGGGTAGTAACATCCTAACATGTTAATGGATAATAGACCACCTGCTTAGTAGTGATCTGGTGCATGGAATGTGCACAATCAAAGATCTGGCAGAGGCCAACGACATAGCGCTCAGTTTTGCCCACCATTGGCAGGAAGTAGTGTGATGATACAAAATGAATGAATGAACAGGATAATCCCAACAAGATACGGTTCAAAATAATCCAACAAGACAGGATTCCAAGATAATTCAGCAAGTGCTCCAAGCTAATCTGTTGTGTGTCATCATAGTAATACGTTTTGACACATGTATCTTCCTGTTCTGTGAGCTACATGTATGCAGTCTTCAGTGTTGTACCACATTTCCCTCTCTCTCAAAGATTGTCATGCATGGCGATGCAGAGGGCACTGTTTGCAATGCTACGCGGCAGATTGCCATTCGTAACTAGGCTAGTTTGTGGGGCACATTGCGGTGAACATTGAGCCATTGTTTATATCGAGCGCAAGGCGTTTGCAAGTTGTTCGCAAGATGGCATTGCGCATCTGATTTGCAAATCCAAATTTAGGTGTTTGTCCATGAACAGCCTTCAATGACCGAGATCATGGATGCCTTGTGCAGTGCGAAATCCTAATTAGTTAACTCTTAAATGCTGATAGCACATTCTCCCAATATGTGAAAGTGTCGTGGAATATTGGTTGTGGCCTTTGCTTCTCAATATGAAGGTTGTGTGTTCCATGTCCAACCTTGGAATTTGTGTCCTTCAGCAACAAACTTGATCCACAAACCAAGTCCAATGATAATGGGTAACTGGTACGATCAGGCAGTTTTGTCCATCTATCCTGATGCGGCTCTGTGAATGCTCATTAGCTAATATTTTCACTGAGGAGTTCAAACACACAATGTGCTGGCTTGAATTGTATCCTGTTCCTATAGTGCTTAGAAAATGTTGTATCAAGCACTATATAAATGATACATATTTGCTCTGGATATTCAATAGATCCATCTCAAATAGAGCTATCTATCATGCTTAAAGAGTTATCAGACCATCTATCTGGTATCTTTAATCCTAATCCATTTGGTGCGTTGCAAATCTATGTCCCTTCGAAGGAAGCTACAGGCTCGGTATGATACGCGTTGATAAAAGATGTATTCACAAATATGTAATTATGTCTTGTTTGCAAAGAATTTGCTTGTAATTATATGACCATCCGTAGACTATTAAGCAGGAGATATGGTTTCAGTTTCATGATGAGTATATCCTGTTTGGAGGTTAAATACCTGTATACTGTATATAGATTGGAATTACAATTTTTCTTGGTACTTGGTTGGTGAATAAAAACAGGAAAAACAGTGATGCTCATTTTACAGGAATTTGTTTTCTTCAGAAAAATTAACATAATCATAACCAAACATTCTCTAACCATTAAAATAATTATATTCAATGTATAGATTAAGAGGAAGTGAGCTTTATAAATTGATTGTCCTTATTTGGTGGTTTAGAGTGACATTGCCAAAAAATTGTTCCAAAAGTGTCCAACGTAAGATAATATTAAAGGGGCTTTACAGTTTCGGTCAAGCTGAATATTGATAACTAAAACGTGTAAGTTATCATCAAAATATGATTCACTGTTGATAGAATGGTTGTAGACGTGGTGTGGCAAGATTGGTTGAACGCCAGGTCCCGAGTTCTAACCCAAACTATGCCCATCGCGTTTTTCCTTCAGCAAGAAAATATCCACATTTGCTGCTCTAGACCCAGGTGTATAAATGGGTACCTGGAAGGATGGAACAGAGTTCCTTAGCACTGTGTGCACATATGAGGTTGACTGGCTGGAATGCTCCCCAGGGAGTGAAAAATGTGCACCTTGTGTGCAGGATTGATTGCAGGGTGTATTCGATGACCGGGGTAATAATAGTGATGCGCCGCGAGCGTGAAAAGAAAGAGCATGCGCTGTATAAGTAGCCAACATTATTCTGTTTATTATTATTCTTTCTTTTATTATTATTTTCATTGTTTTTATGATTCCTTTCAAGGCTATGCATAAGTACATGCAATCATAACTCTTTAAAGGGATAGTTGAGTTCTGGTAAAGAGAGTACAGTTTTTGTCAAACTGAATTTTAGTAAGCAAAACCTGCACCATTACATTACAAACTCATAGTTATAAGTTCCACCATGCTCAAAAGAAATAAAAAAATTACAAATAACTAAGTAAAAGGCCTGTTATCATTCAAAAAGAGCCGTTAAAACTCAAGAGGGTTTTAACCATTTTAAATAAAACATTGTGAATGTGATGTTATGTTGAAATACTGATTAGATAGAGAGATTATCAACAACTATTTAAAAACCACTTTTGTAAATTTTTGAAAAGAGGGAGCATAAAAAATTTGTTAATGGCTGGTTCAAAATTGTCTAATACTGTAATTGTGGGGCCCCACATTTATTACGAATGGTGTTTATGGATATTTCAGCCATTTCTGAACCGATTTTGTCATCGATCTGTCATTAAAATTGTATGCTCTTTCGAATTTGGTACTCAGTTTTTCATTATCTTACGAAAAAATTATTTTGAGTAGCGCCCTCTATACCAAAAGTCAACTATCCCTTTAAAGTTGTACAGACTATGTACATTTATATATATACTAGAGATTTTACAAAAATACTTCACAAAATTAATACCTACACACTAGAGGACTGGATTTCAAACTAGCTTTCTCATGACTGCATTTATGATTTATGTGTCACCCACTCATGCACATTTTCTTTCAACACAATTCTTTGTTTACAAGTAAAAAATAACAACACATGGGTTTACAGGAAGTCACATCAAATGAAAACAAGAGAAAAGGATTGATGTCAAGGTTACAAAAGAGGTGCAGCCAGCTAATTCATGCTAATTTAATGGGTTTTGTTACTTTTTAGACAGGGCCATGTACATGCTAAAGTTTGCTTGTCGGCCAACATTTAAAGGTATGTGTACAGTACTTGGTAACAAGCTAATTCATGCTTATTAATCCCTTGACTACGGGAACCCGGTAGGCTCTGTACAAAGTCTATGGGGATTTTAGAATTTCAGAGTGAAGGATTTAATTGTTGTTGATTTTTTAGTTTTTTTAGACAGGGCCATGTACATGTTAAAGTTTGCTTGTCTTAGTGAAAACTTCTCCCATTTGCCTGTTCTGCCATGAAATTTTAGCAGACTATTCTGCATTTCTACACAAACCAATAATTGACTCGCTTATCCTATATTATGTTTTACTTACAATTTTGTATGTCATGACTTGTAAAATCTAAATGTCAAGTACAGGCAATTATAGTGACCATGAAAGGGAAACAAGAAAAGTGACCACAGTAGACTGGTGGCCTCTATCTATTAGACAGGTTCCATAACATTGTTTTTCTCTGCAGGGGATCATTTTTAATAGTCATTATAGGCAGGTTGGCTGCTATAGACAGGCGGCCGTTAAAGGGACTTAGTAACATTGTCCAAATCCTCAAAATAAATTTTTCATTCTAGCGGTTCCCTCATACCTTGTTGTATTCGTATTAACAATAAAATCATGGGACAGGTTTCGGTTTTTCAAATTTCCCTTTCGTTACAAAGATATGTACGATCGAAGTATTCAGATAAGAAAAACTCCGGGCGAGTTTTTCTTCTGTGTACAAAGTGATTGCAGTGAGTTATTGAATATCACTTTGCATTTTCGCTCATTTCTTGGCCATGCAATGTCCATTTGACTTGAAATTTTCACACAATACCCTGTGGACATATGAGATAACAATAATATACATTGCATCAACCATTCATCACTTTTTGCACAATGTCAACAAAGTTACTAGATCCCTTTAACAAAAGATTTATAAACTGTACTTTAAATTGTTGTCTGGGGGTTACTGTAAGTTCATAATCTCTTGGGTACCACTAATACAGTGAAACCTTATTTAAAATAGAGTGTATAACTTCTTGTGCGCCAGTAATCACGTATTTGGAGTAACTTCCCTTTGAAAACCCTGAATATGAACCCCAGGTACGGCATGAATGTCAAATGACATGAAATTCCGACTAACAATTACTGTTGGGTGGATATGTGCTGCACGTAGCTTTTATGCAAATTATAGAAAGATTTATCCTGTGCTCTACAGTGCATATATCTGTTTTGATAATAATACTTAATTATAATAATAATAATAATAATGATAATAATAACAATAATAGTAAAAATAATGATAATAATAGTAAAAATAAATAATGATAATATAATCATAATAATAATAACATTGTGCATTTATGGTGCTTAATACAGGGTTTCTATTAAAGTGATGCAGTATTATTATTATCCTTGACCATCAGGTATGGTTCAAACCCAAACAATTGCCTTGTGCACCACCTCAACTCCCTGGGGAACATACCAGCTTGGGCTGCACTGCTACGTAGGGTGCTACGGGCTAATAAACATGAATTCCTTGTTAACAAACATGATTTGCCCCCCCTTCCAAATCCACCAAATAAAACATGAAAGATGCGAGTTGTACAACAAGTATGTACATTACAAACAAAAAGTTTCTGCTCTGGGATATCTTTATGTGTTAAGTGTGATATCTGATCGGACTTTATTTAAACAAATACACCCATTGCCTACTCTGTCACATGTATGCAATATTATACATGACATAAACCTACAGTATGTAAAATGTAGTACATGTAGTTGTATATTGGAAGGCCAGAGGAAAAGCAAGGAAATTAGAGTTCTGCATATATAGAGTAAGTATGCATGGGTTGTTACATCAAGGTTAGCTGCATAGCTGTTTAGAAAAGTACAAGAATACACATTCATATAAAATCCTTTTGCAGTGTAAGTGAGTTGAGTCACCTACAGTATTGCTATGGAACAATCGTCATAGACATTTGTGTAGAGCAATACAAAGATAACAGTATGATGAGAGCTGCAGCTGATCAAAAAGTACAATCAAAGCACATAGTATTCTGTGCATATAAAATTGACATTAATGTTTTCACATTTTAAGTTAATAAGAGGGAAAGGTCTCACCCAGAGCTTGTACCTCCATTGTGCGATGTTAATGTAGCCTTTCCGAAACTGAAATTCTTCCCATAATTCCAATCTCCCTGGTTTATACCCAAGGTTCAACAAAACTTGCTTCACCAATACCATGTATTGTATAAACAGAAGGGAAAATACAGTATTGTTTGTTGTATGACTGTTTTCAAACAGTTTGCCAAAATACCATTATCAATGACAACTTTGATAAAAGAAATAACAGGAACTAAACTCTTTGAGACCGAGATAAAATGGGGCCTTTAATCTTTGGAAGATTAACTTGTTTACTCCTGTAGGAAGGTTAATATACCTCTCTATAGGCGAAGGTAAATGCCTAGATTTGAGACTATAAAACAAACAAAATGTGCTAGCAGCAAACAAAAGGTGAATTAAATCACTTTGATACAGTGACCTCTGCTAGCACTTTAGGAGTAATAGGTAGACCCCTGGGCCCTGGTCACTCTTCTTATCAAATCTACTTCAATAAAGGAAAGTGACATCAAATGTGGTCCTAACTACCACACTACACTGTCACTGTCAGTACAAAGAATAATAGATCATGGGGTGTTTCACAAAGATCCTATTAAGTTAAACTTATATTCTAAGTTGCATTTAAAATTATGGAAAGCCATAAAAGCCATTATTTGCTTTGTAAAATTAATACATTTTTAAAAATTGCAACATTACATTTTTGTTTTAAATCAAAACTATTTTTCTACTATCAAGGAGATTTATAATTATTGATGTAATTGTCATTAAAGTCTCAAATATAATATATGCATTTTTGTTCTTGAGTATGTTTTTTTGTTTAATTCCAAGGCTATAAATGGCTTCTTTCCATAACTTTTGAGTCCAACTTAAATTTAGGTTCAACTTAAAAATCTTTGTGAAACACTCCCCATGAGGCTACCAAAGGCTACTGTCCTCAGAGAAATTATCTGTTACACATGACATCCTTCCCCCTATTTACAAATTGTCTCATAAGCTGGTTAAGAGGGGGAATTGCACTTGACAGACCCCCAGGGCTGTCGCACCGTTCAGTGATTCATACCTCGTTATAATTGTTGGCGGAAGGAAAGGAACCGTGCCCCTCCCCATTCGTAGCAAATTTTAGCTCTAGATGTGTGGACGTGTGAGAGGGAAGTACAGCTGGTACAGTTTTAAACACAATTTCTCACAGTGAATGTAGCTAGGGATTAGCTTTGAACTATATAACTAAAATTTTACTTTATGATTAAAGGGAAGTAAAAGAAGGAAGGAGCCTTGCCTCTTCCCACTCATAGCCAATTTTGTTTGCAGGTGGAGCAAATGTGGCTGTAGATGCCTGCATGTGTGAGACTTGAGAGGGAAGACTTGTATTAAAAGATCAGCCGGTCAGGGATCTCCCTTAAGCTTTTCTTTCAGGTTGCCAAAATGACACATCCAAAAGACTCGCACCAAAGACTTGTGCATTGTAGATCCTAATTTGCTGGTGGCCAATACAGAGTTTCTAGCCCATTTCTAGTGGCCAAATGAAATTTGAGGTGGCCATTGTCACCTGGGCTACTGCTAAGGGCGAGCCCTGCCAGTAACTAAACAGAACTCACAACAAATGCTTGTAAACAAATTTATATAAAGAGCGACAATAATCATATACAGTATGAGTACATATGATTCATGATTCATGTAGTATTTTATATAAATTTGTTGGTCTTTAAATAATAAATAATATATAATCTGTTTTATATTAAATGCCAACAGAGAAAAAGGAACCTTAGCCCCTCCCCTCTTTTAGCAATTTGGCTCTAGATGTGATCATGTGACAGAGGGAAGCCTAAGTATAGCTGGTATCACATGCAAACAAAATTTCTCACTTCAATTTGAAGAAGAAAAAATTGAAAGGAAACTTTGAGAAAAAAGAAAGAGAAACTGTCTCTGCCTCTCCCCATTTGAAGTGACGTTGAGGTTACGTGTATTCACAAAATGCATTTGAATAGTCTAGTCATCAACATTTGACATAAAACTACAAAATACAGTAATACAAAGATAATGTCATGATGTACATTCAAAAAACTAAAATTGACATAGCCTGCATAAATAGCATTTAGTTAAATGTTCAATACAAAGTCAACAAACTACACTTCTGGACAACAGTAAAGACATTTTTACTTTTGTGAGCCCAGGCTCACTTGTAACTGTCGTCTTTCTCTCTTTTCCAGATCTCTATTTGTCATTGTTTAATACATTTGGTATTGTTTTGTATTATGTGATCTTGTTTAAAATTATTAGGTGAATAAATGATTCTAAATGTAATTACTGAAATTGTTTGTAAGTGTATCCTTGGACCTGTCTTGTAAATAAAAACTTGGTAACATTGCGCAAGCCAGTGAAATCCATGATTGTTTACTTTCCCCTCTGCAGGGGATATGTTTCATGAACTTCTTGCACTTGTCATCTGTCATCAAAGAGCGGTTTTCTAATGTATGTGTTTTATGGCCTAAAGAATTGCCATGGTGATAGAAACTAGACAAAAAAATATTGTGTAATTCAAAACTTTGTTTAATTTAAAACCATAGTTTTTGTACAGCAATATCAAGTTAATAGTATTTTCACTTGCCAATTTTCAAACTTTGGTTTTATGGCCTAAAGAATTGCTATGGTGACAGAAACTAGAAAAAAGAAAATAATTGTGTAATTCAATCGTTTGTTTAATTTAGAACCATTGTGTTTTGTCATTGCAATAACAAGCTAATATAATTTGTGTAAACGGTAAGATCATGTGACTCACATTGACACAGAGCGGTACCTTTCATGTCAATTTGGGGGTATAAATCACAGACAGATGTTCAAAACACATTTCCCCAAAATACATGCCCGCTATGACAGTGTCAAACTACGGATGCCATTAAACAGAAGTGATCATCTGTTGGACAAACATATATATGTTAGGGCCAGGTCCGCCAGGAAGTACCTTTTTGGAAAGCTACTGTAGAGTACTCACAATAGAATTACAATATGTATTATGTTGCCACAAAAGCCTTATTTTTTAAAGTCACTAAATGTCGATCTTTATGAAAAAATTGACAAAGCAGAGATCTTGGAGAATTCACAAATACCCAAATCTGAAAAGCGATATTGCAACTTTATTTGGGGGGGGGGGGGGGGTCTAGATGAGGGGTATCATATAAGGACAGAAATGGCCTCAAAAACATTATGCGCTGTGATTCATGCAGGACAATACAAGTAAAACCCATGATATGCACAATAATTTTGTTGCAAACAACAGAATATTCTTAAAATAACAGAATATTCTTAAAATAACAGAATCTGGTAGTAAACCACCATACATTAAACAATACACACACATTCAAAAGACAGTGTCACTGACTGATAGTCAATACTTGTTGACATTGGCCCTGAACACACATTCTAACACACATTCTCCATTGGAGCTAAATCATGCTAATTTTAAAGACAAATATTATTATTAAAGGTACTTTTTCATATGGACCTGTAAACAAATGAAAACACTAACAATATAATGCACCAAAACTATGGTGTAATATAGCCCTTTTATCACCTGATACAAATATTCATGAAGTCCACAATATTTTTGATGGGCCTCTTTACAAAAATTATATTTTATAAACGTAAATGTTAACAGTTCATTTTATTTTTGCATGAGTCGTTCCTTAGATCTCCAAAACCAAAATGTGCTAAAAATATCTGAATGTTGAATTTTCCTCAAAGAATGTGTACAATTTTCAACAGGAAACATATTTTTGTGTTCCCCTGATAGAATGTACGCATGATATTTTGAGGGCCCCTTAATATCAAGGAACTGTTTGTATTATGTTATTTGTGTGTGATTTTTTTACTATCTTATTACATTTAGGTTTTATAGTCCAAGTGTGTATATTAACTTGCATGAGTTTACAATGCAAATTGGTAACAATTGTTAAAAGTGTAATTTCATGTTTCCACGCAACTACTAAATAGGCAATCAAACTTGGCTAGATATATTTTATTTCATGTATAGTTAGAAAAAAAGTGACTTCCGGTTATCCTTTTTTCTAGATAAGGGCAGACTCATCCTTGGAAAAACATGTGTTAGATATTAAAGGGGACCACCAGGCAAAGAACAACACATAATTATATGTTTGGGTACCGTTTTGTGATATAAAATAGATACCCAACATTTTGCAAAGGGTTGTGTAATTCATAAACAATGCAATTAATTACCACAACTTACGGAACCATTATTATTTCATGGTTCCGTACGCGTCAAACATTTGCGAGTGTGCCAATTCTATTCACGCGTACGTTTGGAGACAATAGAATCCCGGACGTTTCGTTCGCTCTGGACAAAGGTAGTCTTCGTACATGCAGACCCATGAATGCATGCTTTAGAATGGTGATGTTTTTTCCAATTATATATTTTTTTCTGGAAACATATTTTTCTTAACTTGATGGAATGGACTTCTAAAGATGTTACCTTTCATTTATAAAAAATATTATTTTTGGGTGGTGGTACCCTTTAATGTAGGCTTTTGGACTGTGCAAAACATTATACAGGACTTACAGAACAGTGTGTCAAATGTACCAAGCTGTTCAATACTCATTCTAAAACTATATGAAAACAATGCTTTTTGGTTAACCTTCACTTAGTTTGGGTTTTACAGGAAACTTGTACATGATGAAATGCCTTGACAGTGTTTTTCCACCATGGGAAGTTTCACGGTCACATGACATTTTTTGCTGAATATTAATCTCTTTTTGAATAATTATTATAAAAAAAATTATCCTGTGTTATCTAAAATAGAGGCAACTCTGTACATTTATGGAAATTGGTCTCTCTTTGTTAATAAACCTGATGCGTACAAAGCTCAATTAGATCCAAGTGCCATGGCAGATCAAGAGGGTTTTTTTCCCATCAAAGTATGCATGTTTTTAAAAATAGAATTGGTTCCTGTGTATCTTATTTAATAATTCTAATGTCTTTTGTCCAAAATCACAGTTCAAATGGTATAGAAACCCCATTTTTCTGTGTTCCTGTGTATCTTATTTAATCATTCTAATGTCCTTTGTCCACAATCACAGTTCAAATGGTATAGAAACCCCATTTTTCAAAATGTTGTATGCTTTGATGAATATTGAAAGTTATGTTAACGGGAGGTGGGGAACCGTATTTACTTTTTGCAGATTCCACCTTTATTGGTTGCTAGGCAGTGGTTAGATGATGGCTTGCCCATGGAGACTGATATCTCACGAGTTGTAACCACATCCAAGCAAGGAGCCTCACAGGTTAGTAAAAGTAGCGTGAAACATTATATTTTGCCTAAGACTGTATTTTTAAATGTAATATGTGGCACACCAGATTCTTGTAATATTTTTATATTTAAGTGCAAATGTAAAAGCTTGTTTCTAAAGATAAAGAATGAGAATCAATAAGGACCTAGCAAAATCCTAGTAAATTCATCAGAGGCAAAACAGTAAATCTACAAATATTTTCCATTATGTATATTAACATTGCTTAGAAGCTTTTTTTTATTGGCTAAAGTTAGAGAAGAACTTGTTAGTGGGATGCACACCTTCTTACCTTAAGACTGTATTCCATTTCCACAGGAAACAGTTGTCAGAAAAAAAGTTTTCAGCACTCTTTAGATACAATGTCAGTGTTTATTGTATGTTCCAGTTTTATTATGATAACCCATACACAGAGCATCTATTGTACTGTAGGCAGTAAACCAATCATCCCTTCAAAGTAGATAGGTAACTTAATAATATCAATACTTCTAAATGCAAGTACAAGTCCATTCTCCTGGTTCTTGTTTCATAAACTGGTATAACTGATCATATCTGTGCATGAATGTTGCATAGAAGTCACTGATCCCTCTCCTCTCATCTCTCTTACCATTTCACCTTCGATGAACATAATATGATCCCAGTGCTATACGATATGACCCATCTCTCGAGTAATTGGGTAACGTGGAGGGGGGGGGGGGGGGGGGGGTTAAGCACAAAATCACTCAAGTCATATTCTACATTTTAGATAAACCTGCATATTTATGCTCTTTTTCTCTTCTTGTCACTGACCCAGGTTCTCATCTTCGTTTCTTGAATGTCACCAATTAATATGATCCCAGTGCAGTATGATCCATCCATCGAGTAATTGGGAAAAGTGGTGGTGATGGCTGGGGGGCATAGGTGTCTAGCGTTTAATTTCACCTCAACATATCCCACAATTAAAAACTATGAACACATACATGCAGTGCAACATTCATGTAACGATCTGAAGCAATCACAAAGTTGCTATCATTCTTCTTCTTCTTTCGTAAGACACAGTGCGGACAGCTTCCTTGCATCTTCTTACACATTTTTGCTGCCAGTGGATTGTATAAAAAAATTCCTATTGATCATAATTTGCCAATTTTGAAATTTAGGCCCCTGGCCCATCATAAGGCAAGGGCATTTAGAAGATTGAAGGGGGGGGGGGGGGGGTTGCTGACACTGCCATGTGTAAGGGTGATGGCAGATGGGGGCATCCATGTATTTTTGTTCAAAAGAAAGGTTGATCAATGATGGTGGATAGGACACCTGTTGATGCTGTCATTGAACTTTCCTCTACACTTGTTGGGACAAGTTGGCACTCTCAATTTTCACACTAAAAGTTAATGTTTGATGTCACTCATACATTGTTCAATCACCATTCAAAATATCAAAACCCATAAAGGTGAGTGGGGGTGGGGTGGGGTGGGGGAGGGGGGTCTCTTTTTGACACTGTCATTGAACTTTCGTGTACACGTGGTTATATGATGCCAAGTGGGGGATCATTGTGTCCAATTTCACTACACAGGGTGCATACTACATTCCTGGTTGTAATGGCATCCACGTACAATCAATCATTACCACTTGTGGCAGGGTTGCACACTTGTTTCCCATTTATCATGCCAAATATCAAAATTCAAAACCGTTACACTTGCTTAACTATGAACGTTAAATCTTAAAACTCAAAGCAAATAATGATATGCTGTTGCTAAGTTGAGTAAGGTTTGGGAAAGATAAGAAATATTAACAGAAAGAGAAAATCTTTTACATAATAATATCTTGATACTGATACAGATACAGTCCGTGAAATTGTTAAAATAATACACAAAATGTTTCCTTCAAATCAAATGCGATCTACTTTCCGGTCCATTTATAAATGCTGTTCCATTATCAGAAATGCTAATTTCTAAATAAAATGTGAACAAAATCGTCATCCATACTTACATTGTACCTTTGTAAACGGCTTATATCCACAAAAAAGTCCCATGCAGATGTTATGACAAATTTAAGAGCTTATTCAGTTTAGCTAGCTCTATAAACTAAATAATTTGTGTCTATGAGTAATTATCAATTGCTATTTATGTCAAGTCACAAATGACCTATCTTACCATGTTTTCTGCTTCCTCTTTGCCGCATTGATTCTCAGAATGTAGTAATATTCCGATTTATTTCTGCTGAACAGGCTGGCATATCTCTTTTTAAGAGGCATGGTGCTTCCGTGGCAACCAGTTGGTCAACTCTGGTCCAGGATATGAAACTAATGACTGGTTGTGTTTAGCCTCTAGTTTATACTGTCATCCAGACAGTGGTGCACAGCGATTTTATTGTTTTGACTCAAGTTTTGATATCCATCCGTGCAGAAGTGATTAGCTGCGCTGCATGGGCCCACTCAACTGAAGAAGAAGAAAAAATGTATGTTCCGATAAATTGTTATCTTCCTCGGTGTTGCAGTGCACAATTGTGTAACGTGGCCCGATCGAATCACAAACTCTCGCTATACTGTTCCAACTTTCTTTTGCCTCTCTGTCAACCCCCTGCGCACTTCCTGTATAGCGATGCGAAAACTTGATTGATCGACTTCGGTGACTGATATCGCTGCTGTGATTTGCTTTGAAGTTCTTATCTTCATCCAGGCATGTACGTACTTATATATAGCATCTCCCTCTCCGCTCAAAAAAATGTTCTCTTATTAAAATCCATACAGCATAACTTTTTCAAAAGTTTGTGTACAATAAAGTAACAAAATCTCAAAAAGGCTTTTCCTCCCTCTTTAGTCCACCGCACAGTATTCTAGTTTTGATTTTGTATAGATCTATACACAAGTAGCAGTTGCAAGTAAAAAATAGCATGTTGCACTCTGTTCAAAATAGTTTAACCGTTGCCTAATCCATACAGTAAAACTTTGACAGTTGTATACAGCTGCAAAATCACAAACTGTTGTTCTCTCTCTCTCTTTCTGCTCACTGCAAAGATCATTTATTTTTTTGTAATCTCTTTCTACGAAGCAGAACTTTGTAGTTGTTGTTGACAGAAACTTTTTTCTCTTACTCTAGTGCACAGTAGCATGCCACACTCGACTAAAACAAATTTCCAACTTTTTAAGTTCTGTCTCTCACTCTTTTCTCTGCTCACTGCGCACCTCCCCACGCAGAACAAGGACTTATCACATTTGATGCTCTCTCTCTCTTGTGCACAGTAGCATACCGCAATCAACAAAAAAATGTTTCCTGTCAACTCTTTATTTTCTCTCTCTCTATTTCTCTCTGCTCACTGCGTGCCTCCCCTTGCAGACCAAGGGATTTGACGCTCTCTCTCTCTCTTGTGTACAGTAGCATGCCACACTCAACTAAAAAATGTTTCCTTTTAACTCTTTAATTTTTTTCCCTCTCTCTTTAACTCTCTGCTTCCCTCCCCCGCAGACCAGGGACTTACCGTAAAACTCCGTGTATAAGACGCACTTTTTTTCTGTCGGAAAATTTTCAAAGTGGGGGGTGCGTCTTATACACAGGTACAGCCCAAAAAAATATAAATAAAAAAATATATATATTTTTTTTTTTTTTTTGGGGGGGGGGGAAACCTTGTAGTCATGTTGAATGTGTATAACACATGGTTTAGGGTATGACAAGAACTTACAGTCAGTTGTAGCATTCAGCTAAATATACCTTTTTCTCACACAAAAAATATTGGTTACAGATGTAAAAATTGCAAGTTTATTGAGCAGTAATACTGCTGCTAATGAATATTCATACATTCGTGAGCAGCATATGCAATTTTCTAACCAGTGGTTATACATTTTGCTTATAATTAAAATTAGTTAGTAGTAAATTTAGAAAATTGCATTATATTTAGTGAGTATTGGTGCTCATGAATATTCATGAATATGAATATGAATATTTATGAGCACCAGTGTTACTGCTAAATAAATGTGCAATTTGTGTACTAGGGCAATTCCGTATGAGAGAAGGCAAAAACACCACATCTCAAAGTTGAGCAATCTTCCCTAAATCAAACTGTTATCGATAGAGGAAAACTTGAATTTTAGGAAACTGAAAACCATTTGTGTGTAGCTCTATTGGTTTTGCAAATATTTCTGCTTGAATTGAACAGAAATTTATGACCTTTTATTTATAAATCAGCTTCATTTCATGAAAATGAAGTGAATCTTTTAATTCAATGATTGTTTCTGCTCTTTTTCTCATATTTTCCATACAATGTAGCAACAATCACAAATTGTAAAGCATGGGCAGTAACTTCATTGCATTTTTTTTTTTAGAAATTTTTGAAATCTATGCATATTTGATCGTAATTCCGTTACGATAAAACGTAATAAGTTTTTCTCAATATCTTATTACTTGTTCTTTAGTCATGTCATTGTGAATTCTCTTCCTTCACCACAGTCCTAAGAACTTCCAACATAATTTTCTGAAATAATGTCACTACTTTTTCCAAAATTGGCGTAACGGTATTAGTAATTCCGTTACGTAACGGAATTACACGCACATGGTTTGTAAGGTATTGAATGATATTGCTGAAAATAAAAAATTGTCTTGTTCTCAATGTAGAAATACCCTTTAAATAGCATGAACTGTAGCCATGTAGACAATAAGTCATTATACAAGTACTGTACAATTTTTCTTTATGTGACTCATTGTACCCACATGCTTCATATTGCATCAATGGTGATTTAACTAAATTGATACACGATAGATAATTTCTCTAATCTCTCCACGAACATAATAGAGATGATAATGTTCTATCATTAAGTTTCCAGCAAGAACCACTTGACTGAAATTAAGAAGATGCAGCAGATTCATGTTTGTACATTTTGATAATGTTCTATGATGTTTGATGATAATGTTCTATCATTAAGTTTCCAGCAAGAACCACTTGACTGAAATTAAGAAGATGCAGCAGATTCATGTTTGTACAATTTTTTTTTAAAATATCCAGTGATTAGTATGACACTGGTGCTACATTTATTTTCTCACATTAATTTACATTCATGTATTTTAAGATATAAATCATACCTTCAACTTTCAAGGAGATTTAATATTAATAATTTTGTAATTGTATGTAGATTTGAATATCATTGATCAGTTAAAGGCTCATAACTCAGCATTAATTATGTAAATTTGTATTAAACTGAAGCATATAAAATTAAACATAAATACAGAATAGGCTTCAAGATATTCAAAACTAAACATAATACAGGCTAAGATACACATGTTTTATTCATTATCATAAAGTCAGAATACATTGAGTGTTCAGTGTGCTTCTGTATGCAGATCAAAGAAGAATGATGTACAAAGTATTGGCATTTTCAAATGGGAATTCCTAAAGGTGTCTTTCATTTTTGGCAATTCCATATTTATATTTTTTTGCCAACTTTTTGTTTGAGGATCATACACGTTTATATCCGATATACATCTATACACGTATTTCATGGAATGGATGAAAACGCATTCCAAATTGATTTGAGAGTAAATTAAGATAAATTTAGGATGAATTTAAAAAAAAATGTTTTTAGAATATAACAAGAGTTTATAACAAATCTCGATTTTCTTGTAATTCTGTTACGCACACACATAACTTCAGGATTTGTTCTGGTCCTTATGTAAGAGCTTGTGATGAACAATGCATACACATTCTTTACTAATGACTAAAAGCAGAAAAGCAGAAAAATGTAACCAAGAAATTGCATTTTCATGGGTGGATTTCACAGGCATAATTCCGTTACAGTAACATTTGTTTGTCTTAAGGTAATTTCAGAGGTTAAAATAGATCATTTCTGGAAAAAAAGATGTACCAAATTCAAGTTTGTAACTTAAATGATAAGTTTTTATTACCAATGAAGAATTTTTTGTGGTAGCTTTTGCAGAAAATCATTACATAGTTAGTGTTGAATGAAAGACCCCTTTCCGTTATGATTGTATTTTGGTCTCTGGACGCTACAGTGTTATAGATTTGTAACAATCTTGGGTTCTGTTGTACCTCTAGTACCCCTGCCAGTTATTAAAGTTTTAAAAACTGTGAAAGTGAAAGGAATTTTAAATATGATTAAGAAAACAGAGCTAAAAATCACTTATTTGTCATTCTGTAACAGTGGAATTACCCATTCACAATGCATTTCCATTCACACAGATTTCCAATATTCAGGAAGTTTAGAGGCTTTATAGCATTGAAAGTTGAATGATTTGACCTGTTTGTGATTTGTAATTGTTTAAATGTTGCTTGATATTGATTATGTGCAGTTATTTAGCATGTCACATAATGTAGTACATTTTTTTCCTCACAATTTAACCATTTTTCTTGAAGTAAAGGAAAAATTCTAAAATGTTGTTTTTTTTCCCTTCAAATATGGTTATTATTGTCAAATTATTGCTTTTTGAAAAGTATTGAAGCTAAAATGTGAATTCTTTGTTGTTCATGTACCGATTTGTGGAAAAATTGATTTCACTGCTCAAGTTGTGTAATTCCGTTACACACATTAGTGGACATAGTTCCTAGGATTTTTCTTTCATTAAATTGATGCAATCCTTTTTAATTTCTTGCCTACTAATATGAAGCTGAAAATAAACCGAAATAAAGCTGGATTTTAGCAATATTTTTTTCAAATTTCACTCTTATTTGTATTTTGGCCATATTTTCATTTATTTTACACATAACAAGTTCAAAAATTGCTTTACAGATATGTCAAATTATGGTTTATATTCAAGTGCTAGATAGCCTTGATGTTTGCATTAGCATGTAAGAAAAGTTGAGTGCAAAATAATTGAGTTTTCCTTGTAACTTTCAGAGATGTAATTCCGTTACAAATTTGTGTAATTCCGTTACAGTGGTCTTTTTTCAAAAAAGTGAATTTGTGAACTTATCATTGTGTTGTTTATGCACGTACTTGTTCCAAAATGAAGTTGACATTATCAAGATAGAAAAAATACATAAAATCAGTTTCAAAGTGTCTTATATTTCAGAGAAACTCAACGCAAACTTGTAGCAAAAAAAAAACTCCATTCTCCGGTAATTCCGTTACGGTCACACATATTGGTCTAGTGTGCAACAACACATGGAAGATATAAAACCATTTCCCTATCATGTTGTAGCCTGGTTACCCGTGCAACTTATATAAGTATCAAAATTTACTTAAGTCATGAGAATATTGCGCAGGGAATGAAATAATGAGCAAAAAACGTCTCTGAATGTAATTCCGTTATGGTGGAATTGCCCACTAACCACTATTTTTATGTGAGAAAATGATTGATGAATGCTACATTCAACATTAAGCTTTTGTCATGCCCTAGACCAGTGGTATAAGCATTCCAACAGCACTTCAGGGTAAAAAAAAAAATACAGGGTGTCCCCCCCCCCCCTGTGCTGTGAAAGTTGGGGGGTGCGTTTTATACACGAGTGCGTCTTATACACGGAGTTTTACGGTAATCGCATTTTATGCTCTCTCTCTTGTGGACAGTAGCATATCACTCTCAACTTTTAAAAATTGTCAGGACTCTGAACTTTTTAATTTCTCCCTCTCTCTCTCTACTCACTGCGCACCTCCCCACGCAGACCAGGGACTTTATCGCAGTTGACGCTCACATCCTGGCCTCGCCGGCACTGGCGGACCTGAGTGGAGACGGGCGAGAGGAGGAACTTGTACTTCCTGTATCCTATTACGACGCACTTGACTCACCGAGGTAAGCAGAAATCAAGTAGGCTTCACTAGAGTAATTCAATTGCAAACATATGTTTGGGTCACATTTTCTCAAATAAGGTTTTAAAAATGTACAAAAAAGTGTTATTTTTATCTGAATTTTCCACTCTTTTTGCTTAAAGGGTCGTTCTTTTTGGTCACATAACTTTGAAAACTATACAAGAACAGCTATATTTTAGTTTTTATCCAACTTTGCTTCATCTCATCAAATAGTGTTGTTTTTTTTGTTGCATTTATTCTGGGAAGTATTCATTATTTTAATTACATTTCTCATAAAAATACACTTGTCTTGTTTAAGGTTAGCAAAAATAATATAATCATCTTAGTCATAGTTTCTTTAATCTGTTTTTCTTTTCTCCAAGTAACAACATTCCTTAGTTATTGAATTTATACAAAAAAGTGCTGTCCTATTTCATTTACTGTACAACATCCTTTGGCCTAAGAGAAAGATAAACAAGAGAAAATTGTGTTAATAAAAATAGGATTAACAGATATTTTTAGATATTGCACGATTGCAATGTCAGGGCTGGTTACAACTGTCTCTTGAAGCAGCGCTTGGTCATATGAAGGTCCAAACTGAACAGACAAAGTGTACCGATGATAATTTTAAAGGGATCTAGGAACTTTGTCAAAATCCACAAAACTTAATGAGAAATCTAGAGGTTCTCTCATACCTTGTTGTATTTGGCTTACCACTAGAAGCCTAGAGCAGGTTTTCTTTCTTTTTTGAATTTTCCTTTCATAAAAAGATATTTCTGTTGAAGTTTTTGTGCAGATTTTTAAGTATCCACTGGACAGTTATTACTGTGTACAAGTCAGTGCAATGAGTTAGGGAATATCACATTGCAATTTTGCTAATTAGTCGGCCATGTAACATCCATTTAACATGACATTTTCACACATTACTCCGTGGACATATCAGAACACAAAAATACGGGTGCGGTTCGTTATTCCGAAGGTTCGTTATTCCGAAGGTTCATTATTCCGAAGGTTCGTTATTCCGAACACGCAAATTTCCTATACCTGAGTGTTCGTTAATCCGAAAATGAAATAGGGTTCGTTAATCCGAACATTTGTTGCATTATTCCGAAGGTCCGTTATTCCGAAGGTTCGTTATTCCGAAGGTTCTTTATTCCGAAGGTTCTTTATTCCGAAGGTTCGCTATTCCTAAAATGAAATCGGGTTCGTTATTCCGAAGGTTCGTTATTCCGAAGGTCCGTTATTCCGAGGGTTCGTTATTCCGAAGGTTCGCTATTCCTAAAATGAAATCGGGTTCGTTAATCCGAAAATAAATTTGGGTTTGTTATAATGCTATAATTTCATATAAAGAGATAAAATAAACTTAAATGTTTGATTGGTCTGGCCAAGGGAGGGAAAGGGGGAGGGGTATGCTTAATGCAGGCTGTAAATTAAATAAACAAAACACAAACTATAGTATTATAACAAGCCCGATTTAATTTTCGGAATAACGAACCCGATTTTATTTTCGGATCAACGAACCTTCGGAATAACGAACCTTCGGAATAACGAACCCGATTTTATTTTCGGATCAACGAACCTTCGGAATAACGAACCTTCGGAATATCGAACCTTCGGAATAACGAACCTTCGGAATAACGAACCTTCGGAATAACGAACCTTCGGAATAACTGAACCTTCGGAATAACGAACCTTCGGAATAACGGACTGTAACCAAAAATACACATTATACCTACCATGTATCACTTTTTGCACATGCCAACAAAGTTACTATATCCCTTTAAGATCTACAGTTGCAAGTCTAGTTGAGCTGGGTCATTCATTGGGGAATTACACATTGGGCAACTGTGTATTAGCAGCCTTGGGCCAATGACCAGGCTGTATTCACAGCAATTTCCTCCGACTGTCCTACGAGAAATCTCTTTCATTTTCCAATTTCCTCGAATCCCATCTATTCTACCCATTATGACGCAAAGCACACAGTGTGGTTGGATTATTAAGGAGATCTATTTGGGAAACTTACTGACCAGTAGCGATCTACATCAGTTTCAGGTCATGAAAAGCAATTAAAAATGTAGAGATGAATGGGACCTAGTAGTTATAGGGTTAAAACTAGGAACAGTTGTTTCTGTGCATTTCTTCTCTTTATTTGAGTATTTATGATAGCATAGTTCTATTTATGTACAATGTGCATCTATAGACATATGACAGTGGCATAAGGAGCAAACAACTACGGTTGGGGGAGGGGGGGGGCGCCTGGTGAGGGAGTGGAACGATAAAGCCTCGTCTGAAGGGAAAGGTCTGAAGGGTATTTTTAGAATTTCAAATATTGAACGCAAGTCTTTTAGAGCATTATAACCCTGGAAATCTGAACACTTTTTTTTTATTTTATGAAAAAGAGTAGCAATAATTGTTAACCATAATGATATTAGTGCCAAAGGCCCCCCCCCCCCCCCAATCTGTCAGTGATAATCTGGTTGTTTCGGCACATTTCTTCTCTTTAAAGGGGTATTCCTGGCCTGATAAAACCATTCGTTATTTAAATAAGCAGAATAAGAGGCATACTTGGTGAAAGTTTGATCAAAATCGGACAAGAAACATGAGAGTTATACCTATTTGAACATCATGTGGTAATGAGCGATCGTTTCAAAATTGCCGCCATATGTACAGTACATGTAACATCATTGACGAGCAACTCACCATGGCTTTAGTACATGAAAATACACTGATTTCCCATTTTCGTTGCTAAATTTTTTTTTTTCTCTGCTTGTTTTCACGAATTCATAGAAGAATATCGATGGGCCAACCTCCCTAGAATTTTTAAGCTCATAAATTTGCTTTGTTATTAAGAAAATTAAAATATTGTAAAAATGACGTCACGATCGATAGCAATTTCAAACGATACTAAAAATCAGAGCAAAGTTCATCCTGTCATAACTTTTTTTATTGCTCTACCGTTTTGGCTCAGATTTTCGATCATGATTCTTCATATTCACTTCATTTTATAGCAAACATCACATTTCTGGGGTGGAATTCCCCTTTAAATATACAATTTGTAAAAAAAAAAATTATGGGTGCTATTTATAATGTACAGGACTTTTGTAAAGACCTTTAATACTTGGAACGGTATTACGGGTAATCGAGTTAAACAGAACTTGGGATCGTGTGCGTGCGAGAGACGGGCCATGATGAGTCATATGGCAAATTGTGTTTTTGTTCATGTTGACGTGAAGTCTGAATTGTGGTGCTGACAGATATCTCCTCACCCACAGTGTGGGTTGCAGGAAATTACCCAATAACATTGCAATAGCTGTAATGTTGTTGTTTATGAACCCCATGCCAAGCCTACTACACACTAACTTCTTTCTTTACTGGTCCGTTAAGGCAAAACAAATCATAACTTATCAAATTTGACTTGCCCAAACAGACAATTTACTTGCCCACTTGAAATCTGTATGTAAGAAATTGCATAATTCTCTCGTAGTTCACCGACTTACTTGCCCAATTGGGCAAGCAAACTAGGCCATTTATGAAATTTTCCTTGCCCAACATAAATTTTTACTTGCCCCGGGCAATAGGGCAAGTGCTAGTAGTGTCGTGCCCTGCCTATGCTCATACACACTGCACAAAGACATGGTATGGAGGGTAATGCATACATTTTCTTCTTCAAATAAAGGCCCGTTCAGGGAAGCATCATTTTTAAAACTTTTTAACAAGTATTTGAGATAATATATTTGATGGTTTTGAATTACATGTACAGTACATGTACTTTGTAGATTTCGCTTGTGCTATTAGGGCAACTTCATTTCCCTTCAGAAAAAACACAAAACACTGCTATGTATTTTGACTTTGGACACGTTCTAAATTAATCTGATGCCCTGGAAAATGATACATGTTTGTTGTGATGAAATACACAGTATGTTTGTTCAAAAGTAACATAGTTTTATCTGTGTACAGATAAATTGCAAGGAGAATGTTTTTTTTTTTTTTGATTGTATTTTTGTTTATCGTGTATTTTGGTGCAATTGTACTTTACAAATGACAGATAAGACTTGTTGACACTTTTATTTTTATTTTTTTTAGGATAGTTCTCTAAAGGTCATTGGCCAAAATATTTAATTTCAGCATATACTTTTTTCTTGCGCAGATTTATGATACGGCACATTTTGTTTAATTTTGAGTACCATGTCATAATGAAGTCATTTGCCTCCAATAAAGATTACGCTAGGATCAAAAGACTAAATGCTTAAGTGCCTCTGATGTATGGAATTTGAACTTAATGACCGTTTCTAAATCAACAGAATTACCTTGTACATGTTCTATGCATTTCATTTCTCTTTTGCATTTCTTCTCACATTAAGTTCATAAAATTATGTTAAAGAGATTTTTTAAATCCTAGATACTAAAATTACAGCTTTGACCTTTGTTTATGTAGATCTCAAAAATTACCAGGGACACTCTGTATATCCACAAATGTACACAGTACTTTTTTGTTGTAATAATATACTTGCAGATTCCCACTTGACCTTCATTTATTGCATTTGATGAATAAATAGAACTTGTTATATATCTTCTGTGTTTGTTTAAAACCATTTAAACAGCTGTGAAAAATTGACAAAAGTAAAAACAAAACCAAATGAGGAAATTGCAATCAATGAGAATTAAATAGTCATACAATTAAAGTTTTAGGATTTTATTTTGAAGGATAAGAATCAAGGAAATAGTACCCCATTTTCAGGCTCCTATTAACATGTATTTGCAAATTATACATTGGGGGCCCACAGGCTTTTATGAATGGTATGACGTTGAACTTTAGTTAAAGTGATCAAAACAATTTAAATAGGCATCAAGTTTCACCAGGATATCCAACCTAATTGGTAAATTCTAGTGATTGCACAAAACCTCTTTTTCTTTCAATCCTTCAAATCCAGAAGTAGCATAGAACATGTTGAATGACTTTGAAACAGTAGCTGCCCTCATATCCTGTTTATTTAGTGATGGTTTTTGACCTAATTGTTCTGTTTTTAAACATGCTATTACATGCTTCAACACTTAATTTTTTCTTCTTCACAAGACCTGTTACTGTAACCATGGCAATATCGTGTGCTAATCATAATAAAAGAGAGGTAGATCATGCATAATTCCCTGACTTGAGTCATGATATCATTGCTCATCCATTCAGCATTTAAAGCCCAATACCAATTTTCGGAAAAGTAGCCGAAAACATCTACAAAATGTATATTGATCAATATTGTTGAATAAGTATTTAAATAGGGCTTGTGTGGTAAAATCCTAACCTAAGCATCGTTAAATACAGAAATATCGGAAGAAATCCAATACTCGCCCGTGAAATTTATAAATCCACCGCCCGTTCGCACCTGTCCGCGCCACTAGCGCTGGGCTGGAGATATCGACAAGCTGGGGACAAGCCTGTATAGCGAACACCTCGTGTAACGCACTCTGTCATTTGCACGTAGCGTATGCGCGATTCCGCGTTGGCGATATCAATGGTACAGTAGATCAATTTATAATTTTGCAAATATATCAATTAGTAGGCGGTTTCTTGGCCAAATTTGTATAATCCCATATTAGTAAAATTATATTCTTTCACATGGTTGGTAATAAGAGTGTACATTTCATTTTTTATGGGGTGGGGCATTTCCCACTGCTGTCATTCACCTTTAAGGATGGAATTAACCTCTTAATTGCAATATTCTGTATAGCATTCATGTATGTCTTTGACATTTTTTTTTAACCATTAAGACATTTTGATTTTGGTACCTTTTTTTTTAATGCATTCTCCATCCATAGACCCAAAACAGAGTTTGGTGGTTCTAGTCCTGAATGGGTTAAACTAGGGTTACACTGACTAGAGAGAAAAGAAATGCATTCATGAGCAAAGAACATCAATTAGTCTCCATCAACCTCCAGATATGTTAGACTATTGCTCTACCATGAGCTGCAAACAAGCCTTTAACAGTAGTTCAGTAGGATCTTTAGCAAAAATGTGTACACAATTTTACTACCTAGGGCATCTACATGTACATGTATGTCATATTTTAAAATAGAAACCTACGGCATAAGACATGATTTTGCAAGCACGACATTGATATTAAATTACAAATTTAATATTTCAAGAAGTAAACAAGTCTGACCCTTGTTATTATACTGACTGTTGTACAAGCACAGACTAGCTTTTTAAATAATAACTTGTACAATTGAAGTACATGTCATGACTGGTATATAGTTATCCTGTTTACCACGCAACCTATATTTTCAATGTCATCCCGAGCAGGAAATATGGTCACACATTTTCTGCATGTGACTCTGACTAGATAGTGCGACTGGGTTAAATATTGTTCTTATTGGTAAAAGAAAGTAGGTTTTGAATAAACAGGACATTTCGCCTATATTGTCCATGCTAGACTTTAGGTTTGGTTAGGGGTCATCTAGGTGTACATATTTTCATTCTGTGAATGTGACTTTGTATCTTATTAAACTTTTAAACATATTTTCAGAACTGGTCCCCAGTGGAATATCCAGACCAGTCATACAATACTGAGATCAAATGAGTTAAGAAAACTTAACTCGAATAAACAAGACTATTTATTATGCCTGCTGAACTTGGATAGTTAGTCTGTTAGAGGCCAATTGTCTATTATCCTGTTTTTGTTTTAAGAAAGTTTATCTTACATGAATAAAAAAGTCTGTTCCCTTTTTTTTAAATTTGTCATAATATGAATTTGCTTAGAATGTTATATTGGGGTTTTCAGTTATGATAAACTGGATGTTGTGGCCAGTGAGCTGGTCATTGTTAATATGACTGATGCTTGAATAATTCACCATTTCAAAAATTTCTTCTTTGTTTTCCACCCAAATCTCTTTTACCATTTTAATTTCAGTAATAATAATCTAGATGTTGTCGGCAGTGGTGTGATCATTATTAATCTAATGTGATATATGCATATTGATTCACTGAGCATTTCTTCTTATTTTACCTCCAAATCTCTTTTACCTACATGTGTAATACCATTTCCATTTCAGTGATAATAACCTAGATGTTGTGGGCAGTGCTGTGGTCATTATTAATCTGACCAATGCATTGAATATATGCATATATTGATTCACTGAGAATTTCTTCTTATTTTACCTCCAAATCTCTTTTACCATTTCCATTTCAGTAATAATAACCAAGATGTTGTGGGCAGTGCTCTGGTCATTGTGAATCTGACCACAGGGGCTATCATCAAGGAGATTCCTCTACACGTAACGAAGGTGAGTTTATGACAATGTGACATTAATCTAGATCATTGTTTTGTTGCGCAATCAATGTGAATTGAGAAATAACAAAACAAATAGTAATTTATATGGTTCACAATTCAGTAAGGGCCACGTGAGGCAAATTTATCCTTGGTTTGTTCCCCAAAATTTACAATCGTTTTGATAGGAAATAACAGATCCAGATTGCAGATTTTTATAGGATAACAATGTTATCATATAATAAAAGGTGATTTAGAACCATGTGGTGTCTATCTATCTTTATTTTGTTATTAGAAATGTACAAACACTATAAATTAAGGAATAACAAAGACAGGTTTATGAGTTCTTCTGTCACATGACTGAGTAAAATATATTTAGCTTATTCTATCCTTGTATTGCCCCAACATTTGCAATCAATTAGAAATTAACACATACGAATATGAAGGGATTACTTGTCAGTAAATAACATCAATACACATTATAGTGGCAAAACTCACAGGGTGAAAAATTACTAAAACTGTCTGACTTTTTAAGTTCTCACAATAACATTCTCTAATCTCTTCATTGACTGACTAGCGCCATCTCTTGGTCAAATAACATACATGTATACATGGAATATCTATCCTGTTCATGTTATATTTTCCAATTAAAAAATAAGGAGGACGGGGCCCAAAGTCGTAAAATCTTTTCATAAATAAGTGTTTTATACATTTTGGCCCAGATCTATTCAAATAGTGCTTTTGAAAGAGACATATTGGGTATTGAATGACCTCTAATGTTAAACTTCCACATTGAAACGGAAACTTAAAAAGTGCAACAAAAGTACAGTCAGTATTTAACCATTGAAAAGATAATAGCGTACATGTATAGCCTTTCCACGGAGCAGTTTCACTGATATCAGTGTGTATGTCATCCATGAACTCCCCAAATGTTGACATATGAGAGATGGGAAGGACATACTGTAGACTACAGCTTTTAATTAAAGGGAAACCAAACGCAGGCATTTGTGCTCACTTTAACTGATCAGGGGGGTGTTAACTTAACACTAAGTTTGACATTTACAATTATTGAAAGCCGTTTGTAGCTTCGGAATAAGACATAGTCAAGAGCCCAAAATGAAAATATTTGAAACTTTCAACAAAATAAACTAATGGCTTTCCATAAATTTTAAGTCCAACTTTATAGTGTAAGTTCGACTTGGGATCTTTGTGAAACACCCCCAGTTCATAAGTCTTGTCACTTTACTAATAATGGAAATAATTAATATCTATGAGACCACCTATCTGTTTTGGCTGACCTCTGGTGACTGCCATGTTTTCCAATGGTGCTTCATGAAGTGTCATCTCAGCATGCACTGACAAAAGTGGGTTTCATAACCACTGACATAGCAGCAGACTCAACAACAGCCGTTACGTAACCCACTTTTGTTAGTACATACTCAGTTTCAACGTTATGGTGTTTAATAAAACCTTACACCTTTGCCGCTTGTATCCTGCAAATATATTGCTACGGCTAATGCAATCATTTCAGTACTCATTATAATGATAATACATATATTTGAAGGATTCAAATGCCAAAAGGGTTATTATGTGGTTTATTACACCATGACATTTTGTCCGTGTTTACTTGGAATTACCCTACTGTCAATGACTTTCTAGCTATCACCCTGTATTTGTTGTTATCACCCTATTTTTATCCCTCTTTCTGATCTTTCATTAGCTCTATCTCTTTATTATTTCCTTTTGTTTTGTTTTTGCTTTAGCTCTATCTCTTTGTTATTATTTCCTTTTGTTTTGTTTTTGCTTTTAGAAATCCGACCCTGCACCTGCCTATCTGCTGCATCCCCCCACGATCGTTGACCTCGACAGCAAGGGCGGTCAACTCGAAATTATTGTGGCAACTGGCTCTGGTCAGCTTCATGTACTGGACATTGAAGGGAGAGCGAGGGCAGGATTTCCTGTGCGACTTAGTAGCGCAATCAGTGGCCAGGTTAGAAATTCTAATCTAATGTTTTCATCACTTTTGTTATAGTTGTATTTAAATTTTGTATCTTATCGTATGCTATACTGATGAAATCGTCAGCAAATTCAAGAAGGTGCTCCTATTAAATGTATTGCAACAGTCATGTTGAAACGGCTTCTGTAAGTTTGAAGTAAACTGATTGAAAGTAAAACTAATGGTTAAAGCAGTCATACATGTACCTGTAGGAACAAAGGAATGGACATATTTGTTTTAATTTTCTAATACAGATATGTATTAAAGTTCTTTCTGACAATGGCATTCAATACATTTCATTTATATTTCTCTTGTATTCATTTACATATCTATTGATATCTATTGAAGATCTTGATGGCAATGTATGAATTTCACTTTTTTTTCATAACACAGATTTCTGTAGAGGATCTTGATGACGATGGCAGTCTTGAATTGATCACCATCCAGAGCTCAGGAGAAGTGACCTGTTTTAGTAGCCATGGCAACAAGAAGTGGTCAGCCGTGGTATCTGGTGATTCCTTTTCAGGGTCTCGTTTGGCAGATCTTGACCGCGATGGCATCTTAGATGTCATCATTCCGAGCAGTGACGGGTAATTACAAGAACTGATTTTTCTCTCTTTAAGATTGTTCTGCATGGGACTGTAGAGGGCACTGTTCAAAATGCTAAACTGTGGTTTGTTATTCATAACTAGGCTAGTTAATGTGCACTACATAACACAAAGCAAATGTGTATTTTGCACCATGTGCAAGGCATTCTCAAGATGGCACCAGAAGTCTAATTTACGAATCCAACTATGGGACCATTGAAACTATTGTATATTTGTGCTTAACTGTTAATTGTGTTGACTGGAGTACAACATTTTAAAAAATGTTCAGGAGACCAACTATCCCCAAAACTACTCGAGCTAGGGTGTATGGAAAATACATGTTATAGCAAAGTCAATCGGTCCTGGGGCCCGTAACATAAAGATTCACGATTAATCGTACAAATGATTAATTGATAGTATGATTAATCATGAATCTTTATGATACAGGGCCGAGAACTGGTTAATCTGATCTTCTACCCAAGGCCAAGATTACATTTAACCAAATTTTATTTTATTTCTTCTTTTAACTTTGCTCTTGTTTTTCTACTTTCCGTTGCAGGAATGTGTGGGCCCTTTCAGGAGAGACGGGCACCCCACTTCCACACTGGCCCGTGTACGTAGGGAGCAGGCTGGCATCTGAAGCAGTGATCACCAGTCTCTCAAATTCATCACCTACCCCTGAAGTGGTATGTTTTCTTTTATTTCTTAAAAGATGTTTTTCCCCCAGGTAGACCATGCCTTCCTTTAACGTCATGATGATTACCCTGTTTTTAAGGAAATACAGTGTGCTTAATAATTGTAGTCAATAACATGGGAAATTAGTAGTGGATTCCTACCTTGTAATGTATACTTGCCTATCTCCAAAATATGTAGGAATTAAATGTATGTTTGTATCAATTAGCATGTGGTCAGTAGACCAGTAGGGTGTTCACTTACACTAAAAATTGATTTTAGCATATATTTAATGCAATAATATTCCTACTATTTAAATGGATCCTAAAATTGATTTCAGTGTTTAGTGAAACATCCCCAGGTACTACTCAATTCATATTAATATGGCATTAATGAAAATATTTCATACAATAATAGTTAGTCATAAAATGTACATGTCCATGCTGGCGTTGCTGTAAAGTAGTGAAAAAAAAAACTTGTACATGATTGTATGCCAGCAACCCCCAAAACTAAAACATTAAATCAGATACTTTACATACTAATAAAAACAACTAAAAATCATCTATGTAAATCATATTTTTGTCATCAGATTGTGACTGGTTATGATGGCAACCTCTACATCATCTCCCAGTCTCCCGGCGACCCTCCATGCATTGAATCCATCGGTATCGAGGAGGGCATGCTGGTCCCCGTGCAGGTGGCAGACATTGTCCCCAGTTGGACGGGTGCGGAGATAGTAGCTGCCACGATCCACGGCAGCCTGATGCTACTTTCTACCCAACCTGATGGAGAGGAGACGAAAGGCGAGGGGCAATGGGTGGATGCAACAAGCGGTCACAAGTTTGCCTACAGACAGTACAAGGTATGATTATATTAGGTAGTTGTCTATTTGTTTATTTCTAAATGCAGCAAGGAATTGGGAGTTTACTGGCAGCAAAGTATTTTATGTTTTGATCTTTTTACCTTTTTATCACTTCTATCGTGCATGGTACTTGGCTAGGGAACTTAAAATCAGGGAGTTTTTTTGCACGCTCGCTTCACTAGATTTAGTCTGGTTCATGAAAGAATCTTGAAAATTGAAATTTTAGTAGCCTATTTGATTGCGAAGTAGACAGTTTAAAAAGGAGTGTGGTAAGAATTTATTTAATCACACTTTCATTGTGATAGAATTCTGACTTTTTAAGAGGATTTCAGCCACCAAAGCACCATCAATTTTGAAGATATTTCTAAACAAAAAACACACACAATGTCATTTTAATGAGTAAGTGATAGAGGGTCATATATTTTGAGTCTAAGACCACTTTAAATGACATTCCAATGCTGAGTGAGCAATATAATAAGAGATAAATGCAAAGCGCTTAGAGATAATTTTATATTAGGTGCTATATAAATCAAATACATGTATATTATTATTATTATTATTTAAATGAACATAACATGATATTCTTAGTGAAATGCCAAATTGTCTTTAATACGGAGTTCTTTAACAACCCTATTTCCTTCTTGCTTGTTAATTTCAGCATGGAGTCTTTGCAACCCGCACCACCAGGCAGATGTCGTATGTCTCTGGGTCAAACTTTGTCATCGAGTTTGACATTGAAGATTCAAACGGACCTCACTTGAAAAAGACCTTTGAAGTTGCGGTATGTTTCCAGAAAAATAATAATGATAATAATAGTGTGAATCGTAATACTGTAATTGTGTGCCAATGATCTAGATGCACTCCTCAGAAATAAGTGTTGGTATTCAAATCAATACTTTGATCGAGTAAGATATTTACTTAGCATTTTCTAGGCTGAGAACTCATATAGAAATCATTTTTTAAACTTTTACTTCAGTAAAACAAAATCTAAATGTAATATTTGATGACATTATGACATCAACATTTTTGTAAGATTTTCAGTTGATGATTTAATCAAATCCCAATTTTGGCAAAGTAATTTTTCTTAAATTCTTAAAAACTTCTTAAATATTGACCTGAGTATGGAATTGAATACCAGCCCTGGACCTTATAATTAGAAGTCCAGCACATATCCAGTTGTGCCATAACACTTTGAACAATCTAACATTCAATTTATTAATTTGATTTAATTTCTCTCTTTAATAACTGCTCTAAACATTTGATCTATAAAGGTGAAAAATATGCAAAAATGATGGATGATAAAAAGTGCTTTATATTATACAATCTAATCATGGCTTATTGTAGTTAATGAAAAATAATGATAAAATCGCGATAGTGATTTGCCATTGGTGTGTACACGAAACAAGCCGCAGCCGTACTTGTGACATTTTATCAAGCAGAGACTTGGTTTTGGTATGTTTAAATACAAAGTTACATTTTACTAATTTCCGTTACTGCTCAAGATGTCTGATATGGGTAATAATAATGATATTGACTGGCTCTTTCGGGGGATACGACATATATTGCCTTCACTAGGATCCATATTGCCCTCGTCTTCGACTCTGGCAATATGAATCTAGTTCAGGCAATATTATGTCGTATCCCCCTCAAGGCCAGTCAATATTATATCTATTCAATGTCCACGAACTTGATTTAAATAAGGGATTATAACTTGCACACTCAACATACACAATAGTAAGCAAATAACTCTCACTCACACTGGAACCCCAACAAAAAGAAACAAAAGAAACAAAAAAGAAAAAAAATATTGAAATGTACACTTCCTGAGGAATGTCACAAGCTGTCAATCAAATAGTCACCCCTTGCAAAGGGCTTGCTGAAATTAACAACCAAGGTATGCAAGCTATGAAATGTTACAAAGGGCATGGCAGATGTGAACTAGCATGGTATGCAAGGCATGAAACTTAACATGGCCCTGGTGAACTTTACAAAAACATTATGTGAGTGATGGTTGAAATTTACAAGGTGAAATCTACATCCTTCCTGCCACAATTTGTAAACAAGTTGGAATGTTTTTAATTGTATTATTTATATCATTGTTTGGTATATAGAGCTCCATTTTACTGTTCTACATTTGCAAAGATCTTGTGATACAGTATTTCATTCATTTAAATTATGACACTACAAAATTGTGTAAATGCTGCTGATTCCCAATAATAACTGACACATCACCTGACAAATCATTCACTTGACAAGTTATTACTGTTTGAACTTATTTTCTAATTTTTAGGCATTTTGTCCTGTTTGAATTTTGCAATGAGTCACTTCAATTATTAAAGGCATTGGTGACCGGGACTACAGCCCCTTTGTTTAATATGTGACCTTACACCACAAAACAACCATTCTGTTGCAGTAGTAGTTTCTCTTTTATTAACTGAAATAGTTAAATTTTGTTAAAAATATCGGATTCAGGATTTAAGTATTTCCTGAATAAGGGTATCTTCATCTACATTCTGTACAATTTTGAGCGTCAGAAATCATGTTAAAATATGACTTTTCATCGAATAAAAATGATCAGATTACAATGCTTGAATATATCCTGATCTTTTAAACAGCCTGTTTTCTCCCTTATTTTAAAATTGCTTCTGCCATGTTCCAAATCTTTGGCGCTTATGTTAGTCCAAATATGACAAATTATATACCATTTTAAAGGTAATGACTTCGTCTGTAATACCATGTGAAAATCAGCACAATCATTTATCCCGACTTATTGGTAATTTTGTGGTTTAAGGTCTTAGTACGCTTATATCTAGCATAATCTATTATATTAATACAGTAAGCTTCAATCCCCCAAATGTGTCCCACTCGAGATATCCTCACCCCGAGAATTCGGCGACTCCCCGACCGTCGGGATCGAAGGATATACGTTTTGCGGAGGACAATAAGGTATTCCCGAGTCGCTCCCGCCCCGTGGTCGTCCTCCAGATCGAAGAAAAGGGAAAGTCAGCAATGCCGGTTGCTAAAGTTAAGGCGCCGAGCACTGACTAACGATTTATCGCCGTAAAATTATTTGTAAGAATATAAATTGGAGTAGATAAAACAAATAATATATTGAGAAACCATTTTAGATATAATACGTTGCGAATCTACCCAGGTTTTGATAAATATCAATATTTATATTACGCGGATGGTATGGTAATGATCGCTATTGCCGATTGGCATTGTGTTTGTAAGTGCATCGACGACAAAATGCGACAACTTCAATTTAGCTGCGGTTATACAACGCGCAATGGCTGTACAGCCGTGTATACACGTCGTGGAGTCATCTAATCACCCCACCGAACCGTAGTTTATTTGCATAGCTCACTGACCTGCTGACCATCGTCTCTATTCGCCCTACCGTACACGATACTATAATTGCGCCAACTTGTGGTAAGATGTATTAAGTAAGCCACGAAGCTAGCATGCAGTACCAGAAGAGACGCCGACGGGGTGGGGGTGGGTGGTGGGGGTAGAATGGACGGGGAGGTATCTGCTCATTTATTATGCAATGCATGTATAAACGGCTATCATCGGGTTTCACAAGAATATTAAAAAATGTATACGCGGGAGAACTTAGTTTGGATATGAATTGTGTAGGGGACACGACGGGTTATGTGTCATGCAGGCAATTGAAGACACGGGGGGGGGGGGGAGGGGGGGGGGCAGCGGCGAAGCTAGCAAGAACACGAACATAATGTACTGTATCTAATTTGATACAAGCGTAACAAATTATCGGGGGTGGGGGTAGAATGGATGGGGGAAGTATCTGCTCATGATAGTATGCAAATGCATGTATATTCCTTTCAAGGGATACTAAATCATCATGATTTTGTTATACAGTGGCCGGATGTATCGTTGGACGGGGCACCAACGGGTTGAGGCCGGGGCGGGATTGAGTCGCCCGAGTCTATTTTGTCTTACTATTTAAATGATGACTGTGGGATATTTAGTAAAGTTTTAAAGTGGTGTATGTCGATCATCGTCTTTCTCTTACAAAAACCCGCGGATTTCCGCGGGTACAGCTAGTAAATAATGAAAATAGTATGAAACAAGGGATAAAGTATACCATAAATATCATATAACTTTACTTTGTTTCACATTTAACTTACAGGTTTTTGCTGGCTCTCTTTGCCTTCATCCTTCAGTGAGCTTTTCAGAGCCTGGTCGGAAGCAGCTTGTGGTAGCAGCACCCAGTCATCCGGTCAGAGCTCTCCTTGAGATCCGCATGACAAATCAACATGGACAAGTCTTTGTAGATTCTTTTCCAGTCAGGTAATTCAATTCACTGAAGACTCTACAGTCAAACCTGTCTCAGTGGCCACCTGTCTATAGTAGCCAATCTGCCTGTAGGGGCCACTATTAGTGATCTCCTGCAGATAAACTTACTGTTATGGAACCTGTCTATAGAGGTCACCTTTCTACAGTGGATACTTTTCTTCTTGGTCACTTTATACATTTTTGACAGTATTTGAGATATCAATGGCTGGGGTCTGTGGATAATGTGTGTTACACAAATTATATCTTCCCGATTAGATTATCCCAGATCTAGAGGATGATCTATGTTTTTGAGGGGGGGGGGGGGGGGGGGGAGGAGATTGTCCAAATAACCAATTTATTGATTACAATCAAACTTGGTACCTGTTTGTATCTTGAGGAGCCAATAATATATTGTGGTCATGGGGTCATAGCTCATAGGTCACTGGTCTCATTATAACCCAAAATAGAATGTAATTGTGATATCTCAAGAACTGCTGTGGAATGCACGCCATAGATCATAGTCTTGAGATATCTCAGGGAGATTACTTAATGGTTAAATCGAACAGATAAAACTTAATTATAGTAACAATGGATGTCTTATTGCCACTGGATGGAAGTGCTGAAGTACTAGGATCTCTCTTTTCCAATGAAGAAATACATTGAATCCAAAATGATCTCCTTTCATTTTGCAGCTTCAACACCAAGATTACGGATGAGATCCAGTGGTTGTTGGTGATACCAACCGTTGTCATGGTGATACTGCTGCTCATCCTGTATGGCTACCCTGAGGCAGACCTTCTTCCAACCTCGCTGACTTCCAAGGACAGATAACGACTGCCGTTTAGCGGTGCATAGATGTGTATTGTCCATGTTTCTGCCTTTCTGGTGATCCGTTAACTTCATAATATTTTTACAAATGTGAAAATTGATACTGCAATCAATGGTCAATATTATTGAAAGATTCTTCTGAATGGTGTGTGAAATTTTCATATTAAAAGAAGTTATTGAAAAAAAAGTTTACGTCGTGAAATAGATGGCAGATTTGATCATATACTGCCCACCGATTTTGACTACAATCATAGAGCTTTCCAGAACTCTTTCAAATTCAATCATAAATATCTCCATTATTAGGGAGGCATTTGAAAAATCAAAACCCATTTTGTTATTGAAAGAATACCGTTTACCTTTACCTAGTGGAAAAAAGTGAAAATAGATATCAGATTTGATCATCTACTGCCCATTGATTTTGACTACAATCAAAAAGCGTTCCAGAACTCTGTTCAATTCAATCATAAATATCTCCATTATTAGGGAGACATTTGTAGAAAAAAAAACCCATTTCATTCTACTGTTATCATAAGCCAGTCAACAAGATATAAAGGAAAGGTGAACTCTTTAAGTGATTTTGGTTGAATTTGACAAAGTTAATGGATCACTTTAATCATTCATAAAGTACTAGAAATTTGCATAAACAGGGCTCTACAACAAAAAATTGTCAGACATGTATACCCAGTCAAGAAAGTAGCTTGCCCGAAATCAAACATTACCTGCTTGCATTAGGTGCATTAAATTTGTCATTGTAATAAAGAACTTTCAAGCAAAATAATAATGATTAACAATAGAAAACCCTGAGAAATAAAGTTACTGTCAAGTATTTTTGTGTTTTATACATGATAGAAATTCATGTTTTGGTATTATGTTTTGAATTACTTGCCCTATTCTTGCAAGTGACCTCAAATTATACTGACAAATGATTTTCACTTGTTCCAGGCAAGCGGGGCAAGTGGGTTTGTAGAGCGCTGCGTGACATGTGAATTATTGATGTTGCCTTTTTTTAATGTGGTCAAATTTTGCATAACTGCATGTATTTATATGAATGTTATATTGCCTTTAACCCATTGAAAAGGATTGATTTTGGTATAACACACATCTTCCATAGACCCTAGGCTGAGTATCATTTGACCAGTCTCGAAGGTTCATACATGTATTCATGATCAATAGATAGGTTTCACTGTAATTTGAAGAGATAATGGGCAATTCCACGGTAACGGAAGGACATTCAGACACAATTTTGGAACTTCAATCAAATAATTCCAGGATCCTGCTTTTGATTTTTTATTCTAAATGGCATGTCTTTGATCCTTGTTGGGACACCTTTGATTTCCACTATTTCTAAAATTTTGACCGCATTATGTAAATTAGATATGGACACTAATGAGGCCGGTAACGGAAGGACGCCAAAATGGACATGGATTTTCAAGTTTTTTAGTTATGACCCAATCTCCGTGAAGTTACGAGGTTTATCATGTTAAGTTGGCTACTAGTCAATTTCCTTATGTTCACAGAGTATAACACCACCTTTTAAGAAAAATATCTACATTGGTATATTAATTATGAGAAATTAATTACTCCAGTGTTCGGTAACGGAAGGACGGTAACGGAAGGACCTCTGAAAAGTCTATTGGAATTGTACAATAAAATTAATTTTGAAATTTAAAGACCATTTATGAGAAGGAAACATCTCTTTTGTGGTCTAAAATGAGTTTGTATCATAGATAGCATATGGACATCACAAGCATTTACATTTCTATTTTTTTCTTACTATATTTCATGCTCCAATGTCTCTTATTTATGGTCAATCCATGGTAACGGAAGGACACTCAGACACAAATTGTCAACTTTAAGAAAGACATTTTTAAATACTTGTGTTGTTAGAACAGTCTATTTTGATAACAATACTTCCAAAACATACAGTTTTAAGGTCCCATAATTTTTTTATTTTTTTTATCTCCGCACAATATTGAATATGCATACAAATGAGGTCGGTAACGGAAGGACACTAAAATGGACAAGGTTTTGTTATCAAATCAGTTTTAACTAAAACTCTGTGATATTAAATAATACAAAATATTTTAAGGGTACACATTTCATTCTCTGAAGGGTTAAGAAGAATTTACTTGTTCTTTGATTAAAATTTGTCCGCAGATATTTGAGTTATTTCACACAAAGCGGACCAATGTTCGGTAACGGAAGGACATAATGGACTATAATGTATGATATGACACAGTAGGGTCATTCCATGTCAAATCACCTTTAACAAAATTGAAAATTTTCATCGCAGCCTCCTTCAAATTTGCTAATATTTGGTATGTATGATATTTCAACCTTTAAAAGCGCAAATATTTAAGTTTTAACCCAATCCGCCCAATGGTTTTGGCGCTATGGTCGATTCTTATGGGAGAGTTCTGTAAGAAATGGGCGTGGGCACCATTTTTCAAATGGCCATTGTCCATTAACCGTTGGGTCAATTTATTTTGTAAAGGTGTCATTGGACTGGGGATGTTATGTGCAATCCATTTATGCCATTTGTGTTCATGCATGAGCGCGTTTGGATACTATAACCTTTGACCTTAGATTTTGACCTTCTGTTTTACCTCGTGGATCAAATAATTTTGAGAATTTTGTTTGCTTAAATCTTGGCTTGATATAATTTCTACAACATATGAAAGAATTGGAGATATGTTATTTCTTGCTTTTTTCTAGAGCCTTGTTTTTAGTTTGCAAATTTCATGTAAAATTTAATTATTTTAGACCTACACCCATGTCCAAGAATTCTATAGGGGTGTATTGTATTTAAAAAAAGACCTATTCAAAGTCATGATCAGAGCCTATTCACACCCTGGCTCACCACAGTTAAATAGACCTACTAATCCCCATACAATTGAAATCCAGACAAATGGCATCATGGTACAAGGGCCCTGTTGCAGAAAGAGATAAAATCAATTGTGAGCCAGATCAAATGTTCTAAATGCACAAATCTGATTGGTTGAAACACAGAAAATTACTAGTCTGGCCACGCTACGCCACTGATAGCTGGCCATTGCAGGTATTGTCTCATTATTTGGGGTTTTCATATATGAGAGACAAATTTTTGAACATAAATTTTGTCATAATATGTAATATGAGGTACCTTGTCCATCTGTTACCATGTGTATGGTAACGGAAGGACATTTTCTTTTGTTATTTATTAATTAACGAAGAAACAATGAGTAATACAATTGTTAGCAATGGGAAGGCCTACTTGAACTTGCTTTGCACTGAAGATTGGTCTGCTCTCTAACAATTATGTGAGCCACAAAATTAAAGATATTGATTTTTCGGTAACGGAAGGACATTTTCATAGGCTGAAAATAAGAAGTCATTGAAGCATAACAAATCAAATAAATCATACAAATTTACTATTTTACGAAATGGTCATATCTCAGGAGTCAGAATAATGGTTTTTAGGCTTAACTGGGGAAATATAAAACAAACACAGGATCAAAACACTTTATCACAAAAATGTCAAATTTGTGGGGTTCAATTATGGTTATAAAGTTATTATGAAAAAACAACTAAAATTATGTAAAACTAAAATTTTCTCATTGAATTCCAAAAATATAGAAGTTAAGCTTTGATTTGATACCAAATTTGTATCATAAAAATGCTTGTAAATTTTTTGGTCAAATGTCCACTTTGGCGTGGAATTGCCCTAATGTTTCCATAATATTCCACACTTACCCTTTATGTCAGTGGCCCGTTGGGCCACTGACAAAAGTCTTCATCTTTATGACTCCTGTGGTGTGGATCTGTATGCACTTGTTGCATAGGCAAGATGATTGTCCCATGTTCTTTGTGTGTCGTCTTCATCCAACATGATGATCAGAGTTTGATTGAACCTTTCAATCATCCCATCTGATTTGGGGTTGTATGACATTGTTCTTGTTTTGCTTATGCCTAGCAGATGACACATTTCTTTGAAGACATTGGACTCAATATTGAATCCCTGATTAGAAAGAACTTCTAGTGGAACACCATATCGGCAAATAAATTTGTCTACAAGTTTCTTTGCGACCGTCTCTGCCCTTGCATAAGGGAGCCCATAAAATGACACATTTTGTGATAAAAAAATAAAAAAATCTTCTTGCTTGTATTATTTATTTGGTTCTCTTTTTTTTTTGCCTTCAGCTTCCTCTTGGAGGCTTTCTTTTCCTGCAGAGGTGTAAACATTTTTGCAGAGGTTGCATCCGTACTGTCGGTATCATCCACTGACTCATCTCCCTTGCCGTCGCTGGTGATGGCTCCATCTCTGCCTTCGCTGGTGACAGCTCCATCTCCGCCGTTGCTGGTGACGTCTCCATGTCTGCCGTCGTTGATGGCAGCTATATCTCCGCTTTTCAATAGGATAAAGTCTGCTAGCATCGTTTGTTTGCCGCATCGCTGATGAAAGTGGTAATTTGCTCACTTTGATCACAATGCTTTTTCTGTTGCCCGTGTACTGGGGCAGACATCTTGCTAGTTCTTACTTCTCCTACTTAGAGGTTTCGTTACCGTCTTTGCATTACTCCTCATACATTTTCTTGAGGGTTAACCCACTAGGGAGGTACTTTCTTCTGGAAGAGGCTCTACAATAATGAGATTCCACAGTCTTTATGGACTGTGTTATGTTTTCTTGTCTCATCTAGACCTGAATTCTTTGACTTCCTTGTTTTCCCCCGCTGGTCATTGCTTTAGAATTAACCCCCAAATCTCACTACCTTATCTCCGATGCCAAGAGTTTGGAGAAAAAAGGTGCGGCAAACCTCCTCACCACTGAGATGGTAATTTCTTATGTATTTCTTTGTTTTGTAACTTATTATTGAATTGAATTGAATAAAGGTTTTATTGAAAATGACATAATACAAAATCTAAGTAGGGAATCTGTCAAGAGTTGACAATTGTGATTTCAAAATTCTCCAAGCAAGCAAGCTTCTGAAGAAAGCAAAAGGGAGACCCAACACAAGAATGAATTCCTGCATTGGTGTGAGAGTTTTAAAAAACAAGTTGCTGCAATGAACTTGTTGCGGTTTTGTCCACCACAACAGTCACTGAAAAGAGTGACATAATGCACTGTTGTCTGGCAACTCTGATAGGTACTTGAACAAACAACTACCTACCTCGCATGAGCCCCTGTTACCATTGACCTCATTCCAAATGAAGCATTTTCCCTCGTGTTTACATTGGTCATAAACCGTGAAATTATACGAGGACAACTTCCGTTTGTAGTAGAGTACGCTGGCACTGGCCGACGGGCATGACAGGACCTGCTGGAGGTCAAAGGAAAAGGAGGAAAAAGAGGGGTCAACAGAAGCACGTTGTTTGTCTTTCTCCTTCTCTTCCCTCGCCATCTGCTTGTTCAGGATGTGCGTGTCCTGTGCTGCTTGGCCAGCCAATTGATCTGCAGGAAGCAAATTTGCAAAAGCAGTGCAAGTTTTACGTTCATCCTTTTTGGGGACATGAAACCCCAAATTGTATTCTTGATTAAATACCTTCCTGTAGACCTTCCCTGATTTGGGCGAAGAGCACTCCTGTTTGTACAGGTCGTGCATCTTTTCAATTCAATTCAATTCAATTCAAATATGGTTTATTCATTAAAAATACATATATGGCAGCCACAGGGCGCCACACTGAGGTCTGCAGAAAGGTATTTCCTCTTCGTCGAACTCCTACAGTAGTGTGAAGGTACACACTGGAACCGTGAGATGTGACCCCTTATGGCCTGCAGACCATTGTCTCCCACCTTGTTATATGGGTCATGTTTACCCCTTCTGTCTCTGTTGGAAAACACGTTCCCTTGCTTTGTGGACAAGGTGTTGTGAATTAGCTTGTTCCCAATGCCAAGTGTATTATGAAAAAACTTATGACAGACTACTACATTGGTACCATTCGACGGCAGCAAGTATTGGCGAACTGCCCTCTGCTTCTTATCTGCCTTTTCCTTGACATTCTGGCAGATGAAGTCACGTTGCCGCTCATATGAGCCTGTGCTCCAGGTAATCCATATAGACCTGTTCGCGCTGTTCCTGTGATATAATAGAATTGCATTTCTGCCTACAATACTCACCACAAGGAGGACCCATCTTGCGTGCTGCCCGCTCCGTGCCATCCCGAGATGCATATGCCTTTAGATATTTGTCCCAGGCCTAAGTTTAATGTCAAGGAATTAGGATTATTAATGTGGTAGACTGTAGAATTTGACAAGCACTTACCTCACAGCTCTCTGGGTTTTTGGCCGGTTGTGCTGAAGCTGGCATTGCTGCGTGATAAGCTGATACTGATACGATCTATAACAAAAATGAAACAGATTATAGGGGAATACAATGAGAGCTTCAATATGGGAAGGTAAATTATTTACATTATTTAAATGAAATTATGAAAAAATTAATAGATAAAAAACATATTACATGAAAATATTTTATTATATCCAAACACTATCACTGAATGTAAAAAAGTTTATCTGATTACTAAATGGCTGCTTACTACAAAATAGAAATTTTTTTTTCAAAAATATTTATAATTTCAGGAGTTTCCTTTTATACAAATATTTGTTCCACATAACATAAATGTACCTTCTCAGCTTCAGGGTTGCCCAACTCTCTATTCTCCTGGCAAGGTTCTGTGGGTCTAGTAACAAATTCTTGTAATATTTGAGACACAAAATGAAATAGACAGTAGATAATTGCTTTACTGTAAGAAGAAAAAAAGACAAAAATCTAAGTAGGGAAACTGTCTTAGAGTTGACAAAATTGTGATTTCAAAATTCTCCAAGCAAGCAATCTTCTGAAGAAAGCAAATGGGAGACCCAATTTCAGATTCATTAACACAAGAATGAATTCCTGCATCGATGGGAGAGTTTTAAAAAACAAGAAAAAACCACCTGTTCGCGTCTTGAACTGCTAAATAGTATTCGCATGAAAAGATGAGCGTGGGTAGTCTTGGTAGTGTGTGAAGTAGTAGATTGATCTCAGTTGTAGATTTGTATTGCTGATGATGGATTCTTCTATTTGTCGGTACATTATCAGTTCTCCATTTTGTTGCTACACAACCTTCTTTTTTTTTCTCTCTACCTCAGTCATCACTTTAGGAATGTTCTCTTTTTCCACTTTCTTTATTATGGACTCATTCAGGCTTACACAAGTCTCTAGGTCGTGAATAGCCCTTTTCGTTTCCACTAAATTCATTTCATTCAGTTGAAGTCAAATCTCAATTCATTTGGTCTAAAGCGTTCCCGCCGGGGCAAGTGGCCCGAGCCTAGCAGGAATGCTTTATGGCCCCGTTGACAGGAGCCTGCATTGAACGCGAAGCAGTGATTGGTTCGCCTACCGGAGCTGGGAGAACGCCTCTCTCCCGGAGCGCTAGGGCAAAAAATGTGTGCGACCGCCAAAATGTAGCGCTGTTCGCGGATGTGCGGTAGCTACCGTCAGCCACAGCTCTGCATCAATCGCTGCCCAGGACCTAAGCGGTTGCCTGGCTTTCCGAAGTCGAAATTGTGTATCGTAGGTACGCCAATTGTATCCGCCGAAGAGCACTATGGAACACACGATGTCCATGTATTTGAAGAGCTCCCATGCCCTCCCGGCATGCTTTTCCACGAAAATCGAGGCAAAAACCAGAAATGCCGACGTCCATTGCTCAATGGTCGTGACGCGCAGCGTTCTGCTGGCCTGCTTAATTTGTAGGGAGTGCCTAACCCTTGACAAACAAACCCAAATCCACTTGTCACTGCAAAATGTCAAACATGCTCCTAACAGTTCAATGGAGCAAAAATTCTAACGGAATTGGAGCAGAAATTCTAACGGAAAATTCAAACAGAATCCTGTTACGTGTTGTTTCGACCAATAAACCCCTCCAAGTGACTATAATTACTTCTCCCCCCAAATTTTCCAATTCCACCACGTGTGTAGCTGGCGGAGCGGGGGGATGCGGTGATGCAACACCTGTCGCCATCAATCTCCCCACCTGGCTGACCCTTCGTCAACCCCTCCTCCCCGCCACCTCACCAGAAGGATGACGCAATAGTAAATAGTTTTAACAGCTTCCGTGCCGTCTTGTTAAAACAAATTAATAAGCAAACTCACCAGTGCTTCGCCGAGGATTCGGCATGGCAAAAACCGGGTAAACCAGCAGTGATGAAAGCTGAAAGTTGAGCTGAGTACGGCTTGGTAAGAGCGTCCGTCATCAACTAGGTCTGGGTTTCAACTCGCGGGTTCCAGAGCTCCAAGCCACACGCTAATGGTGCCGGGTTTCGGTTGTTATCGGGCGCATTCGGGCAGCCTTCGGAATCTTTCGTTTTCGGGCCCTTCCCATTCCCGCCCGGGGTTTTTTTACGGTATACCCAGGTCTTTTAGATCGTCGAACATTGCTTTCATTTCTGCTTTCATTTCCGTCATTACTGACCTTAGAGTTAACGTATCCTGTTGTGGGGAAGACTGAATGGTAGTCTCGGTAGCGTCATGTGGTTTAGAGTTCCCAGGCTTTGAGGCTGTGTTCGCGAGATAGAGGGTCTCAGACCTTGATTTTTAGGTAATTTTTCTGGTTTCTTTGCTGGAATACTGCAATCTGATCTAGTGCTGTTTGATCTGAAGTCCTCTGCAGAGCGCTCATGACATATTATTATTCCCTCATTTTTGTATATTTGTAGGCACTCGCGACAGAGACCTTGACACACGTCCACTCTCTACGGAAGCATCATTGCAATAAGGAAGAGGGCTCACCATTTCTGCAGCAGTTTCCAACATTTAACACATTTTGCATGCTCTTGTGTTAGGGAATCCGGGTCGATCTTCTTTGTCAAGGCAAGAGCGTTCTGAAAATTTAAGAAAAAAAATTTAATTTAAGTACGATTATTCATTATAATTGCAGCAATGCACAACAATGATTTTATAATTAGAGCAAACTTTTTAAAATACACATTGCTCTACCGGACCCAGGCGACCTAACAATTATACTTAAACATTTCATTAGAAATGTGAACTCAAAGAACAATATTGCAACTGCCCCTGAACTTAATATTAAGTGGTATCGATCTTGGCTACGAACATTGCTGACGGACACCCCTTCTCCCATGAATAAAATCCGGAGTATTTTTTTGGACAGTTTTCCAACTGTCTATTCTTTAATTATGATTTGCAAGCCATAATAACTAGATTATGTGCTGATTGTTTTAATGCAAAGGGAATATTTACCGTTCCCCCAACAGGGAAGTATAAGGAGTAATACTCCTCATACTTTTGGAACAAAGCTTCTGATCCTCTGATCGACGAAGGCCCCTCTGTCTCCCTCCCCGACTCCATGGTCCTCTTCTGATTTCTTCCCGGTAATCCCGGCCCAGGTTTTTTATGAGGTTTTTTGTGGCTCCAGGCATCAGCCCCATATCTTTGGCCATGTCGTCGTGGAAGCCTTTTGTTTTTCCGTTGCGTTTCATTTGTCGATACTTCACAAACTTTATGATGTACGCCTCCTGGATTTAGGTTGTGCCATCCTGAATGAAATTGGATAAAAAAAGGAGAATGACATTTTCTAAATAAGAGCAAACCTTACTACACGGATAACCAGTGGCGTAGCGTGGGCAGTGACTGTGGCATATTAAGTCTTCAAGATGTTGACGTTCAAAGATGGCATATAACTTCCTCAAAAATACAAATCAATTCTTCTTATTGTTACGAAAACATTTTTAATCGATTATATAAAATACAGAGATGATAAATACCAAAAATAGTACCTATATTGAACACATTTCAAACATTAGTTAGGATCAGGTGACTCGTTTGCATCTATGCTTGATCGTTCAGCACATACGTCATTGACTTAAACCTCAGTTTTAGATTTAGACTCGGGTTCAACTAAACCTGACTTGCCTTAGACTGGAGTTGAGGTTTAAGGAGAGTTTAGTTAGACCTAAGTTTAGCTTAAACCAAGTTTAACTAAACCTGACTTCATAATACAGGCCCTTTACTTAATCATTCTAACTGTGCAGATAGGCTACATTTAATACAAATTATTTTATTTATTTTTTATTTTTTTACAAATGTAGAAATTATACATTTAATGTGAAATAAATTGTAACAAAAGATAATACCGTTCGATCGGGAGGCGTGTAGTTGTTTGGGAGATGGAGAGTGAACGACAGGTGGGAAGACCGCATGTGCTTGTGGGTTGTGATGTACTGCAGACTGTTGAGGCGACACTGTGGATGTGGAAGGTTGTGTGTTATGGGCGGTCACACATAGGCGATGCACGGAGGACGCACGGTCCGCGCATTGAAAATTTGCAATTTTTGCAAGTGCGTCGTCGTTTGCTAGGTGTGCGTCGTCATTCGTTACTCATTCGTCGAGCGCGCTGGACCAACGCTATGCATTCGCCGTCATGCGTCGGGATTCGCTGTGTGCGTCTGGATTTTTTGTGCATGCACAAAAATGTGCGCAGAGCTCGACGCATGATCGTACACACCGAAAGGACGCCAGACAAGCGCAGCGCGCTAGACCAACGTCAGACATACGCCGAGTGCACGCTGGGCATTCACTATGTATTAATTGTGTGTACGGAGGCTGAGGTCTAGCGAACACCTAGCACACCTATCTGATCTTATTTTCCAGCTTTTAAAATAATTTTTGAAACGCGGGCCGTGCGTCGCTTGAGCCTTGACAAAAGTTGGGCGCACAACGACGCACTGACCTTATTTTCCAATTTCAATGCGCTGGCCGTGCGTCCCCCGTGCGTCGGCTATGTGTGACCGGGCCATTAGGGTCAACTTCTGTGAGCTCAACTGTCCCCACTTGTACAGTCTCTTCCATGCCATCAGTCCTTTGAAAGTAGAATGAAAAAGAACAAAATGATTAACAAAAAGTTCAGAAATTACATCGGGCTTATGTTCAACGTTTCCATTATTATTTATTACATGATGACACACGCGGTACCCCGGGGTACCGCGTTGTGTAGCGCCATCTTGCGTCCAACCGTACCGCAGCTATTGCGTTGTGCATGCAGTGCAGCGCGCGATTGTATGCACGCTATACCCACAGTACAGCCCTAAAAATTAAATAAATAATTAAACAAAATGGCGGATTTTCGTCTGGTACCCCGGGGTACCGTTTATGTCATCACATGTGGAGATTGGGCTTTTCTTTGATGACGAACAAAGGCAAAAAAATCGTTTTTTTTATCAGACTGATTACAAAATAAATCATGTATATAAGTGTAATATGCTTTATTGACTGCATTTTAAACTTTATTTCTTAACCTTTCGTATTCAATCCAATCATCTTCAGTATTGCGTCGCTTGGCTCGCTTGTAGGCTTTATTTTTAAAAATTTCTAATCAATATCTTCCACAGACCACAGGGTCACACTGTTAAAACAACGAGCACAGAAATTAAACATTCCAGCACCATGCGAAGCCAATCCAAACAATTCCTCCCCGAAAAATCTCTTATTGATCATGTGAAAATTTGTCATAAGACAACATGGCATGGAGCACGAAAATTCAAAGTCAGACATTCCGTGGATTGCGTACTGGTGCTGCAATGCGGGCTTGTCCTGCTGCTACCACTTTGGGCGACGGAGCACGTCCCAGGGCTGCTGATGCTGAAACGCGGGATATCCGTGGAGCAGTTGATGCAGTAGAGGGCTGCGATGAGGTTGACTTGGTCCTCTACTGTTTGTTTGGAGGCAAGCTCCTCGCATTGAAACTCCCAGCCTTGAACATCTTGTATCTTGCTTCATTTAGATATTCACATTCTTTATGGCCGTAAAGTTCACACGTGAATGCCTCAATGTCAGCAATCAAAGTTTGAGGTACTGCAAATTCATATCCCAATATCTGCCTTGTTAGGCAGTGTTTGTTGCTTGATGTTTGAACCATGGCAGATTTGACTTGACCAACACCGTAGAACAGTTTCCAAAACTAACAGCAGAGAAGGTGGAAGTCAACACTCTGCATATCTCTGCATATTCCTCTACTGTTCATACGGCTGAAGGTAGGTTTTTTTTGGCACATCCTTCTTTCAAAGTAAGAGAGTTTATCACCTCATGGGTATTCTTATGCATATTATGCAAAATGAAGGGGCCAGCAAATATCCAGCTATAGGGAAGTCATGATCGAGGTGCGAAGGGAGATCGCTGGCTGGGTAGAAGGGAGATCGCTGGCTGGGTAGAAGCGACGGATGGTAATCCTGCGGTCCACTGCAACAATGTTGTCCCTACCCTGACCTTGTTCTTGTTGTCTGCAGAGTATACCAACGCCTAATCTCCTAGCTTAGCAGCCATCTCCAGGGAATATCGAACCAGAGTTACGTAGATGTGGCTGTTCTCGTTGATCTTCCTTTGTCCATTGTCCTTCAGGGGGATTCGCGCCTTGATTAGGGACTAAAAACAAGTCAAAACACTATGAATCTCCTGTTTGATGGGCTAGAGCTCAATTATTCCCAAGTTTTGGCCCATTAAAAAATAGGGAATCTGCTCTTGCAGAATCCATGTTGAACTGTCCATATATCAAATTTCTCACAGTGCTCCATAATGTGCCCATAGTGTGTCCTAATAATTTGCAAGCAACAGACGTAAGGGATACTGGTATTTGGTTTGAGATCTGTCATCTTATAAATAGGTGTGATGTTCACTTAAGCCAGAATTGGTGCTAGAGGTAAGCCATAACGTGTAGTGAATCACGTCTTGTGGCGGTCCTTCTCATCAACTTTGACTTGCCAGTAAGCTGAGTTGGCGTCAAGTTTTGAGAACCATGTATGGCCAGCCACAGTGTCTAGACACTCCTCGATGTTTGGAAGAGGGTAGACATCTTTCCGCGTTACCGAGTTCAATCCCCGGTAGTCAATACACCATCGGACCGTCCCATCCCATTTTCAGACTAATACAGGAGCCGATGCCCATTCAGAGTGGGAAGGGATGATTACCCCTGCCTTCTGCATTTTGTCGATACCCACATTATTTGTTTTCTTTCTGTTTGCTCCTCAGAAAGTTCATCCGATCCCTCACCGACCTCTGATCTACTCTAAGATCCCTTGCCTTCTAGGCATCCGCAACATCCTGCCAGGCCTTCCCACGTTCAATTGATCCTTTCCTGAACTGGAAATGCCTGGCGAGGATCACCTCTCCTACGAGGATGAAGTCCCTTCGGTTGTCCCAGGACATGCTGAAAAAAAAAAAAACAGAAAAGAGAACAAAATATTTCAAATTAATCGAAGAGGGGGAACAACCTTTTAAACTCACAATTAAGCACTATGCATTTTAAAACACAAAATAGTGTTCAAATTAAAATTTAAAAATCCCTCTTAATACACTGGGTTACACTTATTAGGTGGGCTGTACATCATACAGACCACCTCATAATTTCGTTAGAATTGCCTTTATTTATTTATTAGGTGGGCTGTACGTCATACAGACCACCTCATAATTTCGTTAGAATTGCCTTTATTATTCTTTATTTTTCTTATTTCCAATCACTTTTTTGTTAGCAAGATAACTTGAAAATGGCTCAATCAAGTGCCTTGAAATTTGGCACACATATATATAGGCATATGGACAAAGCAAAATAAGGTTTTGAACCCTGACCTTGACTGATGACGTCATCTAGGCGCCATTTTGTAAAATTTTCTGAATATCTTCTCATGATCATATCTTCATAACGAAAAGTTGTTTCTCATTCATATTTATCATGATCAAGGTCAATATCCGTCCGGTCAATTTCAGGTCAAAAAACGCGCGCGCGCAAAATTTTAAAATGTTCAAAATCGTCGCAAATTCATTTTGGATACGTTTTAGGCCATTTTAAGCATTTTACGAAAAAACTCGCACACGCGCATGCGCGCGCGTTTTCGCGCGTACTGGCATTTTGCAACATAGAATCGCCGAATTTTCTCTGTTATCATATTTAGCCCATCTTTCCAAGCATTTTGATACCTTGTTCACCTTTTTCTGACTAGTAAAAACGCAATGAGCTTCCGTTCAAGAAACATGTCCGTGCGCGCGAGCTCTTGTAATACATAGCATATATGGGCAAAAACATGCCTATACAAAATTCATTGTAACTCTTCAGAATGGATGGGAACTCCCAAGTTTTTTTTCATATTTGGATAGATTATGAGTCGGAGATATGATTTCATGTCTCATTTGACCCTCAATTAACTCATGGCGTCATCATAATGGCCTCCGAACTCAAAATTTCAATTTGCATATTATGACGTCAGCATATTTTTGGAAAATTTATTGTATCTCTGTAAATATTGATCGATTTTCTTCCAAATTTTGATATGTTCTATCTGAGACAATTCTCTACAAATGTGATGATCACGATTTTTCATTTTGACAAAGGCATCATGGCGTATTTTTGCGATTTAAGGAGGTATGTCATTTTTTCACATTTTGCGTGTATTCTCTATGGGACATGACTTTTTTTTTTCAAAACTGGATTCTACATTCCCGTCTTTCGCGAGCAATATCTCCGTCGTTTTAGTTTTGTTTTCGCTGAGCTTCGAGTATGTTGTAGCTGAGACAATAAGCTATCATTATGGTGCCCTTTCTTTTTTGATCAGATGCCGGGATCAAGCTCATATTTCACTTGCAAAGTGGGATTTGAGAATTCTATTTTCCGTTCACGTGTAATGTCTATGTGGATTATTTTGGTATAGTGGTCATAGCACTTGCCTCCTATTCCGGCGACCCACGTTCGATTCCTGGTCGGTAATTTTTTTTTTTTTTTTGCCGTCGTTTTAAAGGATCTGTCCTGTACACCAAACTGATAGTTTATCAATACAGTAAACAAATAATTACCTCTGCAACTGTCCCACGGACAGACAACCGCTTGTTGTTTGGGCTGGTGGCAGCCACGCCAAGACTCACCACTGGGGGCCTAATGATCAGCTCCACCTTCTCCTCATCTATGTCGAAGTTTGAAGTCCGAGTGATAACCTACAAAAAAAACAATATGAAACAAAAAACATTGCCAATAAATATAAAATCAACAATTAACACAACACAAAACATTCAACAACATTAACCAAGCACACACCCGGAAGTACCAATGGGAAAATGAAACCCAGATACTTTAAAGGGTACCACCAGGCAGAGATTTAGCTTTCTTACATCAAAGACATATCCGAAATGAACATATATATAGAACAAGTTTGTGATCTTGAAAGTATTTCTATATCGCCAGGGAATCATTTGTAATATCACCTATCAATCATTCGGTCAGCGCAGTTCCGTTAACGATATTAATTAACGATCCTCTTATCGACCGCTACTGCGATATATCGCAGCACGCGGAGAAAATCTAAACAATCTATTGTGTGCAGCAATAAAGTATCAACCTGGCGTTCAGAAACAATACAAGCGCCTGTATTATACATTGCATGCATGCGGAGTAAATACATGGCCTTTTACGCCTGAGCATTGTGTGTACATCACAGTGCAAGCACTCGTTTGGGTGTATTACGTAATACATGCATACCCGAAGCGATACTACTATCGCATGGACTATGCGATAAATCGCACATACTACCATATAACGTACGCGTATTGATTGAGCGGTCGTGCAAACAAAGTCGCACGCGCGTACCACTAGATAGCTGTGGTTCCGTAAGTCGTAGTAGTTCATTGCATTTTTCTAAAATTACAAAAACATATCAGACCCAATGAGAGTATGATTGATATTCAATAATAGTACCAAACCAACTAAGCATTGGTTTTAAATTGCCCGGCAATACGTTTTAACACCACACCAAGCAGTGCAAACAAAAAAATACAAAATGACAAGAAACATACCGCTAACACTCAAAACACTGATGCAACATAACAAAATTAAAAAAAATTAAAAATATATAAAACCAGTGGCAAAAACACATTCATACTTCTAGCACGTGCACAGATTTTCCTGCATGAGCATTTTGCCTTCGGAAAAGACTAGAAGGAATGAGATTTTGATGAGGACATGCCAGCGAAGGTTAAAACACAACATGCAAGATTTTTAACATACCAGTAGATGACGATTTTGACCCATAATTTTCTGAAAATGGACCATTAAACGGATTTATTCATGGAAGTTGGAAAATTTGCTGCTGCTGTATAATGCGTTGAATGACTTGTAGTACAGCGATTTATACGGAAGCAGCATAATAACGGAAGTGCAGTATGACGACAACACCATTGCGTAGACAGCGGGCACGTGGCCCCCAAAAAATTTCAAAAATACAACAGAAAATATAAGGGGCCATTTTTTGAGAAAACAAAGAAATACATAAGGCGTGCCCCCCCCCAATAATTTTTGTGCCCCCCCCCCCCAATAAGTCCGACCACCCTACGCCACTGCCACTGTCCAATATTTGTTGGGTGCAGGACAGTGTGAATTGGAACACATTTTAGGAGATGTTTACCTGGCTCTCAGTGCACTGGTATGGGAGCCACACCAATTAAGGCTCCCTGGAATACATTATCATACAAAACAATTCCAGGTACCCCTTAACTTGGCTACGCCAACCAGGGCTAATGACATATTTTCCATTGCAAATGTGGTGGTTCTTCAGTGACTCTGGCATATATTAATTTTTATGGTATGCATTCAACATACCGTCCCAAACCTACAGCTAAATAATATATAGACCCCAGCAATCACACACAAAACAGAAAAAACATTTTTAAAAATAACAAAAAAAAAAAAAAAAAAAAATACCTTTGACTCCTTCGTCAGGGAGAGGTTCCTTCCCTTCATGGTGCCCCTGGCCAACATCACCTTCTTTCGCAGCGGTAACCCCAGGAGGTCCGTGGCCACCTGCTCCTCCAGGCAGTGGCAATACACCGCCACTGGCTCTGACTCCCCTGAAACCACCACAAGGCCAAACACATGAGGCTCCTTGTCTCGAGGCCTTCTCACTTCGAACTCTTCGCAAACACACACCTTGAATACACCAGGCATGATGGCTGAAACACAAGCACTCGACTTCAAAATAAATAGCTCTAAAATAACAAAAATGACTAAAAACAACTGAGCACGGGCAACACGATCAAAAGACTACTGCATGCATAAGAATATGGAACGCTGAATGAACTTCTAATATATTACACCTCTGATCCGTATGTGCACATTGTACACAACGTATGGAAGTTCTATGCTCGCTGCCATGATACCCCAATTACACAACAGTGTTTGCTGGCACCAATCAGCGTCGCGCATTTCTGGCGTTGCGTGTTCATTGATCTAGTGTAAACTCTGCGAGCAATCGTACCGCTTAACGTTGCGTCAATTTGAACTCGGAACTCAATCTAGCTTTCATAATTTCTCTTTTAAATCAAAATATTCATCAGGATCCAGTTATCAAAACAAAATGTTGTGAATACATTGTGAATAGAGCATGACAACAGCTATGATATATCAAAATTTGGGAGTAAATTGATGGAAAATATGGGAGATATGGTCAAATGTCCGCTGTGATCAATTTCAAAATTAATTGAAATTTATTCAAATTTGCATTTTCAAGTTTAGCCATAATTATGATAACTTTATATCATTCACTGGGCATAATTTAGTATACGTTTCAGGCCATTTTAAGCATTTTACGAAAAAACGCGCATGCGCGCGCGTTTTCGCGTGTACTGGCATTTTGCAACATATAGTCGCCGAATTTTCTCTGATATCATATTTGGCCCATCTTTCCAAGCATTTTGATACCTTGTTCACCTTTTTCTGACCATTAAAAACGGAATGAGCGTCCGTTTAAGAAACATGTCCGTGCGCGCGAACTCTTGTTATACATAGCATATATGGGCAGAAACATGCCTATACAAAAATCATTGTAACTCTTCAGAATGGATGGGAACTCCCAATTTTTTTTCATATTTAGATAGATTATGAGTCGGAGATATGATTTCATGTCTCATTTGACCCTCAATTAACACATGGCGTCATCATAACGGCCTTCCAACTCAAAATTTCAATTAGCATATTATGACGTCAGCATATTTTTGGAAAATTGATTGTATCTCTGTAAATGTTGATCGATTTTCTTCCAAATTTTGATATGTTCTAGCTCAGACAATTTTCTACAAATGTAATAACCACGATTTTTCATTTTGACAAAGGCATCATGGCGTATTTTTGCGATTTAAGGAGGCATGTCATTTTTTAACATTTTGCGTGTATTCTCTATGGGACATGACTTTTTTTCAAAACTGGATTCTACATTCCCGTCTTTCGCGACCAATATCTTCTTCGTTTTAGCTTCGTTTACGCTGAACTTCGAGTATGTTGTAGCTGAGACAATAAGCTATCTCAAATGAGCCCTTGATTATGTCTTTAATTTTAGTTCGACCAGCCCACCTATACTTGTTCTAAACAAGTATTACAATTCTAGTTTATATTGTTCTTCAAGTAAATAAGTGACATTACATAATAGCCCGGAAATGGATGTTTCGAGGCACTTCTACAAATCCCTGTAGCCGATCAACCAGTGTTGGTTCTCCACTCCTCCTTCTCTTTACATCGGCGATGAGCTTGGTGGTCAGCCTGTCACCGTGCACAGGGACTTGCACCTCTGTGCCATTTAGTATGGGGACAAGATGTTTCTGGCTGTCCAAGAATTTTGTGAGCCCACTAACAGTGCCTGGATTATCATGGGACACCCCCAGATGTATCTGGAATATGCATTGTGGGAATAATAATGTACGACAAAACATCAATTATTCATACATTCAGGTTTATGAATTTATAAGTGAATCTTTGAAAACAGATATTATGGACACATTAGTTTTGCTGTAATGAGAACCATAATGTAATATTAAATCATATATTTTCCTAGAGATGACTACTAATGCAATGTCCCATCTGTCATGATGGCGCATGTCCTTGATCTGTGAGAGTGTTGACCATGTCAAAGCTACTCTTTCTTCAGGTAGGCTGTCCATCATGGGATCACTCTGGTAGCTTGCAAACTCCATCTAGTTCCCACATCATTCCCCGATTTTAAAGAAGGCTGTCCATGCTCAAAACTGATGTCCCGGCGAACATCAAAATAAACCAGTTAGGACAGCCTCCTCGAACCTATAATAACCAGATGCTATCCCTGCCCTGGAGGGAGCGTTTAATAAATACAAAATGATTGCATGGATTCAGCCGGCTGAATCTGGCACGTCCTTATCTATGGATTCTAACGAATATAAAAATAACACAAATACATGGGGAAAATTCCCAACAAAAAGTAACAACCCTGACATGGCAGGTCCTCTAGGCGGTAATCCACTAGGGGTTTCCGTGAAAGAGCATCAGCGTTGTCATGCTTCTTCCCGGACCTATACTCAATCCGCATATCGTACTGGCTCAGTTCCTCCATCCATCTCGCAAGCTGACCTTGTGGATACTGGTAAGGACAGCCTCCTCGAACGCATGATAACCAGGCGCTATCCCTGCCCTGGAGGGAGCGTTAAATAAATACAACATGATTGCGTGGATTCAGCCGACTGAATCTTGCATGTCCTTATCTCTGGAACCCAACAAATATACAAAATAATAAGAATACAGGGGGAAATCCCCAACACAAAGGACGCCGCAGTGCCGCTGTACAGGCGGCGGGCGTTCTCAGAGGCACTCGCGATGAGAGCATTCAAGGGTATCCGCCTTACCCGGGACACGGCCTCTGCAACCTCACCCAGGTAAGCTGGAGTGTTTACCTGGTTTCGTCCATGGGGTCTTATGTTCTGTAACATAATATGATGAATGCGTATTGAGAACTATAGCAGTAAACAAAAATTTGTGAAATCATTGTATACTACGTCAAATTCTGTTTGCATCACATCACGTTTTCTACTACTTATCCCGTCTACTCTAGCAGTAAACCACTCTTTTTCTCCATCATCTTCTCTATTTTTATGTCTTACTGTTTTCCCAATAAGTGCTTCAGGGTTATTCTGAAATTGAGGCAAAAGTTCCTGCTGCTGCTTGGCCAAAATTTGGCTCCGTCGAATAGTGCACTTCATGCACAGTTCATCTTTACTTTCTTTGCATATTGGTGTCATAAGAGTTATACTGGAGGTTTTTGCTGGTGTCCATGTTGTGTTATACTATGTGATGTTGGCTACCGTGATGTTTAGTTGAAGGATCGTTTCCAAATTCGCTTTCAGTTTATCTTCTGTGAGTGGAACTCTATTGCTCAACTAGTAGAATAGATTTGGATTCACCTATAATAAAGCATTCAAAACTTTCTTCTGGTAATATATTTGAACAATGGGGGCTTCTCTTCGTTCACTTGAAACAACATGCTGGAATTGATGTTCTAAGTTCTCTACTGTCCACACCCCACCATAGGACATGATGCCCTGAGTAGCTATTGCTTTGTTTATCCTTCTTCTTTCTTTGTCTACTTCCATTGCTTGACACAGTACCCTTGGTGTTTAACATGTCCTACTCTTGATGTATTGCATTCATATATCTGACAAAGCATGTCATCGATATATTCGTTCATCATATGCATCGTACCTTTCCTTTGCCTCTTGTGCTTTCATCTTGTGCAAGGTGACTGCATCTTCCTCACTTGCTGTAGGTTCCTGAAGATTATTGTAGTCTTCACATCAAGAACACTTCTCCTCTTGCGGCATTGCATTTGCGGCAATGCATCTTTACATGAAGGCATCCGAGGTAAAATGAACACCTTCTGCATGTCCATAGAAAAGGCAAGCTCGTCATCGGGATTATTCTCATCATGTCTACATCATACCGATCCTTTGCTGCTTGGCTTTCATCTTGTGTGGGGATTCTTGTAGTCCTCACATCGAGAACACTTCTCCTATTGCGGCATTGCATTTGATATGTGCATGTCTTTCAATGTTCTGTGATAGGTTTCAACCCCACAGAACCCTGGGTATTTCTGGCTAAACAGGCTGTACATAGCCTTGACAGTTACATCTCGCGGCAAATATCTGACGTTTGGAGCATGCTCCCTACAATAAGGATTAATTTGTGGGTGAAACGACTCTATGTGTTGCCTGATGGGGACAGTGTCAATAGTATGGAGATTTGGTCATTTGCTGTGGGTTCCTGATGATTCTTGTAGTCTTCACATTAAGAACACTTCTCCTATTGCGGCATTGCATTTGATATATGCATTTCCTTCAAGGTTTGCCAATATGTTCCCATCTCACAAATGTGACAAAGAGAAAATTTTACTAAAGTAACAAAGCTTTTACCTTCTTTCTAATGTGTTTGGACTCCCGGCGTCTTTTGGCCTGTGGTGTTGAGAACTCTGACTCTGCCTCTGTGTCTGTCATGTCTGTAGCCGTAGGCATGGTAGGCAGCTTTGCAAAATCTCCTGATAAGGTTGCCGTGTCAGTTTTGAGGTGTTCCCCAGTATCGAGCGCTGCAGCAAGGGCATGTGGAATAAACCACTCTGGTGGGAAGGGATGAACCGCAACATCCAAACTTGGGGCAGCATTTTGTCGAAGCCTTGGTGGGCCCTTACGAAGGCCTCTCCTGTACATCTGGGTTTGAGTTGGTTCAAAGTCCTCCTGTGTAAAATGTCCAGCACACAGGATGATCTGCTTGTATGTTCGAGCAACTTCGGTGTCAAACTGTCTTCTCTTGTTAAAAAAAGTCGACCCTTGCCTCTTGCGCTTTCATCTTGTGCAAAGTAAATGCCTCTTCCTCTCTTGCTTTCGGTTCCTGAAGATTCTTAAATTGTTAAAATGATAAATTTTCTGAATAAACATACAAATATTCTGGTCATTTATTTCACAGTTCATCTGAGACCGTTCTTCTTTATCAACATCATTATTACTAATTACATACAAAATAGGCATATGGTCTGTGATATCTGATATAATAACTCCAGAGAAAGAATGTGAATTTTCAAAATTACAAAATATATTATCTATCAAATTCATGGTTGTGTTTGTTATTCTGGTAGGTTTTACAGAATATGAATAAAAACATTTCTAACACTTTATTTGGGTAAGTAAAAGTATCAAGTTTCATTAAGTCTACATTAAAGTCTCAGAGTAGCATACATTCCTTGTGTTCGTTAACTACATCTAATACATTTTTTAAATGGCTCAGAAAACTGATTCACTTGGAGGTCTATAGCATACACCAACAATACGATTTTTACCAGGTTTAATTATCTCTATATTTCAATTTCAATTTCAGTTTCCCATTGAGAACAACTCTCCTCTTGCAGCATTGCATTTCATATGTGCTTTTCCTTTAAAGGGGAATTAACCCTTATCCTTTTGACTTACTGGATGTGATGAGAGCATAACTACTATCATTGCTAGTCACTTATTTTCTCATGAATATTCCCCATTACAAAAATAATCAATATTTTATGGACCACTGTCGTCTGCTTTCAATGCCCATAGGAGGCGGCCATTTCTTCAACTACTCGCGGTGAAATGACGTGGCAGGCGGAGAACACAATAGCATTATCGTAACCCGTTATTGTGTTCTCCGCCTGACACATCATTTCACCGCGAGAAGTTGAAGAAATGGCCGCCTCCTGTTGGCATTGAAAGCAGACGACAGTGGGCCATAAACTATTGATTATTTTCATTATTGGGAATATTCATGAGGAAATAAGTGACTAGCAATGATAGTAGTTATGCTCTCATCACATCCAGTAAGTCAAAAGGATGAGGGTTAATTCCCCTTTAAGGTTTGCTGATATGTTTCAATCCTGCAGACCCTGGTTAACTCTGATTGAAAAGGGTATACATAGCCTTTACTGTTATGTCACATGGTAAATATTGCATATTTGGAGCATGCTCCCTACGGTAGTGATTGATTCGGGGATGAAACGATTCAATGTGCTGCCTGATGAGAGTAAGATCCAATGAGCTTTGTTTGAGTCTTGTTGATCCTTGATGGGTTCGTGTGTGTGATATGGCATTGAGGTTTACTTCCCTTCTCTCCGGAAAGAGATGGAGGAGCTGGGTACAAATACAGCAGTGAATCCTTGCAGCTTTATGCGACCTGTGTATTGGATTTCAATATTTTTTTATTTTTCCAAACTTTAAATCATAAAATACAAAATACAAGTTCATATACATAATATAATCATACAATTGAAATATCATAAACATAGAAAGTTAGATTCAAGTCATGTAATATGAAATTGAAGTAAATTGGTGCTGGTGTTGATGTGGATGGCTGATTGACATTGTTAGGTGTGCTCTGGGCGTCTTTGCTAGGTGTACTCTGGGTGCTTCTGTAAATATTGCATATTTGGAGCATGCTCCCTACGCTAATTTGGGGATGGAAAGATTCAATGTGCTACCTGATGAGATCAATACTGTTTGGATTCCGTATCCTCCCTCGATTGCCTCCCCCGGTTGCTTGAATAGAAGACTTGACCATCTACTGCGGTCACTGGTGGAGCAGGATTTTTCGGCACATTGGTGCCATAGTGACGAGAGTCTTTCTTGAGGAGATTGGCCCTTCTCTAAGGAAGGAGGCGGTGTAGAATCCTTACTCTGACTCTGAGCAGCTAGAAATTGGCCGATGTCTCTTGCTTTATCTTCCCATTCGACATTGTCCAGAGCAAAATCTTCCCCAGGTTGATCATTAAGAAACTCCTCTATCATCGATTGCTTGGCGCGATTTTCTGCAAGCTGGCGTTCTCTCATACCTTGTCATAGGTTTTGTTTTTTCCTTCTTCAAATTTCTTTAAACAGACCAAAGTCAGAATCTGACTTGATGGCTTGCTGTAATAAATTGATATTCAAATACTTATCATCTCCTGCTTTAGCCCTGAATTGCAAACATATTGTCTTTGCGCGAAAGTCTAAAGGTAAGGCAACTACTCCAACATCTCTATCTATTGAGTAAATCAATATGCTGGAGCATGAAGAATCAAATACATGTAGAAAAATCTGGGTGTCACTTTCTTCATGATTATGTTTCAGAGAATGGTGGACAACATCATTACGTGAAACCCACCTGATGTAATGAATGTCTGGCCTTCTTGTACTTATGACCACGAACAAGTCCAATAAATTTCCCATGTTTCTGACAGCGAACTTCTGCCAACAAAAACTTCTGCCAATTTGGAGGAAGAACAGTTTCATCATCAATATCATTGTATACAGCGTCAGCATCATCATCACATGTATCTCTCCTGGAATGTTCTACAGACTTAGGAGACAAACCTTGAGTGTCACACTGATCAAACAATACATGGTTTTCAGTACCACCCTTCCTGAAAAATGGAAGTATCCACCTTGCCACAAGAAATGAAGCATGCTCTGAAAATGTCTTATACTGACGAAGAGGGCTTGTATAAATAATATTCATGCCTTCTGCTATAAAACAAGCACCAACCAAAGATACACAAGGCATACATGTTATAATGTTCATTTTGCTTCCATATCTTTTGTCAAAAATATATACAACCCACTTTGCACCTTTATGAGGCATAGTGTTGCTGTCACATATAGCTTGAGTTTTCTCTATAAACTGACACAGGTTGACCCTTCTCTTCTGAATATGCAATTGTCAGTTTATAACATGTTGTGATCATCCTTTTCTCTTTCTCTAGACTTGTTATTTTCCTCTTTAAAACTTTCTTTTTGGAAAATGTTCTTAATTTGTGTTGACGTACAACTGGTTTTTTGTTACTCATGTCCTTTAATATTTGAAATTCACAAAACACTGAATATGCATCAAATCCAATTCTTCAATAAAAGAGGAGACTAGCAGCCTGTTCCTTTGTAGCAACAGCATCAGTGAAGACATGGCGTAATTGCGGTGTTTGATCAGGCAAAAACATTTTGGTTTCCAAGAGTTTTGAAAAGTACACCTTTACATTGGAAAACTCTGCTTGTATCACTGATGGAGAAAGATCACGATGCATAGCGGTCTCATGGGATATGTCAAGTTGACTCTGAAAGTTATGTATGACTTTGGCCTGATATTGAATTGTGCCTGCAATTTTATCCATATTCTTTGGCAGACTCCAAGATAAGGCCATTTTGCATTGCTTGTTGATAAGCATCTCATGGGCCTCATCAAGTGCAACTGAAGAATAGTTGATACCTTTGATACTAGAGGCGAATGCACCATTTTCAAAATGTGTCTTCACATGTTCCGGTAAAGCTTCCATCATACTGAGATGTAATGGAATCATCTTGGCATAGTTTTGGCGGTCACAGGCATGAAAAGGAGGAGCCATACTCTTAACTGCAGCATGCCGCAGGTTCCAATCTCTAGCACGTATAGCAAAATACATATTAATGTAAGCAAGACAATCTTCATGCACAAATCTATGCCAAAATCTGAAAGTTTCTTGCTTTTCACACATATCCTTACAAAAAACCTCAAACTCATCTTTCACTGTTGTGAAAATCAAGGATGATGTGAAGTCAGCTTGTGATGTTTTATATGAGCTTGTTACTTTCATACTTTTATCAAATGAGAAAGACTTCACAACCAATTCAACCTCTTTCAAAAATGAACTACATGTATTTGATAAGGACTGCACATCCCCCCTTTGCTGGTCAAGAAATGATTCGAACTGCAGCATGAAAATTGCCTCATGGACCTGGAGAAGAAATCTGTGTGTGCGTTTAAAGTTAGAACAATGTCCAAGACTTTGCAAAGTCATATTCTTATGAACACACTTAGCAAGAGTTTTCAATCCTCGATCCCAGAATATCTTCATCAACACCTCTTGAAAATGTTTCAAAAGATGCCAGTCCCCTATATATGGAATCAACCACTGCAAAGCATCGCCATATTCATGTTTTATATCAAGGAGAATTTTGAAAGTGGCCCCATCACCACACACAACAAGGTGATTAACATCAACAGTAACCTTGAATGTATCATACAGCAGTCGAATACAACTCTTCAGAGTTTGAGGGGAATCTGCCGGTTGGTCTAGAATATGCAAATATGAAAATAGGGACTGCTCAGTCGATTTGCTCTCACTATCAACCAACATTTTACACTTGAAACTTGGTATGAGAGGCAAGACTGATTCTTCTTCTTTTACACAAACAAATCTTTCAACACCAGAGCATCTTTAGAGCTAGAAAGGGATGCCTCCTCCTGCTGTGACAACATACATTTATCCCATGTTACTTGTGAGGGAATGTATGTTTTGAATACAGTCGGCTGGAAATACTCTTTAGATTTTACTTCTAAAGGTTCGCTCAGTTTGTTTTACTGTTCAAATCACCCACAGTTCACTAGATATTGTTATAGCTCTGGTGTCTGCTCCTCAGTTGCCGTAATCTCTTGAAGCATTATTTTCAAAATGGGAATCTTTGTCACACTGCGCTACACTAACAGAGGTCTGTACACGGCAAATCATTGTTGAAGCATGAACATCTCCATGATGTGCAGTCCCTTGCAATGGCATCTCACCAGTTCGATGATGGCCTTCGGAGTTGGAGACACTTGAGGGATTGATCTGTCCGTCTACCCCCCCCCCCCTTAAGTACCCATATTCGAGTGGACTGGGTAGCTCTTGCGATGATGAGCAAAGGTGGCCTGGCCCCACACTCTAGCTTGACCATGCGCTCGTAGGATGTGCTTTGTTGGAGGCAATCTGTCACTCCTTGCCATTTTATGTTCTTACAAAACAGGTGCCATTGCACCTCCTTAGCAGATTCCGACTTTCTTGTGTTCCAACTTGTACCCGAGTGGACTGATTTTCTAGGTGTTGCTGGATATTTCTCACAGCAGGTGGCAAGTCAACAACTTCCTGCTGTACAGCTTGTACCCTGTTGGCCAAGCGCTGCATTGGCCAGCCCCCTCTCTTCTCTGGAGACTCTTCTAGACGAGATTTACCTTGCATGAAATCTGTGAAACCACTGTTTTTCTGCTTGAGTAAGTCTGTGAGCGTACTTCTGAGGCAGATCACACCTCATGTCAGGGACATCCAGCTTTTCCAGACTTGGTTGGACAAAGTCTGGTTCATCCAGTGATGGTGTACTCGTCATGCATGCATAGCCAAATGACTCGGGAGTAAGAGTTTTTCCATCATCCTCGTATTGAACCCTTGGTTCCCATGGAGAACTGTTGAACTTCTTCCACTGCATGCAGACTTTCCCTCCAGCCTTTCTGAACCGAAACCACAGGGGGACACTGGCCACTAAAGACGTTCTCCATATGTGGAGCCATCCACTCCTTCATGTCGTACAGAGGAGGAGCATGATAACATGCAATGGCTGGGGTGTAGGTGTTATGATCCTCAATGACAGACTTGAAATCATCAAGTGTGTGCACTGCCATAACTTTCAAATTTTCAGAGATTCTTGAGAACATCTGGTCAATATCCTTGTGGGTGTGTCCGACAGGAAGGAAGTGGATTGTTACCTCAGTAAAAACATCCATCTGGAGAAGAATGCTTGCTAGGCACATGACAAATCTGTTCTTGTTTTCTCGATAGCAATTGTCGAGCTGGAGAAACAAGTTTCTTCCCAGGTTTCCACGGTGAAACTCAAGACTACGCAGAAGAAAATTTATGGTCAGATTGGAATCATGCTTCACATCCTTGTGATCTAGAAACACTAATGGGATTTTACTGCCAGGTAAAGCACAGTGAACCAGGCAACCCGTTATGTGCACAGGCAAGAAGGCCAAGTGCTCTGTTGCCTTGTCTCTTGGAACAAGTCTGGGAATGTTGGTTTTCACTTGGTCCATTCCATCACTTATGATTGTTGTGAGGTTCGCCCTATTTCTTGCAGCTTCTTCTCTCGCAGAATGGTAAGCAAGCCTCTCGTTCGCAACTCCTTCCAAATGCTCGTACAAGGTCATCTGGAGTTCAACCTTTTCTGCTTTGGTCTTGGCTTGCTTCTTGGCGATTATCATCGTCTGACAATCTGAACACTTGGAGAATTTGTTTCTCTTCAAAATTCTGCAGTTTGGGAAGAACTCTTTCCACAACTGGGTGAATGCTGTGTACGAAATAATGATTGTTTCTGTGTAAACTCTTCGGAGTAGCTCATCCTCCATATTCCACCATAGCCTGATCTTTGAGGTAGTCTCTGATAGTTTGATCTCATTACGGTCTGGCATGCGGTCGCCAATGCTTAATAACCTACTTTTAATATCAACTATGTCCTGAAATAAATCATCAAATACTTCTTGACCATAATAAATTGAGCCCTCACATGGCAAATAAACTGCTCCCAAAATTATGGGAAAACCTAGGATATTACTATTCAATTTAATCCAAATTACAGACTCAGATGCAGTTGGCTTAATCCGCTCTACATTATTACAAATGTGTTTTTTAATCAAAACTGACATCCCATGAAAACCACCAAACTTCCCCTTGTGCGCATATTATAACAAACAAAATCTTCCAAAAGGGAACAGGAAAGGTCTGGCAAATTGGTCTTTGTTTCTGTAAGGCATATAATATCATAGTCAACTAAATGTTGGTCCAAGATTCCTTGAGACAGCTTAGAATGTAGGCCATTTACATTTAAAGCTGCAAGTGCAATAGAAAGGGGGTCTGCAGTATCCTAGACATCCACGAATAGCCCTGACCCTGTCAGCCTTTCTTCGCTCCACCCCAGATGCCTGAAGAGGTCATCTGGGCCCACGATGGTGTGTTTCCGATCGCTGCCTTTGAGGGTGCAGAAGACTTTTCCATCGATTGTCCACACCTTCTCGGTCTTCTCGTCATTCTTGACAGCATGGAACAACTTCACTCTCCCAGGAGCGAGGTGCTCGGTAATATACACTCCCCGATGCAATTCAGACTCGTTCAGCTTCCTCTTTTGCCGCAGGATTTTTGTGCGAACATCCCGCCGCACGAAGCGGGCCACAATTTCTGTGTGTAAACTCTTCGGAGTAGCTCATCCTCCATATTCCACCATATTCCAACATCCCGCCGCACGAAGCGGGCCACAATTTCTGTGTAAACTCTTCGGAGTAGCTCATCCTCCATATTCCACCATAGCCCGATCTTTGAGGTAGTCTCTGGTAGTTTGATCTCATTATGGTCTGGCATGCGGTCGCCGATGCTGTCGAATTTCCTCTCCATCCGTCCAATAGATGTGGAAACTTTCAAGTTGTGTCTCTTCTTGTTATGCAGGTTTCCATGGTTGACATTTGCATCCCCTTCTTTAAGTCCATTTACCAAATCCTTAAACTTTTGCACTGAGACGCTGCTCATCCTCCTCCATGCCTCCACACAAACTGCTTCCCTATTGTAGAGTATGCTCTCTCTTGTTGCAAGAGTTTCTTGCTAGCGTACGCTATAGGAAATTGTCAGCGGCACCGCCAGCGCAGCGAAATTCGGGATAAATCTCCTAATCCTACAAACGACCGGAGTTGCTCCTTTGTTTCTGTATGTATGTGTGTGTGTGTGTTTTTTTTTTTTTTAATCCATACTCAGTATACAAATAATTATACATATCAACATTGTTATTTTGCTTTGATATAATATCACTCAACACAATCCTTCCAAGCATGTGTGATGAAAAAGAAGTAGTATTTAAAGACCTAATAACAAAACATAATGAGATAGATGAAGACCACACAAGTTCGCATTGAATCAAATGAGAAATATAATAATAGTAACACAAACTTACAAATCATCTCTCGTGCAATAACGTGTACATTCTCTGAGCTCATCATCCGAGTACGCCAAAACTTCACCATTTCCACCCTCTGGCGCTCTACGTTTAGCTTTTCAGCGGATATCTCCTCCATTCGTGAAAAGTGCCCGTCCAAGAGCCGCAACTTCTGTTTCTCCAGGCCAGTCCTCTCCTTCTCTGCCTGTAGCCTCTCCTTCTCCGCCTGTAGCCTCTCCTTCTCCACACTGATCCATTTGGCCCAGACATTGCCATCATCGCGAATCCGCTTTGGTGGTGTCCTCTTCAGTGGTGCCGGGGTAGGTGCCAATGTGGTTGACCTTGAGGTACTTGGTTCTGTTGTGAGAAGACAAAAGTAGACAGTAAAATTTCCGTTATCGTTATTCTAATACAACTTTTCAGGATAAATAAATTAATCAAATTCCATTTCATTTCAACTTTAATTTAATTTCATATCATTTCATTCACTCAATTTCACTACACCTATAAATATCGCATATATTATGCAAGCAGACTTGATGTTAGTAAAATCACAATTACAGTATGCAAAAACAAAATAATTAAGTAAATACTGTTACATACCATCTGGAAGTTTGTCCAGCCCCGATGCCAGTCCCGCCAACAGAGCGACGCCTTCTGCTCTGATGAGATCCGCAAAGACGAAGTGGTGGCTTTGGGTTTTGGAGCGAAACCCGACGGGATGTTGATACCCCCCTCGACGCCCTTCAGAGCGCACTCTCCAATAAAATCTAGGATTCGAGTCTCCCATGTTGGTGGTTGTGGTGGTGGGGGGGGGGGGGGGGGTCCTCCCGTCCTCTCCATTGCCCTCTTTCTCTCGTGATACGCGTTTTTCGCTCGAGACTTTAGTTTTATTCTGACCTCATCTGCCGACCACCGTGTCCCCGACACGTTGCTTACAAGATCTGCGATGGTTCTCCACGCCTCCATCTTCATAGTGTGAGTTAACGTCGAGCTGATCGGATCTTGAATGGTCCCCTTCCTCGAGATGACTTCCTTGACCAGTGTGTCAATCTCATCCTCCGTAAAGTTATCACTTCGCTTCTGTCGATTAGGCGATACTTTTGGCATTGTGATACAATGGTTTTAGCGATCTCAGTAATATAGTCCGTTAATTAAATGTACGCGTAGATATAGAATGATATAGAGTGTGTGTGGGTTAATGCATGTTGTCGGGCGCCCGCGGGCGGCGCTATCATCGCACGTGGTACGTCCCGTGTAAAATGTTATGTAATAAAAGAGAAAGTAAAGGCGCGTAAACTTGCTTATTACGCGCAAAAGCTATGTAACAAGATAAATGATTGGATTGCATATTAATGAGATGGGTGGGGCTTGGGATGGTCGCGCAGGAGTTAATTGAGCGCTGATTGAGCTTGCAGAATACCGATTTTCCACTCAATCAGCGTGCAATTAAATCATGGACTTAAGTGCATATTTAAATGAAAAGTTAAATGAGCTTTCAGAATACCCCCCCCCCCCCTTGTAGAGTAGTGGTGATGAAGGACTTAAAGGGACTAAGTAACATTGTCCAAATCCTCAAAACTTACTTGGAACTCTATTCATTGGTTCTCTCATACCTTGTCATATTCATATTAACAATAAAAGCACGGGACAGGTTTTGTTTTTTTCTTCTTCAAATCTCTTTAAACAGACCATTTATGACTGGTACTTGGGCTGCGGTCTGTGGAGGATGTGTGTTATACCAAATGTTCTTCAATTTGTTAACTTTGAACATAATATTGATCACATTTTGATTGAAATAATTATGTGTGTGATATCTGAATATACAGACAATTTGATTTACTAAAGCTTGATCTGAATTTACTGACAGATTTAAATGTAATTGACATACCAAATTCCAAGTTATCAAAATATTTTGTTGTATTTCTGTATCAAGAAATTGATAATTTCTTTCATCATGATTGACTGTGTTTTAATGTGTTTAATTGTCATTCATTACAATATACCTACAACATTGCAAACTTGAATGTGTTTAGTTGTCATTTATTTATGATATACCCCAAACAATGCAAACTCAAACTGAAATACATAACTTTTTGTATTTAAGTTATACGTAGAAGAAGTAAAGATTGACATACACTTTATGCAAGGCCCGACACGCACGCTGGCCCGATGGCCCAGGGCCAGTAAAAATTGCTGTCGGACCAGCAAATTTGTAAAAATAAGTTATTTTGGTGGCCCGATCGGGCCACTAACATTTCTGTTCAAATACGAGCGAAAAATGATATTCCTTATGTGCAGAGCACAAGTTTCGTATTGGCTATTTTTTTCTCAACTTTCTCAAGTAGTTGGGACCTGACATGTATTAGCATACCACAGTCATTCCAAATATCACACAATCAGGTAACTTGGAGACAAAAGTAGGACACGTGTGAGACGAGTGAATATATGTTCCAAACTCAATGTATTGTCGCGATGCGCATGCGCGGCTAGCGATACATCACATTTCTCCCCCCTTGGTTCAATTATACATTCTATATTTTGCACATCAATGTCATACCTTCAATCATAATAATTAATATACTAAGTTCAATTTCATATGTATCCAAAAAGAGAGTTCCAAAAATTCCAATTTATTATTGCCTATTTTGTCGCAAGTATCCAAAGCTATTTTTCAATATAGCTAAAATAACATTTAACAAAAGGATTTTACCTTAATTTTGGGGCAAATTTTAAAATGTGCATAATTTGTTTTCCAAAGTTCCAAAACAATCCAATTGCCAACTTAAGCACTTAACAAACTTTTACAAAAATATCAACAAAGTAAAGGGTGTACTTCCCAGGCAATTGACCCTCCACAATAATCAAGTAATAATATTGCACTTTATAAACAGTTTAAATCAATAACTTCACAAGAAGCACAATTACAAAAAGAACAGTAACTTTAACTGAGTCCAAGTTTCATCATTCATATTCCATCTTTATGTTTTTTTTTGTTTTTTTTATCTTTCGCTATTTTTTTGTTTGTTCACTCGACAAGTTCAGCAGATTGTGTGTGCTGCCGTTGCTCCACGGTATCCTCGGGAGCGGCTCGTAGGTCCCCATGACAAGCTCTCCTACTGCCAAGTAGCTGGTACTTTGTGCTCGATAGAAGTATGCCTTCTGTCCGTAGAATCTCTTGGTCTCTATCCAATGTTGCACCTGACCACAGATCCTTCCAGTGGCCACCACTGTGGGCTGCAAATTTGCCCCATTTGCAGCCTCTAGTGCTCTATCTAGTAGCTCTTCAATTTTGCCTCCTGGGACCTCATCAGTATGAACTGATATCAAGTTGCCAGGCCTAATCGCTCCATCCCAGCTCTCCATGGCTTCCTATTCTCTTGACATCTCGGCAGCAATTGGGCTTTGTAACCAAGTACAAAAAGATGTCGGGTTGCCCCTCCGGAATTCCAGGCCGACGAACTGTGTTAGCCGCTCAGAATGCTCAGGCTTCTTGCCACATGCCTCCTCCCAAGATTTGCTGCCAGTAAGCTTAATAAAAGCCCTCTTCACATCCAAGATCCTGGATTCCTTGTCAAGTTCTTTCTCAACTTCTTTCAGGGTACTGCTTCCCTCTCTGAATGCATTGAGGGCAACCATTGCTTCTGGTTCTTCCACCCTTACGATATTCCGCAACTGGTATATTGGCATTTTAGCCACCCCAAATTTCTGGCGATCCTTAGGCCGTAGCTTGGTTCCCATCCCCGACAATCCTCCACCATTCTGGTGACCTCCAGCACGGCATTGAAGAGAGGGGTAGACGTGCTTTCCACGATAGCCTTTACCACTGTAACCTCTCGGGAAGTCAGTGTGCCTCTACTAACATCCTTGTGTGTCACATCCCTCAAGTTCTCCTCCCAAGCGTCTTCATCACATCCTCGCAGGTTGCGTGCCATCTGAAGAACTTCTGACACGCAGGAAAGATGGCGAAATTCCCCTGCCTTGTTGTCCAGAAGATTCAGGCCTGAGCCAGCCACGATGAGTAGTCTCACCTCCGCAGACTGCTCCCTTGCCTGAACGGTGACTTTACACTCTCCCTTGATTGGAATGCGCTCACCCGTGTACGTGTGTACGATGATAGGACTGGGATGTATGAGTGGTCTACTCTCCTCTTCCCATGTCGTCTTGTACGTGGTCTCGCTCTTAAGCTGACCGAAGATCCAGTGTCCACAAGGAATTCCACGGCTGAATTCGCGACTACCAGGGTGGTCATTATCGGATTGTTTCGTTCTCGAGAGTGTCTTCTGTCATCTGATACGAATTCTGCGGACGCTTGTTTTTCCAACCTCCAGTCGTGACTTTTTCCTTGTTAAACGATTTCGAGCGACATGCTCGCGAAAGGTGTCCGACCTTCCCACACGAATAGCACTCCATGTTCTTTGCCGGACACTCGGACGGTCGATGCGAATCTGGACGGGCACACCTATCTCCTCGGGTGGTCTCGTCCGCTCTTTCCTTGGCGGCCATCCCAATGTGTTGTTGCGTTTACGGTGTCTTTCGTAACACTCCGTAAATCGGCGGTATCGCGGTCCGCTAGCTCCATGGCTGTGGCGACCTGCATTGCCTTGGCAAACGAAAGTTCCGTCTCGGCCAACAACCTGCGTTGAATCCTGTCATCCGCGACACCGCAAACCTAACGATCTCTTAGCATGTCGTCCAGTATACTCCCATACTCGCAGTGCTCTGCAATATGGCGAAGCTCAGCTATATATTCAGCAATAGATTCTCCCATTCGTCTGGTCCTACTGTTGAACTTGTATCTCTGTACAATGAATGATGGTTTTGGGTTTTTGTGAGTCCCGATCAAGTTGATGAGATCTTGAAGATCAAGTTCACGTTGGCTGCGAAGAAATGCTGCATGCGTTCCACGTAGTGCAGCCATTCCTCCTCTCCATCTCGAAACTCCCCCAAAACTCCAAAAGTAGTCATAATTTCCGGACAAATTATGAACCAAACGATAGTAATTATCCTCGTCGCCAGAAAATGACATGTATTAGCATACCACAGTCATTCCAAATATCACACAATCGGGTAACTTAGAGACAAAAGTAGGACACGTGTGAGACGAGTGAATATATGTTCCAAACTCAATGTATTGTCGCGATGCGCATGCGCATGCGCGGCTAGCGATACATCACAAGACCCCATTGAAGACCAGCCATGGCTATAAAGACTGAACTGATTGGGATATCCCCCAACTTCATTTTTATGTATTCACAGTGAATTATATAAAATGATTGTTCTTATACTTTGTAATGTTTTTTCATTTTTATTTCAGAAAAAGTAATAGTAATAGTATTGTTTTTTTTTTAACTATGATCATTATACATTGTAGTTATTATGAGGATGTGGTAAATGACATAGCATTGAGCTCCTTATAAATTTAGTTTAGTATTGAGTATCATTTCTCATGGATAATATACATGTATCAACACAAATATTAGGTGGATAATTTTTATGCAATTAAGTTTTCCCAAGTAAAGGTAATAAATATTGTGTAATTAAAACATTCATCATACATTTAGAAACTAGTATTGAAATTAGTTATGCTTAACTTGATTTTGCAGTCTTACATGTGTGATAATGTGTGTTTTGTAAACATTTTTGTGCAATAAAATCAAAACATTGTATTTACATGTATTTGTATTTTTGTACAATCCCTTCTACTTGAGTGTGTGGAGTTACATTGTTTAAATGGTGAAGTGTGTCTGCCCCGTGTCTGCTAAGTTATTTATTACTTTGTATGCATGTATGTGTGTTTATGTGTGTGTGTGTGTGTGTGTGTGTGTGTGTGCGTGTGTGTGTGTGTATGTATGTGTTCTGTGTGTTTGTGTGATGTGTGTGTGAGTGTAGGCATGAGTGTGTGTTTGTGTGATGTGTGCATGTATTCAGGTGTATGTGTATAAAAGCCCCAACATATTTATGAATATGAATGCAGCAATATTTAGTTCCACAAATCAGTGGTGTTGTGTGAGCTAACTCAATAGGTGGCACACTGTTTTCTCTTTGTTTTAATTGTCATGTGACCTCCCATATCCTTAGCTATGCCACAAGAGGAAGATGGTCGTAAGGTATACTGATATAACAGTATGATGCTGTATTTTATACAGTTGCTCAGGCTAAGTATAGTGATAGTGAGAGGGTTGGTCGTTCTCAATGCAATCTCATTCTGAAAGCACGCCACCTCCAGGCTTCTACAGTAACAGTCGATATCGATAATCCACGGACATAACTTCCTCGATCACATCCATAGAGTTGTACACAGCATCAGACCACAAACTCTTGTTTTATTAATTAATTTATCTTTGTTTGCGGGGGGATTTTGCTAGCCTTTCAAAGATAATTAGCTAATTTTCAATATACACCACTCACAACAAGTAAGTCCCCCCCTAGCATTTTTTCATAAATCTCAAAAAGTGTTTTACCAATTTTGATCATTCAAACGGTAATGGATATGGAATTTTCTTACGCAAAAAATTAATGGTATAGTGTCTGCCAATTGATGGCATTGTTGGTGTGAAATAATTCATTTTATGACAAAAGGTGTGAAAAAAAATCTTGCACTTTTGTGATTTGTGTCGGCTTCTACACGAATAACAAGAGAATCACGCATGTTTCTGAACTTTCACGCACCATTTATTGCATGTCACTCTATGTTTTACTTTTAATAAGCATCACAATTAAAACAGGACATGACTTGGGTCACTCTAATGAGTCTAATCCCCAACAATTTCATATTGAAATGCGTATTGTTTCAGAAAAATGGTTCCACTAAGAACAATGCAGCATGTAGTACTGCATTACATAACAGATTTGTGAATTAGGCCAACTCCAATAAAGATTAAAATAGGACATGAATTTGGCCACTATAATCCCCAACAATTTCATATTGAAAGGTCTATTGTTTCAGAAAAATGCATGTTTTTGAAAAAATGGTTCCGCTAAGAACAATGCAGCAGTAGTACTGAATTACATAACAGATGTGTGTGTCGGGTCATCTTCAATGAAGATGCTTACTCGTATACAAAATGTACCCAATATGCCATATAAAACTTAAAGTGCAACTTTCTTTTTTTGCACTTTGTATCAAAAAATACATTTGTTGATGGTAAAAACATTATTCTATGGCAACCATATTTATTGGAGTCGGCCTAATTCACAAATCTGTTATGTAATTCAGTACTACTGCTGCATTGTTCTTAGTGGAACCATTTTCCAAAAGCATGCATTTTTCTGAAACAATAGGCCTTTCAATATGAAATTGTTGGGGATTAGAGTGGCCGAAGCCATGTCCTGTTTTAATTGTGATGCTTATTAAAAGTAAATCATAGAGTGACATGCAATAAATGGTGCTTGAAAGTTTAGAAACATGCGTGATTCTCTTGTTATTCGTGTAGAAGCTGACACAAATCACAAAAAGTGCAAGATTTTTGTTCACACCTGTGTTCATAAAATGCATGATTTCACACCAACAATGCCATCATTTGGCAGACACATACCATTCATTTTTGGCGTAAGGAAATTCCATATCCATTACCATTTGAATGATCAAAATCGGTAAAATACTTTTTGAGATATATGATAAAATGCTAGGGGGGACTTACTTTTTGTGAGTAGTGTATATTATCACGAATCATGAACCTCGGCAACATCTTGCTAGCGTGGTATTGAACAAATTAGAAAATGGATCGGCGCGCCACATTCTCTGACAGCCCGCCGAGGCGGGCAGCTGTCAGAGAAATGTGGTATGCTGCCATCTACCGATCAATATGTAATGGGGCACCGAAGATGCGTCATGTGTGCTCACAATGCTTACACATTATTATTTCTTATCATTTCGCAATACAGTTTCAGAGAGAGGCATGAAATAATTAATTTGACATGAAAATTGAAGATGTATATGATCCAAGTATCAAATGTTAATTTCAATGTATTTAAAACATTCTCTTTAAAAAACTACCTCGGTGTCCATTCTTCTAAAAATGTCGAAATAAAACTATGACTATCGTCATCTTTGCATTTCCACTTTCGCATCTTTCTTTGTCCATTCCCATCAGCAGTATGAAAGACTACCCCTTAATCCATTCTTCCATTCCTCCTTTCTTCATACCTTCTCTATAGTTGTCTTCTTCTCGCTTTCATTTATTCATAACTTTCTTCTCTTTGAATGGTGCCTCAAAATATAACGTTTGCCTCATTTCGTTCTGCTGAATGTGGAGTAGAATAAAATTTGGTTTAGAATCTTCGCGCCAAGGGAATGTAAATGTATCATTACTTGTGTTGGGAAAGATACAAATCTTAAAACCAATTTTGTCTACTTCTCCCTTTTATTGATTCAAAATATTACGTTTGCCTCATTTATTATATGAATAAGGAGAAGAATACAATTGGGCCGAGAATCTTTGTGTTGAGGGAATATAAATGTATTGCTACATGTGTTGGGAAAGATATAAATCCTAAACCCGATTTTGGGTGCGGTTATCTGGTTACCCTACAATCTGCTTACCAATATGTACTTCTGCCATTGTGTATCGTGAGAGATATTACCAAAATACACGATGCCGTATTGGTGCAATCTTGGCTATAAGACCCCTATTCTTTATTGTGCGACGAACGTAAAAATCTTTTCTTCCGCCCTCCAAATATTCCTCAAAGAGAAACTTAAAATGTCTTGTGATCCTGACAAAAAGGCTATTTTATTTCACGTACCGTGAACCAGAATCATTTAGCCCGTCCCAACTGTCCATCGCATGCACTGGAACCGCCTTGGACCGCAATTATATATTACATTATCCGACCCTGGCGCAATAATTTTACGAGAAAAGATGAAGAATAAGGTTTAAATATTTAAAGAGAAAGTCCAAAGCAGATAGAAAACAAAGGGAAATACCTGTCACTAATCCGACGGGATTACACGATGCTAATCCGAGTGACAATAAGAAACAAACATCCACTTCAATCGGAGAGCGACTTACAAACCCCATAATCGCCCGGTGCTAAGCCGCTAAGACCTCGCTAAATCTCCCCTCTCTGTAATACTCACAAAATTATGCTTTTCATCAAATCGTCCATACTCACCTGGTCAGAATTATTCTGACCAATTCCCAAATTCTCATTTTCTCTCTCTCTCTCTCTCCTTTTCTCATTGTTCGCCATTGTGTGAAGAGAAAAAATGCAACAAGAAAATTTGTCTTTCTTAAAAAATTATGTGCAGCGTACCAAACTCGCGCGCGGGGGTGCTTGACTTCCAATGAAAGGGAGAGGGGGGATGGGGGTATAAAACGGATTTGAAAAGGAGCAACTTGACCCCCCTCCTTTCGACAATCCACCTGATCCGGACTATCAGTGGGGGTCTATTCTTCACCCTTTGAAAGTGATCTTGCGTTTGATACTCGACACTTGAGTTTAATGGGACGGGGTGATGATGTTGATGAATATTTTGATTAAGGTGATAACGAGTTCATCGATCAATCGATTATGTGATTTAACTGTCTCTCCAAGGTTTTTTCTTTCACTTTATTCACCGTTTAATCCATTAACACTTACCTTATTTAAACACAAAACGCACCTGACTGCCCGGCAACAGTTGAAACAGGCAAATTCATGCAGGATTAATTATCGGTATTTCTTATTTATTGTAATTCAAATGAAAAAGAGCAAAGAAAATGGGATTCCTCCGGGATTCGAACCCGAGACCTCCGGATTGCTAGACCGGCGTCCCGTTTTCTTTGCTCTATTTCAATTATATTATATATTTCTGGTTAGTTTCTCTATAATTTATGTTTGAATCATTTATTATAATTCATTAACATCACTTGTTTACGTATACACGTTTCCTCCTCTACAAAATGCAGTAGATTTTGTTACACTTTCTTACATATTAGAAAACGTTCCGCTCTGATAGCTGCATCGTCGGGCAAGCTTATGTTACCTTTTCGCAAGGGAAACAACGAATAAATGGAAACCTGCAGTTATTTGTAGTCATATTTCATAAAATGAATTTAGTATAATGCGCTTGCTGAATGAATAAAATGTTTCATAACACATTGTCCTGAGAGGGAAAAAAAGGCCTTATGAACCAAATGTAGCAGCCGTCTATCATTTTGATCCATTGTATTTCGGACAAACCCACTCCAAGATTGTCTTTAATCATTTATGCGTGCTGCATGTTTTTAGTATCTTTAAGGTGCCATACGGAAGACAATAATATGAACTTTCCAGTGAACATTTCTTAACTATTGAGAAATTAACCGTACAACTTGGGTTTTAATTTTTTTAGGGACACTGTATGTTAAATTATGGTCAAAGTTGAATAAAATAATTGCGTCAAATATTATAAATTATGTCAAATCTATCTAATCTTTATTCCGGCGCAAAGTGTCGCAATGTGTCAGTGGTATAGAACTGACACACCAGTTAACACGGATGGTTTTCAAGGACAACAGAGGGGGTTTAAAACTGAAGAAAATGTTTAAAAGAACAAATAAAAAATCAAGAAACTATATAAAGAAAAAGAAAGAAGACGATACAAAACATACTTAAGACCGGAGGTTCGAGGGATTTGTAATCGGTTTGTTTGTCGCAAACACCTCCTAATATTTCTTCCTTTCTCCGTGTAAAGTTGTAAATCAAACGAGGAAATTTGCGCGCAATCATCGTGATTATGATAATCTTATACGAGCGAGATCGTCCACGCGACAAACTTAGTTCGAGATCTTTAAAAAACACTTGTCTAAGAAAAATCAATGCAGTTATTTAACCATTCCACTTCTATGACTACCAGTGATGCGAACGCGCATCATAATATAACACACGATTTCCATATACGTGTTATTATGAGACATGGTGAGAGTTAATCAAGCAACACAAACATAGCACTAATGGAAACTCGGGGAGAAGCAAGAGATGAGGAGATTTTAAGCGTTTTAATCTGCTATATAGAACTTGTTTGAAGAGGGGTGGAAGGGGTTTATCAGCAGTACTAACAAGCATAAGAGTATTAAATCATTTGAGTATTAGCTGGTGGGATATAATGATAATCCAGTACGTGTGCTCTTTTGAAATAATGAAATAATGAATTTAAGAGGTTTGTCACTCTCTCTTACATGTATTATAAGAACATTATTAGCTGGGCAGCTGTCACGCGGCCAACGCGAAAAGAGCTTGCTCTTACTAGCATTTAGCAGGTGGATGCTCCCCGGACCTACCGACTTAGCAATGTTGGAGTTGGTCGCTATGGTATTCTGCCAGAGCATAATTGCCTTACCGATCTTTGTTGTAGAAAATGGTCTTTGTTATTTAACATTTTCAAGAAATGGTCATAACAAAGACCATCTTTCGGCTTAAAAACGCGCAACAAAAATTAGGAAGTTATGTAAACAGACTAAGCATAGAAGTAAGATATGAGTGACGGCAATTCGGCAAATATAAAAAGAAATCGTGATCTTCTCTCCCTTTCAGAAAAAACCCCGATCCCCGGGAATATAATGATGGCCATCGAACACTTTGTTACAAAAAATGCAAATTATTGTTTGCTTTGGACGAAGAAAATAAAAAGATTATTTAATAAACTGACCAGTTATTGGCACTGGGGCCACTTGCGCCCGTCCCCTTTGAAATGACAACTGAACAAAAATAAGAAAACAAACAAAAGATGGACATAACAAGACAACATATAGAACCTCCTGTAACAAGCCACCCCTACCCCCCCCCCCCCCCCAAATGAAATAATACAAAATAAATAAAATAAAATGAATAAATAAATGAATAAATAAAAAATAAATAAAAAATAAATAAATACAAAAATAAATAAAATAGGTGCCGTTCACTCTATCAATAATCCTATGCTACGCTTCTGAATATCATAATATTTTCGATATATTCTGCATTTTGCAAACATAAGTTTCGTTACACACCAGCCAACAACAATATAGACCAACATAATGTGATTGTAAGGAAGAACAATTTGTCAACGAGGCTCGCATTACAATTCAAATACAGTTTGGGAGTTTTTCATTACAAATCAATTTTTAGTTAATAAATTTGGGAATTTTCAAAGAAATAAAACATGAGACATCATTTTACAATGAAAGAAGCTGTTGTGCATACAATATGGATTGTTTATCAAATTCACTTCATGACATTATTATCAAACAATAGATTACTATTTTAGTTTTGCTCCCTTTATTCAGGGGATGTTACCATATTGACTTTGCTTTCTCTGACATCTAGCTTTGACTTTTCTCAGCCTTTCTCTACTTTCCGAGTTTCTCGGCCTGTTTTGTATGATAATGTTGAAATACTAAACTACTGAACTACTTGAAATGACAAGTTTCAACGTTCGGTTTAAAAATATATTTATCTTCGTTATGGGTATACAGGAAGGTTTGTTAAAATTAGGACAATGTAATAAAGAAATGTAGAATAAAACATGAGTAGAAAGAAAGGATATTTTCCGGATAAAGTAGGGAAAGGGAAAATTTGTAGATAAAATCTCACCCAGTGGCAGAGCCGGTATCAACCGAAATGGGGGTGGGGAAGAGGAGGAATTGGGACACCGTGTCTCATGAACTGGGCAGCCTGTTCCATATACAAATATATTTATAGTGTAATAGTGTTTTATTATTTTGTGTATATCTAATTTCATCCCATTTCCACATAACATGAGGGAGGGGAGTGTGGGTGGGGGAGAGGATGGGATTGATGAGGACCAATTGCCCCACTTACCACCCCCCTCCCCCCCCCCCCCCCCACTTATTCCCCTCCATTAAGTAGACTACGCCAGTATAGTATCACCACACTCCATCCGCATCCCGATGATGAGGACTAGTGTCGCGCTATTTGACGGTGGCTGATGTTTGCCTCTCCTCAACATTCGAGAAGCAGCCCCGTGACCTCTTGTTTATTTTCACTCCAAAGTGTCAGTATTTTCATGAATCCCATCTCGCGTTTCGATGGCTTTGCGCCTCGCAGCCATGTTCTGCATTTTGAGCTTGCAAACAGCCGAGGGCGCGCTTTCGAAACTGTCCCCCTTTCTTTTTTTTCCTTCAAGTTCTTCAATCATTTTTTCGACTGACTTTCGAATATATACCATTGCCTCCGTTTCTTTGCATACCTTGTTCAGTCAGATTTGTTGCATTCCTTTCACTGGAATTAGATGAAAAACGGCCATGACAGCCAAGAAATAGGACAAGGGTATATAATGTCTGTTTGTCGTCAAATGGAGTACGCTATAAGTGGTTGTCATGGCAACGAAATGATAGCCACATGTCACTAATATTATGGAGTTGTTAAAAAATGGGGAATTTTTTGTAGAAGACGTGATGGTAGAAAAAAAAGGGAATACTTTTATGGCTGATGACAAATTAGACGATGGAGAAAGTGATATTGTGGTGTCTTTGGTGTTCACTGAAACAGAGGGTCTCGAATTTCCAAGAAGAACGTCTACAAAAACAGCAATGTTTTCACTCTTGAGAACGACAGAATAATGATGTTTGATGGCACCTACAATGGATAATTTTGAAATGAACCACGATCATCTAATCCGCATTTGTTATAAACATCACTGCTGCATGGTTTGATAATGATATGCATAATATTTTAGTTTCATTAAATAAATAAGGATGGATATAAGGGACAGAAAAGGAGCGATTAAAATGATGTAATTATGACATTTTCTTGGAAATAAGATGCCAGACTAGCAAAAATGCATGTTGATATTACATTTACGGTCGAAATAATATAATGCTGACCGTATCTCACTATTTTCTGTGTCCTACAAAAATGAGCCTTATTGTGGGTGGGGTGTGAGAGGGGAGGGGGGCTACATCCATCTATTATATGCTTATAATTGTTCATAATTTGGGGGATCGTAATATATTCATCGATGTTATACCTCACTCTTCCCGTGACTCACTGAGCAAATTTACGCAGTGGTTTTAGCAACATGCATCTAACCCTCTCGGCGGGAGGGGATAGGTATCTCGTGAAGTGGGTGTCAAGATGAGGGGCACTTGAACCCGGCAACTCTGTCGCTCCTAATTATCTCCCTTTTGTTCTGAATATTTCACGGAGAAGAGAGTTTCACCCTTTAGCTGCAGCTAGTTATAGCTTTGATTAATCAACCACCTCACTCCGCGCCTGCCACGGCACGCCACCCAGAGCGTAGATGGCGCTGCATGTGTAGTTGCTTCACCTGCCTTCCCTGCAAGAGTTGATTTTTGCTTGGATCTAAATAATAATAATAAACAATTTAATAATATAGAAGGCTTTAATGCGCCAATTCCATCCTTTTCAAGGTGCTCAGGGCGCAGTCTTAAAGGATTCTAAGGACGAAATATATTTAATGTATTGGGTAACTCATTTTGTTTCGGCTTTGGTTCCATAACACATGCTTCGGCGACATTTGCTCCGCCGAAATGTTGTACCCCGACATTATTTTGCTCCAAATATAGACATTTTGTCGAGGAAATTTGCTCCAAATTTTGTCGCGCGACAAAATCTCCGCCGACAAAAATGCCTCTGCGACAAAATTACCCTAACCTTTAAATTGCCCTGTCGTCATGGTCATAAATGAAACATTAGCATTGTCCAGTATCATGTATGCGAATATGTATCTGTTTTGTCTTTTCTTTGGGGGGGGGGGGGGGGGGGGGCTGATTTTCTAGTAAACCTGCTGTGGATCGTACTTTCTTCAGCGGTTTTAATTTGTCTCAGGCCTTCAATTTTGTTCAACGCCACCATCGATGCAAGTTGTTTCCACGTTGACTTCAATGATTATAAATGTCACATCTTCAATTATGCGCATGCACCAAGGCTATACGAGTTGCTAGACATCGTCATAAATCCCTTTTTCTTCTTTCGAACAAGCATTTCTTCAACAAACATGACGAAATAATCAAGTAAGGAAGAATGACGGCTGTGGACGTTTTGCTTCGGGAAGCGGAATGAAGGGGGAGGAGGAAAAGGAATAAAAATATTGACGGTTGTCTAAACAAAAAAAGCACTTGAATGGACAAGTACTTCCGACCCTGCTTATAGGCCGTAGAGAGAAGGATGCGCACTATAATACACAACCAAACACTTCATTCATCTTCGTTATCGAACCTCTTGTGTTTGCCAACCTTCGCTTTGAAAGGAAAAAAGGACCAAACAATACCGCCTTGAAATAACGCATGCGCGGCGATGTACTTTTATATTTTTTTTCTTCAAAGTTACGTTATGGTTATGTGATGTAATTAAATGGTTGTCATAGGAGCTTGAACTACTAGTATGCATATGAGATGCTGTATTTTTAACAAACTTAATACATGCCAAACGATGTTTTCGTAGGAAGAGGGTCATACTGTACTGTACTTTACTGACGTCACTCTCCGCTTCGGTCTTCTTTACCAGTCCCCCCATTACCCAACCTTTCACCTCATATCGATCAAGAAACGCCTTATGAGAAGACAAAAATAACTCTTTTCTTCCCGATCTTCGGAATAAGCTGGATGCATTTTCTGGTCGTTTTAAATGAAACAAACCTACTGGAACCTTGTGGGATTTGCAAATTCTAGTACGGAACATGTTAATCAAGGTGATACCAAAGTCCATGGGATCAATTATGTAATACAGGTGTTTACTCGGACACAAAAGTATTGATCAGGAAGACTTAAGTTCAAAGGGATGTAACTCCCATATTATGATCCCACTCCCCTGTCCCCCTCTTCTTATTTCCCTTTCTTTTAAACCTCCTCTCATCTCCTTAATACATACTTGTTTCCTCTAATTGTAAACATTATTTGAACACTTTAATTAATTTTTTAATTTAAATCAGTACTCTTATTAGTTGTAAACTATATATTTCCACCAACAATAAAATGCACCACTATTTGTATCAAACATGTCGACTACAAATTGGATGAAACCAGAAATGCAAATTGAATAATCAGCCAATTCAAATACTAATTAAAAAAATTATCCGTTGGCTCTCTACAATTTAAATTCAGTTAAATGTCAATTCCTGGAAACAGTTAGGCTGTTCATCTCCTGGAGTAAGTGTGATGACCCACAATATGAACTTTTATTTTTAAATTGGAAACGCTTGTCAATTAATTTGTTTTCGACCCCCGCGATTTTTTCTTTCTCCATCTCATCCCTAAATATTTGCTCTACAAGCGTCATTCAAAAGACAATACCTCGAGGCACCCTTGTTTATCATCAAAGTCAAAACACCGTCTCTCTGAAAGGATGTCACTTAGATACGACTTTATGATACCAAAATCTAATTCCCATTAACTGTTTACCCGTCCTTGGGGGGTTATTGTATGCATTCCCCTTTTTTACCGTCTTATTTTACCCCCCCTTCTCAAAGCCGTGACTAAATTAAGCCTTAATCGTTGCATGGCTTAATCCGAGCCACTTGCAAAATACTAAATTATTAATGATGTGTTTACCTCAGACCCCAAAAAGGGGGGAACCAGAACGGGTGAGCTGAAGGGGGGTCGAAACCCGCCTTGCCCCGCTCACGGGCTACAAGCATGGAGCCATGGAAGACAAAAGGGGGTTCGATACTTTGATAAAAGACCCCCTGTCCACCCCCGTATTTCGCGACAAGGTGTTGTCTTGTCCCCCCCTCGCACATCCTTTCTCACGGGAGTCGGGGATCGAAAGGAAGAGGGAACGGATCGATGGCATCTTGGATGGGGGTAACAGCCCAGAAAAGACGCCACAATGGGGCAAGTTGTAAACAAGATTCGCCGCATTGTCCTCCATTGTCTTTGGAATGGTCAGCTGGGTTTCGATCGGTTTTGATTCGGCCAGGGGGTCTTGATGACTTGGCTTCACGTAAACAACTTTCTTGGGGGTATTAATTTAATGCTCGAGAGGAAAAGTTCGATGCGTCTGAGAGCCGAGATGGCCAATTATACAATGATCCCTCCTTGCCTACATGTATTTTGGGAACCTCTATACCATTTAGCAGTTGACGTTGTTATTAGTGTATAGACTGCAACACACAATTTAATGAAATATTTGTTACGTCACATATGTTTCGCTCTACATTTTATATCGTGCATTTTTTTTTTGTTGGGGGGGGGGGGGGGGGGGGGCCTTGTCTTGCTTGTATATAACTCAAGTATCATACTCAATTGGAAATTTCACAAATAAGGGTCAACAACTAATACTATTTAGAGAATGAAATATTAGTAATCACGTAGCCATTCGAAACGTGTATGAATCAATCAAAGGGAAGGAAGGGCAAATGCGTTTCTAACAGTAAAACATTTTGACCATCCGCTCGTCTACATTAATTTCAGGTATACGCCTGTTATAAAAGAGTTGCAACCTCTCTGCGAATAAGGATCACTTAACCACATACGAATCTGCCTCGAGAATTACGGGTACGACTAAACTAGTCCAATGGGTGATTTCCAAGTAATGGTGTTTAAATCTGGTGTTAGTGTTTATTAAACACTAAATCGGGCTTAAACACCATACTTGAAATGACTTAGTGTTAGGATGGTGTTAACGTGATGACCTCTGATTTCACCGTTGTACAAACTTCCGTTTCCGACTGGCGGTGTTTATTGATATGGCAATATACTATCAGAGATGGTGTTGAGCTAGTGTTAGTGTTTATTAAACACTAACTGCAGCCTTAACACCGTACTTGAAATGAGTTGGTGTTAGAGGTTTGACCTCGTATTTCCGGCAGTGGCACGTGGTTGCTGGTGTTTAGCGTCGTCTGCTAATCTGCCCGATAGTGTTAGTGTTGAGCATGTATACGCAAAACTCCATAGAGATAACAACTTCCATAGGGATCGAAATGAAAGTCATTTCAAGTACAGATCGAGCTGGTGTTAGTGTTACTGTTGCTAGGTGGGCATTAAAATCACAATTCTGAACTGAAATGGTGGTGTTTTTGTTTGTCTGAGCATGTAAAAAGGGTGTCAACCTAGATAATTTTTGAAGTTTTACTTAAGTGAAGATTATGAAACGCAATGCAAATCTTATTTTTTTAATTAATGTATTGATTTGAATATCTATAGTAATTTAAAGAAATAAGGTCATACACTTCATATTTTATAATCAAACATTAGTTTTCACTACATAAATTCTTTAGACCATTTGGAATAATAATACAACAAAGCAAAATTTGAATAGCCAGGTTCTTCCTTATGTTTATATTGTTGTTAACATTAATTATTTTATGTATTTCTTGTCTAATTATACACCCGCCACCCCCCCCCCCCCCCCCCTCCCCCGAAAAAAGTCACTAAGCACTGGGAATTGTCTGTACATCTTTGACATTTTATTACAGTGAACTTATAATTGAGTTAAAAACTGTAGTAAATTTGTTGTGAATAATGGCTAAAAAAAAAATAATAATAAAAAAAATAACCACACCGGGGACTCGAACCCACTTCTATGATTTATCTGGTTAAGTGATACACGTGCGACAGGTCTTAACCCACTCGGCCACCAAGCACCTAGTGATCACGTGACCGATTTTAATCATGTATATCATGTATAAAGTATATCATGTTACATACTATTGGTATTTACTCGGAACTTGCTACCGTGCTGTCACCGGGATTTATGCCTACATCTTCGGCTATGCAAACCGTTAACGCTAGCCATATGTCTCAGCGCGCGACGGGCATTCAATTTTTAGAAGAGAGTCACGCACATTTCTTGCGAGTTTAGTTACAAATTTCACTAAAAATAGGGAATATTCACTAAAATCGTATCGACCAAGTGAATGGTTTGAATGTTTTTTTAAAATTATAGTATTCAATACATGTATGTGGTAAATCTTCATTACGGCTTGCTCTCTAATTCGTAACCATGTAAGCGTTTTCGTTACCATTTTAAGGGTGTTCGCGTGATTTTGTCTCTGGTGTTGACAAACACTAGCGATACTGATCGATTACTACTCAAGGTCATCACGATTAAAAAGTTCGTGACCTTAGATGCTTAATCTGGAAGCTGGTGTTTAGCTCAAATTAGGGGCAGTTTTTCACCCTCAACACTAACACTAACCCCAACACCATACTTGAAATCACCCAATGTGTCACCAAACGTAAGTGCCGACCCTTGTGGTTGGTGGTTTTAAAAGAGCAAAACGTATTTAAATGCAATGGAACTCGAAAAATAAAAGATTATAATATGCGGTAAACATGGTGAAAGGGTTAGTTGTTACTTTGAACAAATAACAGCCAATTAGTTCGGTATATTTACGGAACAATTGGGTCTTTGGACTTTGCCTAATTTTACAAATGAGATCCAATATATAGGCTCTTTCAAAATGTTTGTAGGTAATTTGAACTTATTTAACAATTACAACAACAATCTTATGATCATCGATATCAGTAATATAATATATATATACTATGTCTAAAGAACAATAGCAACGGTACATTCAGACATTCAGGCACTCGGAAAAAATAACGTTATGTTTCGTGTTTTTTTAATTTTTATGTGGGAGGTTGTTCAAATGCTATAAGTGTTATTGTATTTATCGTAATACGAAAACATCACGAATTGCTCGATTTGTAAAGAAAAATAATAATTAAGTTTGAAATATCTCAAACGTCAATATCATGCAGCAGAGTCATGGCATACTGTGTATAGGTAATGATAACGAGTGGCGCCGTAATCCGTAATGCAACACATTGCGACAAACGTAGGTAACAGGGCGCCACCATTATACAGCTCTATGGGCGTGCTACAATACACATGATACACAAGCGTTACACGTGCTATAGGAAATAAGAGAGAAGTGTGGAATGAGACCAAACTTTAATCATTATGATCTGCATCTCTCGCTAAATAGCGAAGGTCATATGTCAATTAAATCTACACTGCAACTTAGATGTGCAAAGGTGTGGACTAAAATTATGAACCACACAGCTACACATACACAACTAATTTACAACGTGAATACTGTTTTGTATACAATGAACAGTGTTTTCACACTATTATTATTGTCAGCATAAACATGTTACTTTTGTTTTATCAAGCATTTCATTTGTTTTACTCTGATGAATATTGTGCTAAGATCGAAACATCGGGCGCTCGATTGACTCTCATTTTATTACACACGCTTTTTTTGTTAATATTAGATAATGCGGTAAGCAGTTTTCAGCAGCCATTTTCACCCCTTTTTACTTTAATCAATGCACATTTTTCTCTTGAAACCCGCTTTTGTAACATTGCAAGGACGCGACGTTTAGAACTATTGCATGCTTACATATTTTCTTGGCAGTTTGTTATCCTTGAAAATGATGCGTAACATCACTGAAGTAAACAAGGAAATGATTTCAAGGATTGTTTATTCACAGATGAAAATCTTGATTGACAAACTTTATTATCACGGTTAAAAAGACGGCTAGGGTTGGACGTTTTTGTAAATTTTGTGTCAATCCGTTTCCGCCTTCCAACCAAAACATTTACATATTGATGGTCCAAGATGAAGTCAGTGAAGGTTTAGCAACAATAATGAAAGTGTTACTTGCACTTTTTGTGTAAATACCAAATGTCTCTGTCACTTGCTTTATTTAGTTGCTGTTCTGTAAGTAGCTTGTGCTTATTTCGTGAGGTTGGATCAGATTTTTGATGCCCTCCGAGTAATTGCTTATTTCAACAATCGGACCACTACAAACCTAAACCACAATAGCCTTAGTTGTTTGTTTCCGCGTTCTCCACAATGTATATTTTGTATTGTAAATAGCTTACATCGTACTTAGCGCGATGCAACCAGTAGATGTGAACTTTCTCTATCTCGCTCACCAATGGCGTAGCTAAATGGTCGCAATTGGCACAATTACCCCCCCCCCCCCCCCCCCCCCCACCCCCTAAACTCGGCCACCAGACCCGATTATTGCATCTATTGGGAAGCAGTCCTCTATAATTTATAAAGACATTATCAACACCTTTCTATCATATTTTGTCAGACTGCGCGCCCCCCCTTCAGCATTGGCACCATCCCACTCCCACGTTGCCCCCCCCCCCCAAATGGTGAGGGCTATCACCTGTTTCGCCATCGTCTTTCCAAAGAGGTGTCCTCCCACCTCTCTGGTCTTTCACTTTCTTTATCGTCATCATGATTACGAGCGAACGCACAGTTCGCTGACCGCACCAAGAAACTTAGTGGACAAAACAAATGACAATATTGAAGTTCTCGAGAGATGTGAGAACACGGGAGCGGCTTCTGGTGATGATGGTTCGAGGGCGGCTTTACCTGGATTTGGGATTACATTATTGTTAACGATCGTTCATTGTCTTGTTTCACCTTTTGCTTTCTTTTATTTAATTTTTCTTGAGTACCAGCCGAGATTTCCGCTCAGATTTTCCCCTCTATCGCATCTCATTCGTTCAAACAAATCCCCCTTTTGTCTTTTTTATCCGCGTGATTTCGGTGGGAAATTTTAGTTAGCATGATTTTTTAAGTATCCTTTAATTTTAACATAAATTGTAAGGTAAACAATCATGATCTATGGGAATTTTATAACTGGTAAGGGTAAGGGGTAAGTCTTTTTAATAACCCCCCTCCCAAAAGGATACGTTCTCTTTCATTATCGGGTACGGAAATGTTAGAAGAAGTCCGAAGAAGTGAAGTTTGTTTGCCAAGTGGTTATCTATAGGCATGATGAACATGAAGAAAGAGGATGCAGAGGGGTGAGATTATAAGCATCCGATGTGAAAATGAGAAGAGTGTCTTGAACTTAGCTTAGAAAAAAGGTGGAAGTATCAGGAACAAATCTTCTTGCGAAACGAGGGAGAGACAATATTTGGGCGATTAGCAAGGCTCAGAGACAAAATGTACCCACTATCATGTCTATGATCTCAAACACTGTGTGCGTCATTTTCCATATCCAAAATCGAAATATTGATAATTGAGGTATTATAAGGCATGTAATAATTATGAACTCAGTTTAAATTATGAAACACAATTATTGTGACGTATTTGTATAATTTCTTTAACCATTGTTTTAGCATGTTTAATTACACGCGTTCTGTGTTGAACATGATGAATGCACGCATACAAATGCATAACCATTAATATGACCAGAATTTCGACGGAAAATATTACTTTAAATATTGACCTTTATATATTGTCTGTTGCCCATTTCACGTCAGTACCTCATCAGTTTATATTTGAATAAGTATAAGTTAAAGGGATCTAGTAACATTGTCAAAATCGACAAAACTTACTTAGAACTCTATCAGGTATTATTGTATTCGTATTTTAGCAGTAGAAGCGTGGAACAGGCTGCATGGTTTCCGAATTTCCCTTTCGGTAAAAGGATATTAACGATTTAAATGTTCGGATTTTTAATCATCCACTGGAAAGTTAACTGTGTAAAATAGTCATTGCAATTAGTTAGCGAATATCCCTTTGTTTTTCGCTCATTTCTTGGTCATATGAGATCCATTTGAATTGTTCACACATTTCTTAGAGGACATATTATCAGATCAGAGATAATTATATAGATTTTATCAACACTTTCTTAGTTTGTGCACATGTCCGCAAAGTTACTAGATCGATCATTCTCGTTAATGCCTATTTTGTATAATTATGTTCGATACAAACACGCATTTTACAGTTGCACAATTATTATGTTTGTTATAATGAATTTACGTTTTATTTAGAATAATCATATAATGATGTGTTTGAAATAGTGATTTTACTTAATCAATGTCCGTTTTAGTAAGAATTCGTTTTTTTCTTCTATACTTTTTTTTCCATATACTTTTCTATATAAACAAAAATGTGTGTTGTTGAACGAATTGACATGATATGCTTTGACGTAAATTATTAAACCCTATAGCTACATCTTCCAACAATTCGATGCATTTGCATCATCGTTTCAGTGATCAAGTGCTATTTACTAACATGCTTTGAAAGAGTTTGGAACAGAAAATAAATACCACGTACACTAGGCTCTGACGTAAACGGTAATTAGTGTTTAACTATTACACTATGTAATTTGGGCTTCAGCAATGTATGTACATTTACGTTCGCGATGAATTCCTCGACATTCTTATTTCAATATCCAACAAAACCATGTTATATACACTAGTAATCGTAAATGCATTTCTCCCGTGATAATTTGGTGGAATTAAGCTCCGACTTCTTGCAAAGGGCTAATCCCCGTCCTGGGATTCTGTGGATATGTCGTTTGTCGGGATTCCTTTACATCATCGCTGTCCCGAAACATCTCTGCGCCTTTCACCCGCGTCCCCCATCCCACTCTTGTCCCGATTACAATCTTGTCAAGAAGCCTTGCCCATTCAGCGGTTCTGCGTTCGGATTTTCATCTTCGTTTGTCTTTCTTTCTTTTTTTAAAAATAGCCCCGAGCGTATACGCTTAGTTTTTACAGAATAGAATGCATTTCTTCTTTTCTTCGAAGGTAGAATAGGATAAAGGGAGTGTTTGGGAAACAGTGAAGTACCTTTTTTGTTTCTATCTATAGGCTTCGTGAGACAGAAAGCTGTAAAGGTGTATACTTCTAGTAGTGCAGGCGCCTTTTACAATCTGACGTGGCTCGTCTATTATGGCGCCCTTTCGCGTCATTTAGCATGTTAACAAAATCACGTGACACAAAGTTGGGTTGTTATAATATATTACAGGTGTACTTTAAAAAAATATTCCCAGAACGAATCAAACAATCAACATAAATAATACAGCGGGAAAATTACGGTTGACACATGCCAATATTGTATTAATGGGGGAGTTATACCACTATTAAGCATGGTAAGTACAGTAAGAAATTACAATTTTAAATTACGGTGAACACGGTTATATTTTGATATGTTTGTACTTTCATTTTTGTTTTATATAATTTAGAGTATTACCATTTACATGGGACTACGATGCAAGAACGCAACATTTGTACGGTCATTTGACCTATCTTTCGTTCCCGTCTATAAAAGACAAACCGTTACAACCTGTCACCGTCACCAGTCGCTCTTTCTTTTCTTTTTTCCCTCTTTTTTACACTACCGAGAAAGAATTCGATTCACTCGATGTAATTTCAGTCTTAATTGATCACTTGGAAGATTTCTGAATCTCTACCAGTTTCTTAGGACACGGGGGATTTACGGACGCACAATTCCGCGTCGTCCGCGCAAGGTTTCCCTCCTCGAATGGAATAATGAAATTCGCAATCTTCTTCAAACACTGTCAAAGAAGAATTAAGGTGGTAAATCATTATTTTTTCAATGTTTTGTGGTGGTTAAGCGGTCCTGCAATCGGGGCGCCCGAGGAATATACGATTTTAGAGTCGCCCCATTCTTCCCGACAAATAACCCCGGGATTTTTTCAACAAAACTCGCGAATTATGTTTGCAAACTTTGCCGCGAGTTACGTAATGGGCCTTGTGTCTCTATAATAATGACGGGGCGAGATGCAGGACGTATTCGATTTGGAGAAATGGTTTTGGGTATAGTGTGTTAGAATGCGAGGAGAACGAAATGTGGGGATTACGGAATGCAAATTGGAGAATTATATAAATAATTATATACAAAGATTTGATCAGAATTAAATTGTTCTCACAGAAAGGACATTAGGTGTTAACATTGATGAAAGATTTATTTCTTTAATAATAATATTGATGTTTCCCACAAAGAGGGCAGTGACGGGAAAGGTTTAAGCCCTATTATGTACGCCAGTACGTACCTATATAGGTAGCTGGAGACATAAACAAGAAATGCGTGTATAAACTACAGCTAATTGATTGATTGATTGATTGATTGATTGATTGATTGATTGATTGATTGATTGATTGATTGATTGATTGATTGATTGATTGATTGATTGATTGATTGATTGATTGATTGATTGATTGATGGATTGATTGATTGATTGATTGATTGATTGATTGATTGATTGATTGATTGATTGATTGATTGATTGATTGATTGAGTGAGTGAGTGATTGATTGAGTGATTGATTGAGTGATTGAGTGATTGATTTCCACATTTTCATACATTTTAAAAACGAACCATAGATAATACAATGTGATCAACATTTCTTACAATCAATGCAACAAAAAATGGTATTAACAGTGTCACGTTGATTATCCTTCATGGATGATGCAATTTTAAAATCACGCTTTGTATGAAGAGACTATAATTATTCTGTATCTAATAATTGCTCATCAGCCCTATTCATAGATATTACAGATTGTCAGATACTTTTGGTGAAAGGGCAGTGTCGATGTTGTATGTCTATTGCTATGCATCACACATTTCAAAGTACACAATGTGGATAATTATTTTAAAGGTGGTTCGGATTCGTAAATCAGACGCGCGGTGCCATATTGCGAACTTCGTGCGCACGGTGCGTACTGCATGCTGCACCCGTGTTGTGCAGTGCGCGCAAGCTTGCCCAGTTCAAAATGGCGACCCGCTGTGTAATATCCCCACACTTGACCATCTTTAATTAGATCGGATGTCATTATTGTGTCTACTCAGTACTCATCAATTCCATATTCACGGGAATAATATATTACAAAGTCATCAAAATATCGCATTAACAGATACAGTTTTTGTTTGTTTGGAAGGGGCAATGTTGGTGTTAGATTTATATTATTATTTTTACATCTAATAATGTACTTGACGAGGAGATCATTCTATATGACATGATTTAACGAAAGTAATTATTGTTTATATTCAATTCCTCATCAACTCATGCATTCATCGGTATAACAAAGTCATCAATATATCGCATTGGCAGATAATTTTACTTTGTTTGCAAGTAGGGTACTGTTGATGTTGGACTTGTATTGTATTTTGCATAAAAGTAAACGACAAGAATGGCATCATATATATTAGAACGGATGCAATTATTTTATCTAATAAGTCATCATCAACTCCATTCATCGGTACCACAAAGTCATCAAAATATCTCATTGGCAGATATATTTTGTTTGTTTGGAAGGATTTAATTATGTTACGCATCGAAGTATAATTATAGATAGTACGGATGTAATTATTGGGTATAATCAGCCCTCATCAACTCCATATTCACCGGTATAACAAAGTCATCAAAATATCGCATTGGCCGATAGTTTTTTGTTTGTTTGCTATAGAGTAGTATAATGTTGGTGTTAAAATGTGATTATTTCAATTATCGAAGTACACGACAATCTTTCAATAGAACGGATGCAATTATTGTGTCTAATAAGTGCTCATCAAGTCCATTCATCCGTATTACAAAGTCTTCAAGGTGACGTTATTGCGCCATTCGGTCCAGGATGATAGGTGAGGAAGATTGTTTTTTTCTCGAAAGGGTCATGTTGGTATTATTATCATGTTGCGCGATGTGCATGTAACTTCACCTGAATATCATTCTATAGAACGGATGCAATTATTGTGTCTAATAACTTAATAAGTCCTCATCAACTCCATTCATAGTCATCAAGATATTGTAAAGGCGCCATTCAATCCAGGGTATCAGGTGATCGAGGAGGGTTGTTCGCTCGAAAGGGTCACGATGGTATTATTTTTTTTCTCAATATAATTATGCACTGAAGTATCTCCCAGAGTATCATTCCATAGAACGGATGCAATTATTGTGTCTAATCACTCCTCATCGACTCCATTCTTCGGTATCACAAAGTCATCAATATAATTGTAAAGGCGCCATGCTGCCCAGGTGGTTACAGGTAAGGGGCGAGATGCTTTTCAGTGGGGGTATTAATTATTGGCAATCGTGGTGTTTGGTTCTTATAACAGGTTAATACGCATCAGCAGCTCTCAGAGAATATTCGTATCAATTATCTTTGAGAAGACAAGAGAAAGGACAATCTTGATGTTCCTCCCCATCTGTGTCATCTTTCACCTTTCCTTAATAGCGGATTAATTATTGTGCCATACACTGGCTAATCTGGCCTGATTACAAGGGTATTGAAAGACATCAAAATCGATAAAGAGCTTCATATCTAAAAAGGAGAAAATAGGCACTCCATATGAGGTTCTAGGGAGGGTTATCGATGACTTTGTTTTATACTTAATCAAAATGTACCCTCTCCCCAATAGATGTACCAAATTCGTCCGTGTGATGCATTTTGTGTTGCGTATTGTTCGTTCATCTTTTTATTATATAATATAGAAAAGTCTCAAATTAATGATAACCTGCAGTGGGGATGGGCAAGGTGCGATATGGAGGGGGGGGGGGGGGGGGGGGGCAAAGTAGTTTCCCACGAGCTGACCCCTGACGGGCTTATGGCAAGTAAAAAAAACGTATGATGCATTTTTTTGTTTTAACTCCGCGTTAAACAAATTTTTGACATCGTACCGAGGAAAAATGCAACGGCGACCGTACGATAGCCACGGCACCCGTGCGGGCGCCGCAAGATTCCCGCAAGATTTCACCTAAATGTGGCTTCGTACGGGCGCCGTACCCCAAATCGGACCATTTGTGACTGTAGCATTAGTGTGATCATTGTGCCACTTCCTTTATCAACTCTTTCCATCGATGTAATCAAACTGGCCGATAGGCGCCCTCACAACCCAACTCACCAGGTGAGGGCGTACACAGATTTAAACATTTGTTTTTGTTTTTAGTGTGGTCGTGTCATACATGCATCATAATACATACATGACTGTATACATTCACCAAATTAAAACCTTAACCTGTTTAATCTATATGCTGAGTATCTGTATTCTTTAGACCATGAATATCACCAAGATTGGCAAGTGGCGCCAAAACAAACCCTCTCACCAGGTGAGGAGGGGGCATGGTTTGCCCCCCTTTCATTTGAACAACTTGTATTGAAGACACCTGATAGGAAGTTTTAAGTCCTAATTCTTTTACTGGTACGCTAATATTGTTTCCTTTCACATGCAAATAATACTCGGCGGTTTACCGGCCACTGAGAAAGTGTCATGTAATTAACAAGCCGATTCCAAATTCAAGGGATGTTTTAATCTTCTGTTGATGGGGTTAACGATTTATTTGACGCGAATATAAAACGGTTCCATTGAGCGCCTTTGTCCCAGCCTCTTCTCCCAAACTATTCGAACCTGGACCGAGTGCTCCTTTCGGAGGAGGATTTGGAGCTGAGATCGGATATGGATTAACGTAATCCAGAATGAAAGTGGTTGTAATTTAGCTCTTAACAACGAAACGTTTCTCTTTCAGTGCACCACGGACATGACGGAATACAAAGGGACACCATCTCGCTAATTCGGTTATTCTCTCCGGGAGAAAGTGTTGTTTTGTGCCCCATTTCAACTCATCACCATTTTGTAATTAGCAGCGTGTGAACTTGTGGCAAAATGTTCTCCTCGTTGGATTATGATGTTCCGCTCGAGAAGATCTTCAAGAACCTTATTGAATTCTCGATACGCTATGTTGATAGGATTTAGACGAGGTGTTATACGTGCTCTTAATCACGCGATCAATGCGCTATAAGGACATGTTTAGTATCAATACATAAGTGGGAGATTTTTTTTTTACATGAAAAGGTGCAATTTTACATACCGGGCCACTAATCTCAGAGTGAAAAGAAGAGCAATAATCCATGAAGTACGACGAGATACACCGTTATTACTTGTAACATGCATCAGACGAACACGAACGTAATTGCAGTGTTGTCAGCAATAAGCCTTCAACATTCTTGACATGACTTGTGCATAAACCGACGAAGGGGTGTGATCAAAATAATGTGTATTATTTTATGTGATCTGATATGTTCACTGAGTAATGTGTGAACATTCCATTGAATAAATGAATGTGATATGACCGAGTAATGAGCGAAAAAGTGAAATTATATTTGTTGACTTATTGCATTAATTGTGTACAAAGTTGAAAGTCTCCCATGCATGGAGACTTCTAAATCCGAACACTTAATTCATCAATATCTGTAATATAACGAAAGAGAAACTAGGAACACTGAAACCCTATTCCATGATTCTATTGGTAATGGATTTTGACTATAGCCCCTTCTTAATTCCTTACCTCGATGTTACCCTGGCCACGTCAGGCTTACTAGAACCATCGTATTCATGGTATTGGTAAACATTACCCTTTCCCCCATCTTAGCCTTACTAGGTTTGACACAGCCAACACAACGTTATTCCTGCATCATACAAACATATTACCCCGGTGTGTCGATGTGGGAGACAATACATTTCAAGAAACACTGCCCACTGCCATTTCCAATTTTTGCTCCTTTCTGACAGACCAACTACCATAACGCCACTGAATAAAATACCTTACTTTCATATTATTCGAGCAGTGATGTCACCAAGCTGAGAAGTCTGCACGACGTACTGTACCAGGCGCTGACCAGGGCCCCGTTGCAGAAAGAGATACAATCGATTGTAAGTTACGATTGATCGTAAGTCAGAAAATCTAAGCGTTTCAACCAATCAGATTTGCGCATCTAGAACACGTGATCAGACTTATGATTAATTGCAACTTACAATCGATTGTATCTCTTTCTGCAACGGGGCCCAGATGATGCACAATATAGGTCGGATTTGAGTGATGGACAGGCATCAATTTGTATAGGAGTTCCAATAAAAAATGATCGTATAATTGTTATTGATAAATGAACATCATACATTTTTCAATAGTCTTTTAAATTATATGGTACTAAGTATTATGGCGAAAATATTCAATTTGATATTTCGAATGAACACCTAAACCACAAAAGAACAACTACAACTTTCACCCGGTGCACCCGTTGCTCACCGCACAATAGCGTCGATAATAGCATTAGATCAAGGGGTATTAATGGATTATTGATCGAGATCTCTTGATTCAAGCGAAGCGATCTTCAACTAAGAGGTACTTATTGAAAGTTAATGTGCCATTTATTGGGCAATTTAACTGTCTGAACCACAACAGGGGCTGCTTTATTTCCCCTCGCCATTATAATTTAGATTGAGCAATATCAACACCCACAAGAAAACAAGATGGGGCTCGAAATAAAACAAACAACATTTATTTTACTGTAAACTGTTTAAGACAACACTACACTCCAATACAGTCATGCGATACGATAGTAATTTGCACATTATTATTATCATTCACATCAATACATTGCAAAATGAGTACTAGTATAATTTGTTAATTAATATCGCGACCAAAAAGTGAAATAAAATTTGAGAAATGACATTATTTACATGATCAACTAACCTTTTCCTAGTTTAGTCTGGTTAGATGTATTCCGTTTTTTTATTTATTCATTGTGTATGTTGGGTTAGTGATAATTACAGATGAAAAAAACAGCAACAAAGACGTCAATAAAATTATACATACAACTATCGTTTGTCAGAGTTATTCTAACATGCCTCTGTCCTAGGATCCCCTATTTTCTTTTTAAAAGGAGGAGAAGAGGGAAGAGAAGAACAAGGAGGAGGAGGGGACTCCCCTCCGAGAGGAAGCGAGTGATAAAGGGAGAAGGAGGAGGGGAGCAGCATGAGATGTAGAAGGAGGAGAAGAAGGAGGAGGAGGGGACTCCCCTCCGAGGGGAAGCGAGTGATACAGGGAGGAGGAGGAGGGGAGCAGCATGAGATGTAGAAGGAGGAGAAGAAGGAGGAGGAGGGGACTCCCCTCCGAGGGGAAGCGAGTGATAAAGGGAGGAGGAGGAGGGGAGCAGCAGGAGATGTAGAAGGAGGAGAAGGAGGAGGAGGAGGAGGGGACTCCCCTCCGAGGGGAAGCGAGTGATAAAGGGAGGAGGAGGAGGGGAGCATCAGGAGATGTAGAAGGAGGAGAAGAAGGAGGAGGAGGAGGGGACTCCCCTCCGAGGGGAAGCGAGTGATAAAGGGAGGAGGAGGAGGGGAGCAGCAGGAGATGTAGAAGGAGGAGAAGGAGGAGGAGGAGGAGGGGACTCCCCTCCGAGGGGAAGCGAGTGATAAAGGGAGGAGGAGGAGGGGAGCAGCAGGAGATGTAGAAGGAGGAGAAGAAGGAGGAGGAGGGGACTCCCCTCCGAGGGGAAGCGAGTGATAAAGGGAGAAGGAGGAGGAGGGGGAGCATCAGGAGATGTAGAAGGAGGAGAAGGAGGAGGAGGAGGAGGAGGGGACTCCCCTCCGAGGGGAAGCGAGTGATAAAGGGAGGAGGAGGAGGGGAGCAGCAGGAGATGTAGAAGGATGAGAAGGAGGAGGAGGAGGAGGGGACTCCCCTCCGATGGGGAAGCGAGTGATAACGGGAGGAGGAGGAGGGGAGCAGCAGGAGATGTAGAAGGATGAGAAGGAGGAGGAGGAGGAGGGGACTCCCCTCCGATGGGGAAGCGAGTGATAACGGGAGGAGGAGGAGGGGAGCAGCAGGAGATGTAAGAAGGATGAGAAGGAGGAGGAGAAGGTGGGAGTAGGAACAGGAGGAGGAGGGAGTGGAGCGTTTATACTATATATAATTAACATTCAATATTTTTGACATAATCCTTTATAAATGTAAACAAAAATCCCGAAAACATTATTAGATTAGAACATTAAGAAAAATCGTATTATGGAATCAGAAAGAATACGTACTTGTTTTGTACATGCGAATGTGTTGTAAATGTTTGTGAAACGAAGTGTTTTATTTTGTTTTTGCCCTAATGCATTTTTTTCGTGAAATGATATTACAGGTTTTTTTTACACTATGATTGTTGTTATGTTAATGTTAAAGGGATAGTACAGTTTGGGTTTAGAGGGCGCTTCAAGAAATAATTAATTTGTGAGAAAATGAAAAACTATTATTTTGTAGCGTTTGGAAGAGCACGTGAGTTCGAAGATAAAAATAAGTTCAAGTTCAAGTTTAAGTTTATTTTCCATTTTCCAAAACAAAAATTACAGTACATAGTAATGTAACGTGGTAAAATCAATACAAAAGAAGTACCAAAAAAATGTATGTAGTACTAAAAACAAAACTAACCAACACAATAAAAACAAACCTTATTTCATCAAATTCGGTACAGAAACAACTAAAATACCAATAAATATATATGATTGAAACTGTATTATCCCTTTAACATTTTCTTTTTCACTCTTTATTTTTTCTCTCTGCGAACCAGCAAACAATCTATATTCATATTTGGATCATCTTTACTCGATGGTAAAATATGAATATCAGTATGATAAGTAATCAATTTAAATTAATAAACCTGTATCATAATTTATTTAAATTATTACCCTTTCTTCCTTTCCGTAATGTCGCACTTACTGCATAATATTTTGTTTTACACTGCGCAGAAATTATCAGAAAATATCAGGAGTAGAAAAATACCTCGATAACTTTTTTTTTTTTATCTGGCTCGTTTGCAGCCCTGTCACTGCGTCCCGTCACCTGCCCCACATTACTGCCTGATCCTCCCCGGAGATTCGGCGTGATTCGATTGTTTGCTAACGGTGGTCTTTGCTGCAAGCCGCCACGCACACACCAACATCACGACCATGGCCACCATCACATCCACCCGATCATCCCTTAGTTCAAAAGATCCGATTTTCCTAATGATCAGTCGAAGCGTGGTCGAACAGCGGCATGGCATGGTGGGGTTCAAAGACAGGTTACTTTTGGTGCATTTTGGAGAGCTTTGTGGTACGGCATGAGAGTTGTTGTTTTTTTAATTTTTTTTATATGATACTGAACAAAATTATGTCGGGTAAGAGTGAAAAGGGCGTTAAGTCGATTTTGGAACAAATTGAGGTCTGCATACCATCTTGTTTAGGTCTGCGCATTCTCTATAATGTGATGCCGAACCTTCAGATAATAATTAATTAGATAACAATATTAATCAATTGGTTCGGGGAATATTTATCAAAGATAATAGAGAGCTACATTTAGCTTCAACATTTTAGATATAATAGAGTTTTCTCCGAAGCACATCAAACGACTTATCATTTTATCCTTTTCTTTCTCATCGGAAGATCATACTCGTTCAAGTAAAATTTGATCGGCTCTTTTCAAAAAAGATTCAACCATAACAAATTATGCTCAAACTTGTTGATAACAATTATGCAAAGATCGCATGCATGTCTCCCTGACCTAATAAAGACATATTTTTCATTATTACTCGGCTTTCCCGGCACCAAAATGTCATTTAAATTGGTTCAGATCAAAAATGGTTGTAATCGGGCTCGTGAGGATATCGCGTTTTCCTTACCACCACGGTGAAATGGAGCAATTAGTACTAGCAGTATACGAAGAGTTTAGTTCAAAAAGGCGCTAAATCCACTTTCCATAACAATTGAGTTGACCATATCACGTTAATAATGAGCTACGGAGCTATCTAGAAATTCAAATTGTAGAACAAATTACACAATAAAAATGAACATAAGGAATGTTCCATTTTCATATTCTCATATTCTACAAAGTTGGACAAAGAAACAAGCTTTTCTCCAAAGTTGAACAAGTGGATTTAGCGCCTTTTGGAATTAAGCTCTTCATATTATAGAGAACTCGGGTATCGTTCCCGGAGATTAGAAGTAACCCGTATCAGTTTCTCTCATCGCAAGGTCCCTGTAAATAAAGAAGCAAGAATTATCGAATTTGGAGCACGGATTTAGGAGCTGTCCGTCACCGCATCCCTCCCCAACATGCACCATTCTCACCTCAACCTTATCCTCCTAAAAATTAAAAGCGAAACTGTAGTTGGAAGTAGATGAAATAACTATAAAAAATTTCATATATACTTAATTATGCTAGTATATAGGACGCTTGCCCGAATAACCCGTTAAGCCCACCGCACACAGAGCCGACTCGATCCGATCCGACTCGTCTTCCATCAGGCTAGAGTTGGTTTCGCTCACTCGTAGCCGATTCAACATGTTGAATCGGCCTCGAATGATCTCCGACTGGCTCTTGACCGGCAAAACAGGAGTCCTGAGGCAACGTATACTGAGCTAAACCGACTGAAAACCAGTCGGATCGGGTCGAGTCGGCTCTGTGTGCGGATTGCTTTACCTATCATGACTATTGTCGCACAAGAAGAAACAAAAAGAGTCCCTCGTCAACTCAGTCTAAACGCAAGGAGGCATTATTTTACTCAACATTAATTTTCGCCGTTTAATGTTGTGTGTTTGTTATTATTCATGGATTTTATCGCATTGGAATTATGCTCTTATTTGTTCATGGTGTGAGTCTATATAAATTTATGAAGTTACATTCGTTTTTAGAAACAATCTTATTCGATAATTTTCACTGCGAAATATCTACGTATTACATGATGCCGGAGAAACAATTATATCCTTATTCTAATTTAATATATTAAAGATGGATTCGAACATTATGTCTACATTGTATTGCCTATCGTTAATAAATAATAGCATCCATTGATGGTTTGCCCTTTTTCATTCTTTCTTCGTTTTTTTTTTGCCCAGAACATTATTTGATATTATGTTCGAATATCACGTCTAAATGCAGATGTTATGTATCAATAATCATAATACCATTAGGCCTTATGTAAGGAAATAGAGACCAACCGCTGATACCACCATGATCACTACTATATCCCAATTGTATCCTGCTGTTCAGTCCAGTTGAAAGATGCATGTTTTTCTTGAATTTTGCCTCAATTTATTCGTTAATTCGCTTATACTACTAGCCCCGTGAGACAGGTATAGGAAAATGAAATATCAACATCGATCACGACATTATATGTCGGTCGGTTTCAACCATTTTGCAAGAAGAACCGAACAGGTAGTGAGATAACTTACAGGAAAAAAAAATAATTAAAGGGACGTCGATTTAATGTTTGTATAGGGTATGAAAAGTAAATAAATTGTCATTATCATTTCAAGACATTATACATCGTAATTATGAAAGGTTTATTTTACACTTTAACTTATCTTGCGCATTGTATAACATGTAAAATATTTTGAACGAATATAAACCGTTTTAAGAAGAAACAAATTACTTTCATTGGAATTAATTTCTTTCGTCTAATTGTAATTTAAAAAGTGTTGGCACAAAAATACAAATGTTCAAACGTATAGAAGCGGCGGGGAATACTTCAACGGGAAGGAACTCTCGAAACTTTTCGATTAAGTGAAAATGCTCGAGGCATTTTGGCGATCAACTCGTGGCGTATTTACGGTAAATATACTCGCTTCATATCGGCCTCATCGATTAACATCACTATTTAAAAAAAAACTTCTGGATAAAGACATTGGGACAAACTTTGACAAACAAAATTCCGATATTGTTCTGGAGTACGAAAGATCAATTAAAATAGAGGAGCAACGTAGTAACGAAGTAATTGAGGGTACAGAAGAAGTAATCCCCCTTCATTCCAATACTCACATCGATATTGGGATTTATATCTAGAGGCCGTCGGCCATGTCGTGACGTCGGCCTGGGGGTTAGAAAGTGTCGAATCCGGCAAAATATTTGATAAACATGTCGGCCATCAATAGAGAGCGCCATTTTGCCCTCGAGCCAAATCTTTCCGAGCCACTGAACGAGGTTGCAACTTTTCATCGACATTTTCCCTCTCATTGGTTTCCCTCCGTTTTTTCTCCCTTAAATCCGATAATCCCATTGTCACCATCTTGTTCTGTCGATAACAAACAACAAATTGCTTGTATAATCGACCATCATCTCAACTGACTGATAAATTAGAAGTAATTTGTGGTGGAAACTTGACAGAAACGTTGGAATTTCCTATAAACATGATAAACTCTTTTACGTAATTGCTATCAATTTTCTTTCCATCATTTTTACCTTTCGCATGAAATATAAGTGAATGATAATTTGTCCGATAAATTGTAATCGATCGTAATTTATTCCGCACGTATTACAATCTTACATTTCATCTTTGAATTGGACAAATAAATCTTCAAATATAAATAGATTTATGTCTCTAGTCAATTTAGTCAGTTAAATTTAATTATTCAATACGCTTTCGCCATGTTCGCATGAACACATGCTTAGAACAGTTTTGCAACAATGCAAATTCCACAAATTTAGAAGTTTATTTGTATTTCTTTACCTAAAAGTAGGTAATTGTTTTAATATAATTTATATTATCATTGAATTAGACATAACAAAGTATCATCTACAATCTGAGATCGCTAGTATCTTACTATAATTTTCTGCAAATATACTACATGCATAGAAGACACATATAATTTGATAAATCAACATTCTCGTAAATGTTGAGGAAAAGGTAAGTAACCCCATTTCATCGCCTTGAGGCAGTTGTGGGGGGGGGGGGGGGGGCTTTGATAATTGTTGCGGACGTCTGGTCTGGACGTCTGGTCAATGGTCATCCTCTACCTGGATGCGATCGAGGAGAGGGTCGGATCGAGAGTTTGACCAAAACAATCAATGCCCAGCCGCATTCCGGACATTCCGTCGATTCAAAGAAAGTAAAACAACATTCGATGATGATCGATAAGACATGATGGCAGACAAAGGGGGACAATGGGGGACAATGGATAGGTACAAAATCATGCCCACTCGCGGGGGTTGCGATTTCGCTTTCTTAGAGGTTTGCCCCGGGACAAATATGGATTTCTCGGAGGCGAAGTTGGAGTAAACAACTCATTGTTTGCGCCTACTTTTTATCGATGACTATATATAAAGTTGGAAAAATTCGCGAGGGGTATCATTAAACGAGGATTTATATAACTGCAATACACTTCTTGAAATTGCGATGGTTTACAATTAAATCCAGCTATAAATAACATCCAATTATAACAAAATATGTATTGGTGCTCATAAGTACTGTGCATGAACTATATGATTCTCTAATGAGTTTGTTGTTATATTCTGTGTTACAATTATTATTATATAATAATTGTTATTACTATATTATATATTCTTGTAATATTATGTTGGAGAGGAAAATACAATGAATGAAATGAAATATTGACAGAAAACTATTAAATGATGAAAACTATCTTTTGATGAACGACTAACTTGACAATGTTGTAACTTGCTAATTGTTCATTTCGCAAGGGGTGTCATATTAACCAATATATACAAATGCTCCTTATGAATCTGCGAGGGTTTCTACTTTAATCCAACTTTGGATGTTGTAGTGACCACCATTATGTTGTATTTATTACATTCAATATTATAAGTTACTATAATATGTTGAAGGGCATCAATAAAAATTAAGATATTTTTAATTTCAATATTCCTCATAAAAATTATAATGTTTTATTGAATCAAACTGGGGATTTTCTCATGTTAATTATTCTGATATTTATAATGATCCATTAAATCTCTATATTCTTAATGCACCTATTCTTTATCGATAATTTAAGTCGGTAATAATTTAATGTTTTAAAATTAAACCAATTTAATTTCCCCATCTTATCTCAGATGGGTTGTACAGTGACACAGGTAACGTTATATTTGAAGCATATCATTATTATATTGAAGTAAACCGATTCTTGATATTTTTTACGATTCTGTGCACACTTCAAACCTAAAAATAAGATTATAAAAAATAATTGATGGACGATGAAGTACACATACAAAATCTATGGAGTTCAAATGATTTTTAAAATTTGTACTTCTTTTTTTTTAAATCGATACTTAGTTTTACTTAATTTGATTCAAATCTATTAAATTTCATTGTCATACCTGTTTTTTAAATTTGTATACAGGACGCACCTTTCAAGCAGTTTTTCAACTGAGGTTGCCTACCCTGTATTTTTATTTATAAAAGACATGAATAAATAAATAAATACCGGTAATACCCTTGATATAATTATATCTCTCATATCTTTACTAATGTACCTGGAGCGTGTTTCACAAAGATCTCAAGTCAAACTTAAATCCTTAGTTGGACTTAAAACTATGGTAGGCCATTTGTAGTTTCGGAATTACATATAATTCAAGAGCCCAAATGCGAATATTTGAAACTTTCATCAAAATTTTACATCAATTAATTGAAGTCTCTTTGATAAAATGAAATATTAATGTTTTTATCACAATTGTAGGCCTGTTTAAATAGCCCATTTAACAATTTCACAAAGAAACTAATGGCTTCCCATACTTTAGAAGTCCAACTTAGTCCAACTCGACTTGGGATCTTTGTGAAACACCCCCTGAGTGGATAGTTAACAGGTCCATTTTACTTGTCTGCACAAGGCGTGGCTATCACCACACCTGCCGTGCTAGCAAGGCAAGTCCCTTATCCCTCCACGGTGGCACCTCATTTATTTATTCCCCGATTGTTATCATTCTCACATCCACCTTATCTCGGACGGGTTCCAGTTTCACAGGTAATGATTTATTTGGAGAATATATGGTGTCGGAATCGCTGTATTCCCTCTGAAAAGCTCGCTCTGTTTTACTGTTTTGTATCGTGGTGGGAGGCTCGAACCCATACACCTATGAAAACACAGTTTAGATAGACCAAACATTCCTATACACCTTTTAACTGCACAATGGATAATTCGAACAAGCAATATATTTGTTACAAACAATATGAAATTACTTTGTTGTTAATTTTGTCATTAGAATAAGATCAGGTTTATGCTTATTTTGGAAATGGATGATGAACTCGACATTATTACAAAAAACAACAACCCTATTTAAGAAAGATTCGTTTGCATGCAGCAAACGTCTATTTTTGTTATCACAATACCCGTCCTACTCGTCAAACGGCAGACAAAATTAATCAAACTAGGGTATTAATCCTATTATGTATATAACCTTGTAAGACGCGTGATTTTACTTTTATTCTTAAACGGAACATTCATTTTTGTAATTGATTGAGTGCAATACATACAAATTTAATATGCCTCTGTTCAAAGTGGTTTTAAGATTTGAAAAACGAAATATTTATTTAAAATTTGATCTTGTATTATCTGTCTTTCTCACATACTTGGTTAACTGACATTGAAAACAATCCGCTAACGTCGGAGTCAATTAAAGCTGAACACGTATATTATCGCCACACCTTTCGAACCCCAAACGGGCAAGCTATGCATAATCGGGCGTTTAATCTTTCATGACATTGTATGTGATACTATATTATGTGTATCTGCGAACTAGAATCGTTTTAAAAATAATATAAAGCTTGATAAAAAATGTATATCCTTCCACCTTTTCATCATTATTTTTGTTTCAAAGCTGACATTGAAAACAAGCACCTAACGTCCGAATCAATTATGGCGAACGTTTTATATCGCGGTATACCTTTCTACCCCCGACGGGCGCCGAGAAAACATCTCCGAGTCACATGGCGTCTCGGGTAACCAATGGTTATATCACGTGACCCCTCCGAAGGGCATCGCACGTGTGCAGACGCTGTCGGGAGACGGGGCGCCACCGCAAAAGGTGCGCTACACAAAATATTATTTTCAAATTAAGGCGAAGCAAAGTGCTAAGTGGGTGAGGAAATTAGGGGAGCAAAATGTCCCCTTTATGCATGGAATTCACTGACCACTTCACTGTCCAACTTCGACATGTTTGAGGAACAAAATGATGGAACGAGTTCAAAATAATGCCATTTTGGCACAGATCGCTCCTCGTGCACAGTGGACAACTTGCCGCCACCCACCCCCCCCCCCCCCCCCCCCGTTTTGGGGGTTGATCTAGCTACGCCATAGAAGGAGCACAATTTAAAATATTATTTTCAATCATAACATTCCTACATGTTGTTAGATACGTAATAATCCCATTCGTCTTTTGGCGCGCGATACAGAGTTGGATCATGGGCGAAATCGGGCAGTTTTTTTTCTTCCCTGGGGGCTGTCGTCGCATGCCCAAAGACATATAACTTCTGCTTTCTTCAACACAAAATTGCTGTTTTTGTCCCAAATTTGAGTACCTTTTCCGAATTATTGGTTGGTGTTTTTCGAAACTCTGGGAGGGTTTAAAGGGTAGTGGATGGGAAGGGGTTAGAGGACTCATGCCCCCTTCGCATACGCCTAAATGAGTTCGATATATAGGTGTGATTGTTCGAATCCAGGTGTGGACATGTTTGGATACCGCTCGGATGCTTTTCGCGTGCGGTATTTGGATAACCTTACAGGAGCAGCAAGCCCGCGCGGTTTCTAGCTCTCCCCCCGAGACTTCCGGGTCGGCGGACCGCTCAAACGACGATCTAATCGCCGCTGTCTTGCTCACCTGGGCACCCGGTGAGTGAAAGGCCTAACTGTGGGACAACCGAGATGAAAATAGGCTCGACCACTGAGAGGGGTTTGTTGATTCGACAGAAGGACACAAAATACCGGCAAGCTGGTGAAAATCCCAGTGATAATAAATGATAACAACACACAAATTGAAACGTATTAGGCCTAGTCTATAATATAACTGTATGAATACAACACATGATTCTAACAAATTCAAATTTAAATTCAAACACTGAGAGATGAACATGACCAGAAAATAAATATAATTAATGAAAAAGAGCAAAGTAAATTGGGCTTCGTCTGGAATTTCGCCAAATTTACTTTGCTTATTTTCGTTTATGCAATTATTATATTGCTAAACTGTTTAAATTGCATATAACTATAAATGCAATATTTACGTTATTTCTTATAATAATATGTTTGTAACTAATAATAGTCATAATTAAACATGTAATGAAGATGAAAACCAAATTGGTTTTCCTCAACTAAACAAACACAAACATTACGTAATGTTTTGCACATTTTATCATAATATAAAACTAAATCTTTTTTTATACTACTTAATTTTCATCTAACCGACGGACAACTCTCGAAATATCTATTATGCCAACTGTATTTTACAGATTTCGTGCATTTACCATTAGGCCAATAATTAGAAATAAATTATTTTCTGACATTGAGATTATATCGAAACGATTTGGCGAGACATGCTGAGCCAAATTTATCGCATTTTGACAAAATTGCTCAAGACAATTGAGAGGTCGAAAATGGAAGAAAATTGCTATCAAGCTGCGATATCCTTTTCCTAATGCTTTTAGACCAATTATTTATACCGACCTTACATACTATTCGTCATTAATGTTGCCATAATGACCTTATTTTGTTTAAGGCTGGTTATACATTTTAATCTTTTTTTTTTTTAGAAATTTCACAGAATAGTTCATGCTGTGAATAATCAAATTAAAATAATTACGCTGATTTTTCCTGAGACATAAATATTATAGAAACAATTTAATGAAATACTTGTTGGGAACTCATTAATGATTTTGTCCGCCAAAAGGGTACGTTGTCTTGTCTCTTGACAAAATATTATCAAGACACATCACGTGGAGCACAGCATGTTTGGCAATTAATTTCTCGAATTCATGTCTCCCATGCAAATGTCGCAAATTCGTTTGATTTTGCGGGAAATAATTTACCTGTTCGTGGTATTGTGTGAAATTAATTTAAATGAAGAGATTAATGTGATAAATAATATGGTGTTATGTGGGCTGTTGTTCCTCCTATAGGTAGGTAGGTGACCGTTTGGCCTTGTTTTATATTCAAAATACATTTTGTTGTAATAATCTAAAAGTACCGCATGCGATTTACTCAGTCTGGATTTTGTTAAAGGTTTATCACAGAACTGAATAAATAACAATAGTTTTGTATTTACTCGCACGCTCTTTTTATTTCCCCAAATATTTTAAAACATACTATACACAATTTTCAACTCCGTCCCTTGAAACTTATAACTTATTGCTATAATAACGCTTTTCCCGCCATTCTTAGCATGCTTATTCAGAAAGTTTATCTCAGATTTGCCCTTGTTCGCTTCACGGTTTCTTTCTCATGAATACAAAGATTTTTCACATTTTCGTGGTTTGTATGTTATCCCTCTTTAAACCTTGTTTCTAAACACTTGAACAATACACTTAACAATCCAGATCTTGTGATAATCGGTCCTCTCCAGATAATTCCTTGTATTTTTTGTTTGTTACCTAACACTGGACGAGATATATAGAAGTCTTTCCTTTGTTAACATCCACATATTTGGTAAAGTTTCATCACGCAACGGTTTCTGTTCAAATGCGGAACTCACAAAATACGTTCGATGATGACATGGATGAGGTCGGTGCACAAAAGATAAATTATGCGCAAAACAAAAATCAGATCATATTATTTTGTCCCTGACATATACACTGATTTATTATTTATTAAAAAGCTGTCTATAATCGTAATTATGTTTAATAAATGCGTTCATTCCCTTATACACTGAATCTGAATTATAACATTTTGCCCCTTGCCTTTTCAAATCTCAGTGATGCACTTGCATGCTTTAATTGCGTTTCCTCCGCAGCTCATAGGTCCCGCTTAGGAAAGATGATCCAAGATTTGTTCCTGTTCGCTTCACGGTTTCTTTCTCATGTATACAAAGGATTTTTCAAATTTCCGTGATTTTTATGTTATCCCTTTTTAAACCTTGTTTCTAAACAGATGAACAATACACTTAACAATCCAGATTTTGTGATAATCACGATAATCTGCCCTCTCCGAATAATTCCTTGTATTTGTTTTGTTTGTTACCTAACACTGGACGAGAAGTAGCAATGCTTTCTTTTGTTATCCTTCAAAGATTTGGCAACGTTTGCGCCACGCAACGGTTTCTGTACAAAAGCAAAGTAAGAGTATTATAGCCCGACATTTTTTTCCCACATACTTTAGGGGATGAGGCAGCTGGTGACAAACGCAGGACAAATCGGACTAAGATGTTCTCCTTTCTTCGAGGGTAAGATGAACAGATGGATTACGAAGATGAGGAGTGAAATACTTAAAAGGGAAAATCGAAAAGCTCCTTATACCACCAGTTTTCTGACGTGTAATCTGTGCAGGATTAGAATTAAATCCTATTCTCACATCAATCTATGAAGGGGGAAAAAAAGGGAACTTGTTAAAAAGCCATCCAGGTATTACCATGCCCCATACAAAAAATTTAAAAAAGAACGGGAAAAGAAATAACCGTCACTCAGAAATGCACAGATTATTAAGGTATTAAGGAAAGTCCACAATAAATAGAGGCTACTTTACCGACACACTAAAACTATCAAAAGGAACAGCTAGCAAGCGAGAGAAACCTTAAGAATTATAACTTAAGAATATTACGGAATTTTTGTGAAAGGATGGACCATGAAAATACAATAACCACAGAAAAAAGACTCCTTGGAAACACAAGAGAAACGCAAATAATGAGACAAAACCTTAAAGGTTTGTAAATACAGGTTGTGATAAAAGGACAACCGTTTTAACCACCATTTTATAGTATAGATTTGAAATATCACGTGATAGGTATGACGTAGTAGGAAATTTGGCGGTTATATAGTCAATCGCTTAGAAAAGGAACGAGAAAATCAACATTTCTAGTAATCAATAATGCCCATTTCAGTTATCAACATCAACAAACATTTAATAATCAATTGAGTTAAATAAATAAAATCGTATTTTTGTCTTCACGGATATGTCGTGTAAGAAATTACAATTTTATACTTTAATACCATCATAAATAAATAAAGAAGGTATACTAATATACTCTGACTGCTTCTGACTACAACTTCTGTGTCACCGTTTCTTGTCTGCTAATAATGTTAATTTCGTGGAAAATTAAGTCTATACTTTCCTCGTTTAATTTTAACTATGCGTCTACATCACGTGCCTAGAAAGTATACACAGGTGTATGATATGATTGTATAGAGCCATGCAGTTACTTTACCTACTCCTACACTTGTACAGAAGTCCAAAATTATTGCAATCACTCGCTTAAAGGGATCTATATAGTAACATTATCCAAATCCACAAAACGTACTTAGAACTCCAGCGGTTCTCACACATACCCCATCGTATTCGTATTACAAATAGTATATCATGGGGCAGGGTTTTGATATAAAGATAATTATGTATGATTGTAGTGTTCAGATATCTTATTATCTACTTGATAATTATAACTGCGTACAAAGTCAGTACAGTGAGTAAGCGAATATCCTTTTGCATTTCAGCCATTACTCAGCCATATAACATCCATTTAACGTGAATTTTGTTCACACACTACTTAGTGGACATACTTATAAGATCACAACGATACACATTTTACCAACCGTTCATCACTTTTGCACATGTCAACAAAGGTACTAGATCCCTTTAATACAAATCATTCGATATAGGGACAGAGCAATGAAGCTCGCACACCCCCCTTGAGTGATATATAAAAGCTCGCAACATTTTCATTCTTATATGACCCCCACTTTTGGTAATAAAACGCGGGACATTAATATTAGACATAATCGACCGTCATACTTATAATTTTAAGAGCATTCTTTTCTCTCATAATTCTCAATTATATATTTTGTTTACGAGCTAAGCCAGACTCTTTTTATGGTCCGTGCCAAAAGATGACACAACCTTTCTCACCTTTTTTCAGCTCTGAGGTCGTCTTGGAAAGAAGGGCAACATTTCCCCTTCTTGGAGCTAAGGTGTTACGCGACCTTTTCCTACACCCCCCTCGAGAAACGATCATAACAAAACCATAAGGGGAATTGTATGCCCAACTGCAGTTGTAACGTGTCTAGAGAGACATAATCATTGGTCTGGTGAAAGTTTGAATTGTGTTTCTACGTGGCTGTATAACAAACAGTCTTTAATTCGGAACAGTTGTTAGATCAACATTCTCGTGTTACCTCGTAAATATACTGTAGAATATAATTTATATCATCAACTAAATGTTGATACTAGTTGATACCAATATTTGATCTGCTATCTATTTATACGTTTTATTGTCATTTAAAGTTTGCTTCAGTATTCTTAATTGAATTTTAAAAAATAAACGATTTTCTTAAATTTAAAACAATTTCTGCTTGTCACTGTCCTCCTACAGTATGATCCGGTGAGTGTATGTCTATACGTCAATACGTCGTGCATTGGAACAACGAACTCATCAGATCATTATCAGTCATGATTTCGGAGAAGATCAAACGAATGTCTTCTCATTTTACATGTAAAGTGGTTGAACACGCACGTATCTTTAATAGTTGCTCATCTATCAGGGCTTAATGACAGCCAAGATTTCGCAGAAATCGAGAATTAATTTCGAACATTGTTTTCTATAGAATCGTTCAATTGTAAAATGCATATGCAATCTACAAAAAGGTCCCAAAAAGGTTTTTACAAAATAGCCCCTTCCTGTCCTGTGTAACCTGTGTCAGCGACAGAGATTCTTCCGTATTTTCCACCAGTAACCCGAACATTATCCCTCCTTTTCAAATATGATATTTTTCGTTCGTAACTTTTATTTCCTATATTTTCTGGTTATCGCACTATCTCGTTGATGTCCTATAATACAGATGTAATACCATCTCTTTGTTTGATAAATTATGTTACGTGGTTTGTCTGCAAATTTATTAAAGCTAAATAACATTTTGGGGAAATGCCAACCCCCCCCCCCCCTACAAAATATTTATACACTTTTACCCCCAATAATATAATACTATTAGTAACTATATAATCCATTGCGGATATAGTATCGGAAATAATATCCCTAGTGATATTCGTTTGTCTCGCAATGTATGGTCAAACTAGGAATCTAAAAGATCATGACGTTTCGTATGCCGCTGCAATACTTTATCAAATGATATAATCTAATAATACTATTTCATAATTTATTTGTGAATGAATAAATCAACGAATAAATTAATACTGCCTTAGAATAAATAAACAAGTATGTCAAAATCAAGAAGTATACATTATTACTTTTAGTACAATACATAACAGGATTGTTTCTCATACAATTCCCCACTGACCACTTTCTTGCCCCCCCCCCCCCCTTCCCCCTCTGCACAATCGTCTGTGCTGATCCTGATGGCCATGTCACTGGTTCATGGGCTCTCTTCTACGTGGGAGGGGGGGGGGGGCACGGGGGAACGCCCCCCATAATTAGACCCTCTTACAAAATCAAGAAAAACATAAGGTATACCCCCCCCCCCAATTAGTTGTGTGCCCCCCCCCCCCCCCCCCAATCAGTCCGACCACGCTACGTACGCCATTGTCTCTCTTCACACCCTGCATCATTAATTGGCTTTTGTTCTTCGCCTGCTGATCTTACACATCGCTCTTCCCGTCTGTCTTTCTTGTACTATGTCTCCGCCGTACACTCGTAAATGTCAAAAGCGCGTGAAACTACGCAGATTGTTGGCCCATATAATTATCGGGTTCCTCCCCCAATAGTCCCAACTCCTTGCCCTCGCGTAAGTCAATGTTTGAGACGCTGCATGTTCAGCCACCGCCATAACTCACCGCGTCACGCTTGCTTGATGTCATTGAACCTGTCTCCTAAAAAAACACATGCAGAGAGATGTGAGAAAATATTATAGAAATAACATGAATAGCATTTATAAACTTGGGTATATTATGTGCAGGCATTAGGGCAGTATTTCGGTAATGACTGTGTATTAATGTGTTCCAATGCATGTTCCTACTGCATGCGCTGTATCCCCATTTGATGTTGACTACGGTACTCTTGATGGCTGGTGCCCAAGGAAGCATGCAAAACGACACTGTCATTATCTAATCTTATCTAATCTAATATAATTATTATAATTTTCTTAATAATCGTTTCGATAAGATTTTAAAAAACACACGTTATTTCGGTACATTTGAATTGGGAATTAAAAACAAAACTGATTGCGCCGATGAGTTTGTTGTAGAAGGCATTAGCTACGCTCACTTTCGTCTTGTTGTTAACATTCAATGTCGTACATTTTGTAGGTCACCACTAGAAATGGCAGAAGGACTAGTTAGGCAATACTTATCATAAAACAAAATGCGCCATCATTTTTTTCCACGAAGCTAAAAGTAAAACGAAGGAAGCTAATATAATAAAATGCATATAAAGCTGTCTATCACTCAGATTTTGATGATATAAATTTGAGTGACAGGATCGCTCTCCGTCGAATTTGTCCGAGCACTTGGCATTTATTGGCCAATTCGCCCTCCCCTTTCCGCGTCGAGTGTTTATATTGGACCAATATCGTATCATTTTCAAGCAGAAAAAAGGGAGGCGATATTTCCTCGTTACAAATCCGAGACGGGTGCATGGTGTTCTAAAAGTAGATCGGGCCCTAGATATCACATTCGGTATAATTTGGCCCTCAAAATGACGTCGAGTCCTTGTCAACGATTCTTTCCGTCATTTCTTTCAAGTCGCTCAGTGCCAAATTCTGCCGTGGACACAAGCTATATATGCGAGAACTCAATGACCAATTCATTGATTGGCAATAAACGGGTTATGTAGTTAACATGTGAGAATTAACAGGTCTCAAGTCCGCCGGCGACCGACCTACAATCGTCTCGCGCAAGAAGCCTGGAGCGATTTAGAATGGATAGTGTTAAAGGTGTGGTCATGTCTTTGGTAAGGGGTGCTCCCAATAGAGATATTGCATAATTTAAAGTTGAATGAGTTTGAAAAGAAGGTGAATTATTTTAATAAAAATATATATGACGTTGAATAGATCAGGAGTAGTTAAACATGCAGTAAAAAAACAAAAACAAAAAAAATAACATTCAAACGTTCAAAAACTGCATACTTATTATTGGAATATGCAACCATCGAATTCTTTATCAAACAAACTAGCTAACTATTAAAACAACAAATCTTATAATAGCCTCTGTATTGTTTAAATTCAAGCAACAAATATGAATTATAATATAAAAAATTATTATACTACCGTAACAAATCATTATTTCATTTCATATTTGAGATCATTGCAAAATAATGTACCTTTAAAGTGCGCCCATGCGCGCGCGAAGGAAAATGCAGGAGCCGACGATATCACCGTGAACACCGCCCGCCAACGCCACTCATCGTTGAGAGCTATCGATATACGGGAAGCGCGCGTTAATCACCAAAGTCCTCTAGAAAATGGCGCGGGGACGACTTTCGTTGCCCGAAGTCATCGATGGTCGTTTTATAGGTGTGCAAATAAATGAAGTTTGCTGTAAAATGTGATTCCGTGAGAGTTATTATAATGCGTATCATGTCTTGTATATTAAAACGTATTCTATATAATATGTCTGGATAGAGTGACATTACGGCATGAGTATGGGAGGGCAGTATTGCCTAATTACCCGAAGTCGTTGAATACCGTCTACAGTTCTGTACAAATCTGAAGTATATACTGTATGATGTCAATATAGTAATATCCTGACTAGTAGCAGTAGCGAATGAGAGACATGCCACTGGGTGAAGGAACATAACGAAAGAATGAAACAAAGGGTACGTGGGGCGATAAATGACGTGAATTAATGATGTATGCGAAAAGAGAAAAGTAGACAATCAGATATATATTTGTAATCTTTAAAGACGTCAACGAAATGAAATTGAAATGACAATTATCGCGGGGGGAATGGACTGGACTTGTAATAGTAGTCCATGGGGATTTTAGTGACGTCGATAACAAGATAATTATAGAGGTTATGATGTTGTCTCATTTAGCTAATTTAGATTCTTTTTGTGTGCTTCTCCTGAACTGTGACCGAGCAAGGGGGACTTTCTTATACCTCCTTTGACCGAGAAAGTGTCAGGTCAACATTCGTACCTGCTATTCTATACCCATTTTGGGAGTGATACGCATCCTTAACCCCAATCCGTGATAGAAATAGAGACCGTTCGGTATTTATAAAGTGGGTCTCGGCTTTGCATGTATTAGCCTAGCTATTGTTGACGAGGCAAGACGTCTGAATGTCAGAAACAAATGTGGCGAAAGAATAGTCATGTGTACAAGAGGAGCTGCAGCCGTGAGGTCTTTTTGCATCTGATCTACTCATTAATATTCATTTTGCCTCCATCAAGATCAGCACGTCAAAATGGCAGTCAAACGTCTTCTACATGAATGCCAGCATTGTTAACGAGGTATTGCGTCTGAATGTCAGAAACTATACTGGTGGAAGAATAGTCGAGTGGGAGCAGGAGCTGCAGCCACAAGGCCTTTTTGCATCTGATCTGCTCATTAATATTCATTCTGCCTCAAAAAGTCAAGATGGCAGTCAAACGTCTTCTATCCATGGGGGCATTCTGAAAATCCTAGGGAGTTACGTGTCGTAACTTGAAAAGATAAGACGGCGCTATGACACGTAACTATTTGTATTCTGAAAGCAGACTTAAGACCGTCTTAAGTCCATATCATGCATATTAATGAGCGTATTTGAAACGCGCACATCATAACGCGCAACCAATGACAAACTTTGTTTTATAACCAAATCCTGCATAAATGCATAACAATGAATCACGTCATCGTGATAGACCCATGCATGCACGTGCGTGATTGCATTTGCAAATCAATCTCATAAACATTGTGCATTCTTTGTACAAGGAAGTAGCAGTATTTTGATGAGTTAACAAAATAACGAAGGCCTAAACTGATAGCTTTATGAACTTTGTTTATAATGGAAATTAATTGTATTCGTCTTTATAAATTTCATTTCATTTCATTTCATTTCAAATTTCATTTAATTTCAAACCAATTTTGTCGGGTCAGTCGATCGACTCAGGATTCATACGTCCCTGGCAGTACCTATACTTGGTAGGCCTACAATTGGATTTATTATATATTTATTTGTTTATTTATGTATTTCCTCTCGTACTCATAAGGTTGATTGCCTCATTGATTTTGTTTTATTTTATTAAAATTAACTTAATGTCTGATTTACCAATCATAACAAATACACTAACATAATGATATCCAGCGTTCGAAATTGAAATAATATACACTGTCACTGTTGAATGACCCTGAACAAATGAAATAATACTTGTTGGAGACACTCAAACTACACTATTGATACATCTCATAAACTTATTTGGCTGTCGTAATTGGCCGACACAGTACTTACACTAACCAATTATTTTACAGCTATATCACCTTTAAATAATGAATGTAATTAATGTAATTTACAAATGTAAACCAAATAGGAATGTCTTTCTCTTGCACAGTAAACAATAAATTTTGTTTTGTTTCCGTGAAGGCCTATCAATAACATTAACAAGTATGAACTTTGCGCAGTCTTTTGGTTGAGTGGCAAAGATCGAAGAGGCCGCGAGCGCATATTGAAAGATAAATTTCAAGCGTACTTTTTTAGTCAACGCGCTCAATCTTTGTTATCACGCGCAACTACTCGCCAAAAATGTATGTTCTTATTTGGTTACACTTTCGGACGCTCATTGCAGTTTGATAATGTCTTGTTCATGTCATAATACTATCGTAAATCGTGCGAGTGCATAGTTAAGACCGAGTTAGGACACCTCGGAGGCAGACTTAAGTTTTATCCTAAGTTGTGGCTTTCAGAATACAAATTAGCTCATTTGCATACGTGTCGTAACTTTTTAGCTCATTTGCATACGTGTCTTAACTTTTTAGCTCATTTGCATACGTGTCGTAACTTTAGGATGTCCTAAGTTAGGACATGTCCTAAGTCCTGTTTTCAGAATACAAATATAGTTACGACACGTAACTTAGAACAAAATCCATGACTTAGGACATGTCTTATCTTTTCAGAATGCCCCCCCATGAATGCCAGCGTTTTGACAAGATGTCTGAATGTCAGAAACGACTGGGGAAATAATAGTCGCGTGTAGAGGAGGAGATGCAGCCCATCGATATCGATGCTGCAGCTGCTGCTGCGTTAGACGCGTTTGCCAGTTGTCATCATGGTCATGGTTGTTCCCATCAGGCCAATCGTATTTAGCTCAGACATGAGGCCTTACCAAAATAATTGCATAAGCTCGATATTGTGAATGGTGCGAATCATTCTGTCAATATGGTATTTGATGAGTTAATATTTATTGCATATAAAGTCACTGCGCTAGCGATTGTTCACTTTCTCCAGGGGTTCGTATAAGACATCATTCTTATAAGATGCCGGAATTACGAAGTTCTTCCACGTCAATAGGTAGAAGGGCGGGCAAATTGTATCGTTCACTCTCGTCTCCCCATCTTTCCACGCGTGCTTGAAAACACTCGACTCCGTGATACACCATCATATACATCATGTATAACACGTCTTGTTTCGCCAATTGAGCACCAAACAGCTCTCCAGCCGCCAGGAAAGATTGTCCCGCGCGAATTTTACCACCATTTTGTCAACACTTGACACTGCTCCACCATCACTCATATATTAATAGATAGCTCGTCATATCAGTTGCATCACGTAACGCACGCAGTCAAACCTGTTTATAAAGACCACCATATACTAATTTAGAAAAGGTTGTATTTCATAAGCAGTTGATCTGTATAGTAAGTTTGACAAAACAGCTGCTGCTCTTTATATTACTTCGCCTCAATTTAACCACCATCACCACTCCATTACCACTATTTTATAGCTTGTCATATCAGTTGCATCATGTAATGCACGCAGTAAACCTGTCTAACGACCACCATAATATATTATACTGAACATGTTAACGAACATACTGTCTTAGAAAAGTTTGTTAATGATCTCTAGACAGGTTTCTCAAATAGCTCTTCTAAGAAAGATTGCTCGCGTGAATTTAACCACCATTTTGTGAGCATGCACTTGACTCTTCTCCACCATCCGACAAGGGCCCGTTGCAGAAAAAGATACAATCGATTGTAAGTTACAATATAAATTGTAAGTCAGATCATGTGTTCTAAATGCGCGAGTCTGATTGGTTGAAACGCGCAAAGTTTCTGACTTACAAGCAAACCACGAGTATTACAATAAATTGTAACTCACAATCGATTGTACGTATCTAATTCTGCAACGGGAACCAGGCTCTTAATACCTGGATAATTTCGCAACTTGTAAACTTGCGGCGGTAAATCGTTAGTCAATGCTCGGCGGCTTGAACAGGCAACTGACATTGTGCACTTCCCCTTTTCTTCGATCTGGACGACGACCACGGGGCGGGGGCAACTCGGGAATGCCTCTACGTCCTCCGCAAACCGCATGAGGTCAACCCTGTATACGGAGACCACCACAAGGATACAGAAAACATAGGTCGTTTGGGCAGGTGGTCTTTTTGAACAGGTCCAAAGACATGTGTACTTTTTAACAGGTATAATACTCTCGCCTATGTCTTTGACCATGGTTAAGTTGTTTCAAGTCTTGAGGTGGTCATGGCAGCATAGCTTTGTTTAAAATGCTCCAGGGAAATGGGAGACGAGTCCTTTCCTTTCTTTGCATATCCCTTTTTGTATTATTCATATTTACCTTATTTCCTTTTATTCTCAAAAAGTTCATATTCCTATCGACATCCAGAGAGTTCTGCACACAAGACCAATCAAGATGTCATCATGAGGTCGATCTCTTTTATTACATTCGTCACAAAATAATATGTTCTTGAAAGTTCGTAAATGTATAATATTACTTTGATCTCCATATTGGCACGGTCGATGTCAATATATCGTGGTGAAGATGTTACGCGTGTTTGGCGAGGCGATGTGGATGATATTCCCTCTGGTGCCATCATCGGGCCATCGCTTCTCTCGTATACCCATCCCAAGGCCGCTGAAGATGCATGCGGAGGACGGAGGAAGGGGGGTCGTACATGACCCCCCTTAGGGGCGTCTTGAGTACATCCCTGGGCGTTACCGGGGGATACGTGCCGGGAATATGGAGGGTGCTTGAGAGATGAGGATGGGGGAGAGGCAAATTTGAACTGCCACTCACAAAAACAAGTTTGCGATGTGACAACCAAATATATAGGCAAAGGCAACACCAGACTCTTCGAGTAGCGTGTTTACGCGAAAGGGAGCACGAATTTTGATGCACCGGAATCTGGCCGGAATATTGATTTGTTTTCTCGTTTTTTTACCATCCATGTTTTAAAAGAGAGATTTATATTGAAATGGAATTATATTATTGAGATGTAACTGATTCATTGTGAAAAAGCACTCATATGAAAGTGATTACATATTCTTTAAAAGCATCACGTTATACGTACCCAGCGATACATTATAAATGTTACAGAATAAATTATCTTGATCATTTATAAAAAAAGATGACTGGTTATCAATAAAACATTATGGGCATATTAAACCGTATAATAGGTACGTTTTATTATGTTTCAACAATAATACTTAACTATGTTAACGACTTCCTGGAGTTTTTGATAATATAATATTTTGAATTTTAGGAAGTTCATGGGTCGCCATCTGGAGGTAAATATCATTTCATTTTCATGGATGCTGCATGTGGAAGATATGAAGTATAATAATATTCAGGCAAATGAGGAAGAGGGTAAAATTACGACTACAGAACGCTCGCACGTGTGTGGTCGCGGAACAATTGGGCACCCGCTTTGAACTTGTCTCATCAGGCGAAATTCGAAACGCCGTAAATCTAAATTATTCCGAAGTTATATTAACTTGAGTTTTCTCCGCGTAATTGCGCATCAATATTGTAATTCACCGTCAAAATATAACGAGGATCTAATATCGTAAACCTGATTCTGATTTATCATTTTTATTGCCGGTAAATTTGCCCAACAATATTGCTGGAGGGAGAGTAAAAGTGGTCCTTGTTTCTACCCCATTTAAAGAGGAATGTGCGTTATTTTGAGGGCATAAATCACAGAAATGAAACACATTACAAACATTTATACCGTCATTTTTACAACAAACAACGACCCACGAATTGAGGAGAATAATGTTTAAGAACATTTTAGAAAATAATGGTTTGCACGTCGAAGCTGCTGGGAGGTCTTTTCAGTTTATACACCTCTTCCAGAAAGACAGGGCAAGCAAGACCAGAGGAAAGGAACCAAACATACCCTTTTGTTTAATTGCTTCTTCATCTTACCAATGAACACTGCACAGTTAATCAATATAAGTCTTTGTTATTGTTACCTAGTACTATTAATTGATGATGTGTTTTAATTTTCGCCAAAGGCATATTAGAATGATATATTAAGATTACAACAAAATTAATGTTATCGTCATTTCGCCTTTAACTGAAATCATATACGGTAACTGCCGCGCAATCATCATCGAGAATAATGATGATTTGGTGAGATTGGATCGGACAACTTGAGCTATTGGGGATCGTTCGGTCGGAATGGCTTAATTTGTGTGTTGGCTTCACACGATGATTGTTATGGATCCGTGCGCTATGAAGATATTAATCATATTTCGAGGGGTCATGTCATCGGCGACATATTTACACTGACTCCAGGTTTGTATTGATTTTTTCTCTTCTCCCGGAGACCCAGGAGGGTTAAGACTGCGAATGGGGTGAAATGGGAAACAGGTGGATGGATGGTATAGAGGGAGGATGCAGTCTTTCTGAACATGCCTGCATGACTGAAAGAAGAAAACAAAATCGACATTGTTCTTTCCTTATACCAGACCCTTTCATCTCAAAATATTAATGTCACGACTTAATAATTCCTGACCATAATGGCCTACCATAAGGGTGTGTGAGTTCAAAATATATGCGCGTGTGTGTGTGTGTGTGCGTGTGTGTGTGTGTGTGTGTGTGTGTGTGTTTGTGTGTGTGTGTGTGTGTGTGTGTTTTTGTGTGTGTGTCTGTGTGTATGTTTGTGTGTGTAGGAGGAGGTGGCAAGTGACTTTCAGAAGTTTCACTTCTGTAAGCCTCATAAAGCGGAAATTGTGATTATCGTAAATATGAAAATAGTAGAGAAAGAGAATGATAAACACAACCGTTTTTATATAATTGATTTAAAAAAACACCTAGGAATAGCTGTGTCAATAATTCTGACCTATTAAAACAATGTGGAAAATAATTGAAATCAAAGCTGTCAAAAGACAAAGCGTCAACTGGAATCATCAGTATGTATTAAGGCATTGTTTTATAGTTCTTAACGTTCTCTATTACCTTGTTTTATAGTTCTTAACGTTCTCTATTACCTTTATTACGTGTAATGCCTAATGGATGGAATGTATAGTTATGGAATAACCGTCAGGTCTACACCGGGATATATCCCGTATATCTCGGTATAAATTTAAAGAAATCAAACAATCTTCTATGTCAAAAACTCAATAAAATCATATAAAAAACTGTCGGCACTTATAAGCTACACAACCTCTCAATTATCCGTGTTCAAATTCTCGATCGCTCAGGCGCTCGCCAAAAAGTCTTTCATATCCTCCGACGAAAAATGAGCATCGTCAATGTGAACATCGAAATTGTGACTGCCGCGAGATTTCCGCCAATGCTATCCCGTTACGCGCCGATCGTATCATGGTCGGTCGGCGATAATCAGAGCTCGACTTCTTGTCGTCTGCTAGATTTAATTTTACGAATAAAAAAAAGAAAGAAAATTAAAAACACAGAATTATGGCGCAAACAGGTATCACCTCACTGTTGATCTAAAAAAAGAAGAATAAGAAGATATCACCCCTGATGTTACCCTTCTTCTTTCGAAGACATCTTGAAATGTTTTTTGTGTAATGTTAGGTTTCAAGTTCACGTGAGAGTGGTTTGAACACTCGAAGATAACAATATCGGGTCGATTGCAAAGGTTTTTTTTTTATGATTTTGCACATTTTAACAAAAAAATCCTCACATGGTGCCATTAAACATGATATGACCAAATAAATAATCGATAGTGATATGAGTTGACTTGCTAATAGAGATAAAATTGCTTTATTGAGACGAGTTCACATTGTCATCGGCTTATGACTAATTTCGCATTATACTTTAAACAAGTTAGTAATATTTGTTTTTATTAGAATGTGGACGTCGATTACTATTTAAAACAATATTAAAATATTTGTATATATTTTATATAATTTTGTTGATTTATTTAGATTAATATAATTTAGATGTTGAAATAAACCTTAAAAATAACGTGTTAACATACATTCCCTTTCCTTCAAAAAGTGTTTTTTTCTTCTTCTTTTTTTTTTTTTTTTTTGGGGGGGGGGGGGGGGGGGGTAAGGTGAACAAAGCTAGTAAGTTCATTCATGGCAAAAGCGTTTACAAAGTCAAATAATGAACAGTACCATTTAGCTTAAATTGTAATTTTATATGTATAGATTATTGTTAGCACTGGCATTTTTTGGAAGGTTGGAAGAATGATGATCTTGGCAGAATGATGATCATACAATAATTCGGTCAACCTTCAAAAACAAAACTTGTAGTTGGAGGCGCCATTTCCATCCTCCAAAGCCCCCCTGGATGCTGTTAAATATTTTTGTTTTTTTCGTTTACAAAGTCGAATATATTTTGTTCATATATTTCTTCTTTGGGTTCAATTGCATTTTCATCTGTAGGGCAATGTCGTATAAAGCAACAAACATGTTAGGGATGCATGGGCGGATAATCTAGTTCTAGTTTTTGCGCGCGCCATTTTGTATTCTTCCAAAACCCCTCTTGATACCATGGATATAATTCCATCTGACCCCAGGTGATTGTGTTTCTCTCGGTTTATGTTTTTTAACCCACGAAATATTATTCGTTTATGTAAATTCTATATCCCTCTTGGAGCCACCCGATACTGTTGAGCAGGATATATAGTGATATTTTATAGCAAATCATATTCGGTGGTGGTGTTTTTCAAGCCCTTCCGGCGGCCAGACACGGTGGATTATGGGGGTAGAGAATGTGAACTTACATTGTAATCCTGGCTCACTTGCGAAGTATTTGATTACGTAATGCAAAACAAATTTCTGCTGTTGATGCATGGGCCGATATTATTGGTTCAGTTTAATTCGGCGAATAGAACGATCGGGATGCAGCATCATGTCTCGTTTTTCTGCACGGGTGCATGGTTGGATAAAAGTTTGGTTTCTATAATGTTTCTATTATATTTATATGAAAACAGAGTGCCTCACTTTTAAATAATTACTGCTTTTAGAAACGAGGTATTATTTATTTTAATTCTACATATTTAAAAAAAACTATTTATCTGGCTCACTTTGTTTGTTTGTTTGTGAGTTGTTGTTGCTTTTTGTGCATGGATGTGCGTGGGAGCATGCTTCAAAGAGATCTCCTTTCTCATCATTTTATTTTCCGCCCATGTCGTAAATGTGTGTTATGCAGTTGCGAAGGGGGGGGGGGGGCATAAACTTGATCACGTGATAAGCCCATGCCACGCAACCGATGGCATTATATCAAAATGTATGGTAGTATATGACGGGTACATAATTATAAGGGTGTTTGCATATACATGTAGCCTACATTGTGAGTGTATGTATACACAAACTTATTTTATTAAAGTTCAGGACTAATATTCAGGCTGAATGTATAAGCTAAGCCATCTGTATACGTCTCTAGAATGTGTATGCGTGTTTTTTGTATAACTTTTTCAAGTAAATAATCTATATTTATATGTATAAGTTACATTTATTCAAATATTTTGGTCGAATCAAATAATATAATTTATGTCGCCATATAAACAAAATACTTTCAGGAACAACGTGTTATTTGACGGCGATGTCGAAAATTACAACTCACGAACTGGTACGGGTGGCAACCTATTTCACAAAACGCACATACCGTATTATGGAGTCTATTATATAGAATGATAAATAATACATGACGGTTTTACACTAGAATAGAACTTCGTGGTAGACGTTATTTCGGGCAAACGACTACCAGACACCTCTATTTACTCATCGAATCCCCCGGTGATAATTACCCGAGACTTATACCGAATCATATTTTAGGAATATGACAGCGCTTACATTTTCCATGCGACCCGTCGCTGTTGTCTACCGAAAGTCCGCCCCCCGTCCACAAATCTGTCCGACTCTTTTGTTCTGGTTATTAATTATTCCGCAGACGCGACACAACAGACAAGACAGTAGTCTCCCAGTTAGTCTCGACTAGTAGTTTCTTTTGTAAAAATATTTAAGAGGAAAATATGAAACATATGATTGTTGATTTCTCGATTCATATCCTTCCACAGGCAGATAATAATAAGTTATTGCAAGAATAATTTGCGTAAGGCATACTAATCATCTCAGGTTTCAATGATGATGAAGGCAGTAAGGTTGATACAAAATGTGATATTGAATTCTATGGTGAAGCTAGAAATTACCTACAGTCCCTTATGTTTTGTTCTAACATAATATGTCAAGTCTGTCAAGGTATAGGTCATTTTTGTCAAATTGTACCAGTAGTTTTAGGAGCTGTTGATAATGACAAGATACATTGAACTCACATTTCTACAAAATAAGCAGTTCCAAGAATAGAGTAACCATTGGTAACTATGGTTCCAAGACTCGAATCGGACAACTTTCACCAACAGGGTCCAACGAATGGGGCGACATGGACCAACCTTGGAGGACGTCCCCTCTCCGATGAGCGATCAGGCGAGGGGTAAGTTATTGGGACGGAGTGGAGCCAGGGTGGCGAACATGACCCCCATTTTCCAGCTAATTCCCCAAATATACCCTTCTAATGGCTCCACGACGAGCGTCATTAAGCGGTTTGTTGGTCGTGAAAACGCGCATATTTCACGCGGGAGATGTCAGGTCGGTGCCGCGTTGCGAATCAGTCATGTTCAACGCGTAGCAACCAGGCAACGGGAGGAAAGCCCTTCTAGTTATATACCTCCGTGCACCCTTCCACCAGTAAAGCGCAGCTGAGAAAGGGGTAAGTGTGTCCCTTTGCGATTTCTGTAACCCAAATGTTGTAGGGAACAACATTAGGATACATATTTGTTTACATGGTTGCATTTTTAAGACGATGATCAGGCCACCCCACCCCACTCATTGGATAACCAATTGCCCCCCCCCCCCCCCCATCAATTGGCATGGTTTTGCCGCTGCAACCATGGCAACTATGTTCGCTAGCTGTTCCACTTGTTCTATAGATTTTGATGATGATGATGGTGAGGATGATTGTGATGATGATGATGATGATGATGATGATGATGACGGTGATGATGTTTTTGTTGTTGATGATAATGGATGATGATGCTTATAAAATAAACGCAAGAAAAAACAACGATATTAGATATTAGGCAAACCAGACTTAGACAAAATAATTGGAGCAATACCATACTTGAACAATATGAACGTCCATTATGCCATTATCTCATTTTTATTAATTCTCGCATGGCAACAGTTGCGATCAGCAAGTGACAAATGGCGCGAATCATCATCATTAGAAGCAAATCAACATTCCATCATGCTTGTTATTGATGCATGGGGAACATTTGGCAGGAGTCGGAACATAATAATATTTTGTCAATAAATTATGGGCCGTGAAATGGAACATTCAAAGTAAAGGCGAAATATGAAATGGGGGAAACAAACGCACGTATGTCCTTTCGCGCCTCGCTGACAAAGGTCATTCTTGGTGACAACAACCTTTTGTAGCCTATATTTTCCTCATTTGATTAATGGAAATTAAAATTATCCGTTGAAAAAGCCAAATAAACAGGTTTCGTCGCATTATATTCCCGGTGGTAATGTGCAGTGGCGTAGTGAGGGGGTAGGGGAGGGGAGGGGGGAGGGGCTCCTGGGTCCGAGCATGCTTGCTTACTTGCTTGTTATGTTTGCCGGTAGTTTTTATTTTGGGGATTTGAATAGTTGAAATCCAAACGCTTCCGTCCATACCTCCTTGCAGATTTCCTGGCTACCCCACTGTTAATGTGTTGCCGCCACATAATATATACAAAGGCTCGATATTGGTATAAAACGAGCGCATCAACGTGTGTCATTCCAAGCCCTGAGTTAGACTTACCCTAGCCTTTTGTCAAGGCCCCCGCGCGAACACCCAACCGAGCGCGAAGCGCGAGACGTACATACCCGAGCGCAGCGAGGGCAACTAGCCAATCTACAGTACAGTCAAACCTGTCTATAGTGGCCACCCAAGGGAGACAAGAAATGTGGCCACTGTAGACAGGTGACCTCTATAGACAGGTTCAATTACACTGTTTTTCTCTGCAAGGGATCACTTTGAGTGGCCACTATAGGCAGGTTGGCTGCTATAGACAGGTGGCCGCTAAGACAGGTTTGACTGTAGTTGTAATTGTACAAGCGGGATCACAGCTCGTAATGTATGATCGTTCTCCCAGCCATATAGAGCCTTGATTAAAGGCTAGACTTACCCAGACTAAGACCTGGGCCTAGGCATTGGGGTGGTAATATGAATGGGGTGAACCCATTCGAGCCTAACTTTAATCATTCATTTTTCTAAACTTGGCCTTCAATACCTCGTTGACCACACTGACTTCCTGAGTGAGATTCGTCGAGGTCGTGATCGCCGTGGTCGATCAAAGGTATGAAAGTGGATAGGCGTATAGGTGGTCTATTCGACCATAACCCAGATTGTTCCCGGACTATAGACTGAGTGACGATATGAATGGGATACAAACGCATTCGTGTTCACCCAGTTTTGTATATGAACCTGTGTCTGAACCAAACCAGGACAAACATGGCTTAATTATTAACCCGGTCGTAGTGCTCACTTAATTGGTTTATATCGCTGACAACATGCTGGACCGGCCTTCTGGGCGTGATGCATGACATGATCCAGGGTATGACACTGTCTTAATAGTGCATGGAATAAGGCGGTCCATTTCAAACCAAGACGGAGTCTCATTTATGTAGACTGCATTAGAGACGATATGAACGGGGTACAAACCCATTCGTGCTCGCTCAACTTCATCTCTGAACTCGACCTTTAAATCATTCGCTGACCACACTGACCTCTTCCAGGCGTGATACGTCGAGGTCACGATCACAATTTGGTCATTGTGTTGGTCAACAATCACTTAGCATCCCATAATTCATCTGTCGGGAATGGACATGGGTTGGCGCGCACGTCTTTCCCTCTGAATGATTTATTCCATGGTCGTGTCAAGAGTTATGGCAATCAAGCGTCGATTTTGTTCCGGACACGATCAACCTTTAAAAGAAAGGTTTTGTTGTGGTTCAGAGGACGTTCGAAAAAGAAAAAAATAATAAAACAAACTAATAAAATGCACGCTTTTGCGTTTCATAGAAAATCTCAATTTCTTATTTTCTTCACTATATGTTCTTTAAAAAAAGAGTTATCAAAACAACCAAAGTTATCGATATCTGCTTCGTTATGCTCTGTCTGAAACTGATACAATAATTAATTTTTAAAAATATAGGAAAGGTAAAGCATAATACAGGGAATCCCTATCATAAATGATTACGATACCCGGGCGTCGGGACCACGTGTATCTTTAGCAGAGTCAATGTTCTTCTTGTTTGATTCTGCGACGGCAGTTTGTAAAGAATCCCTTAATTAAAGGGATCCAATATAAACTTTGTTGAGTTGTGAAAAAACTGACGGAAGTGTTTATAAAATGTGTATTTCTGTGATCTGAATATGTCCACTGAGAGATGTGTGAAAACTCCATCATGGTTAATGAATGTCATACGACCGAGAAATTAACCAAAATGCACAGTGATGTTCACTTACTAATTGCACTGACTTTGTAGTACTGTACTCGTTTCAAATTCTCCACTAGAGATTTTCAATGCCGAGCATTTCGATCATACACATATTTATAACGGAAGAGAATTTTGGAAAACCGAAACCGGTTACATGCTTCTATTGGTAATACGAAGTCAGCAAGGTATAAAGAGAACCGCTAGAGTTCTAAGTAAATTGTGTGGATTTTGACAATGTACACTATATCCCTTTAAATGGGATACGGCGTTGTCATGGTAAATGTCTTATCCGTTTTGGTGCCGTTAACCTGTACGGAAAACTCCCCTACTACTATACCAAACCTAGCGATGCCCTCGGGGGAGAAGAGTGTCCTAATCCAAGCAAAACTAGCCCCCTGCAATACGTAAAGCCCCTCTGTAGCGCGATATTGACATTGGATTTTCACTGTTAATGTTACAGCCTCACCCGCCAAATCGAACTTTCAACTCCTGCGAGAATAAAATATACAGGGGCACTAAAGAAATCTCTGTATATACGCCGACTTTTGTCACGCTAGCTTTCGCCTCAATTTCGGCAAAATACTAAGAAAATATCGGCGGATTATTTCGGCATTTATTTGTTTCCAGTAACCCCCGCTTTGTGTTAGTTATATCAACTACTTTCGGGATGAATCTCGATTTCGTCGGTCGCCGGTTCGTCGCGCGTTCATCTTCGCTTCGTCGACAATAATATCTTCTTTTTTTTCCTTCTGACTTTGTCAGTGAGTTTATTTTAGCTGTAAATTGAAAAACATGTTCAGAAAGTGTCCAATAAATTCAATGCTAGACAGGAGTGTTAATTAATTCAACTTTTACCTCGGTTAGGTTTTCGTCAAAATTGTTTTTTTCTTTCCTCGTGTTTAAACAAAATAATTAAACATGATGAAAACTTGTTGAAAAAATACAGCAAGTTTTAGGAAACACGTATGAATAATGATGTTCCCATGTTCGCATACGGGTGTGTGTGTGTGTGTGTGTGACTGTATAGAAACTTCCTTTGTCTTTCCCCCCTATATAACCTGTTTATTCTGATATCATGTGTCATTTGTATGCAACATATAATCATGGATAGTACTAGTACTATCCATGATATAATGTATATGTTCAGCAATTAGATATAAAGGCAGATGTTTACGATGTGCATCTAGCTTGACAGACAAATGGCGCCATTTTGCCAGCACGTGCTACACATGGAACATGATTCCCAAGTGCATGCAAGGTCATTTTATGTACGAAGTGAACAGAATTGCAACCGTGCCTATTTATTTTCCCAGGACTTGATTGGTAGTTTGGGTTGTGGTTTACTAATTTGATGTTTCATTTTTAAACAAACGAATACGATATAAAATATGAATGAAGGAATGCAAACACGAATGATATGCCGTTTCATGCATTTCCATTAACATGACGACGATGCATTATGGGATACACCATTGTATTTCCCCATTACCATATTACAACTTCTCTACTCTGATCTGACGTCACTTCCGTTGAGTTGATAGAGTTTATACAATCGGCATAATACGAGGTAACTTGCTATATTTGTATACACTTATTTATTTATTTCCACGTATTGGCGGAACACTGGGGACAATAAGTTAAAATGGCAGCTGCGTACGATGTTTGTCTGGCTTTTGACTGACAACTGGCGCCAATTATTCGAGTATCACGTGAGTGAAAAGGTCCTTCGGCGCGACAAGATGAAGCGCATAACTGCAACCTTGGTACGAGTCGATGTGAAAGCTGCAAACTTATTTGTGGTCGGAAGCAAACCCCAACACTGAATAGGCCCATCTCGCGCCTCTATTTGATTAATTTACTGCATTTATACGCTGAACCATATCTAACTTTTATCCTAAGTCAGTCGTCCGGGGGATAACACCTTGAAGTGTGCTTGTTTTAACCGATGTACCCAGCACTCCTGAACTGATAATACTCAGAATTATTCACCCATATTTAGAGATTTTAAAGATTATGTTCAATATTTTTATTACAAAACTAGACATATGCTAGCGGGTATATGAGCATGTTGGTACTCACATGTACATATCGAACGCGGGGCAGCCTAGGCACGACAGGAAGAGAGTGGCCTGGCCGCTTGAACATGAAGGTCAAAGCCGCGCCTAGTCATAAACAGACGTCGGGTTTGAAGAGAGAAGACTAACGCAAAGTTAAACCATTTTTTCATAATTGTTATAAATTGCCATAGAGTTGATGTATATTCTCGTAGTTTAGGGGTTAAGAGACCAATCCAGGAAATTTCGGGGCAAATTAACTCCTGCTACTCGATGTTTGACAAGTGGCCATTATGGTATTTACTTACCCATCGCGGCGAATGATTGTAAGTAATAGTAACAATCTAATAGACGGAGCTCAGGATCGCGACAGAGATGGAGAATGATAGAATATAAAGATGAAAGGAGAAGTGATGAAAACCGATAGTGCGAACGGGGCGGACCGGGGCGGGTCAAGAGAGTGGCACTTAGGATCGTGTGGAGGAGTACCGCCAACAAGACAGCCAAGTCATCCAACTTGCGCTTTGCGACACCCAACCCGAGCGGCTACGCGCCTGACTTGCGTTCAATCGCCATACCCCTGCGCACATTACCCACTTGAACATGTTGAAACCTGGTTGAAACAGTGCCCAAGCGCGACCCCCACTCCCTATCTCTCCGTGACCATATCGCTATGCTTCAGCTCGCACTTTTCCGCCAGATCGCTCGCTCGCCCCGCTGACATCCATCCTCCCACCTGCCTGTATATTTGTCTCCTCTTCACCTGCTCTGAGAGGCATCAGCTCCCAAGGCGCACAAGGGGGTAACCTCACGCGAGAGATAGGTGTTTTGACACAAATGCTGGATGTTGGCTCCAACTTCTTCGGTGTAAAAGAGCACCGAGGAGCGGAACTTCGGAGTAACTCGAGCGGCGGTGTGTAGCGCCAAAAGGCAGTGGAATATGAAGAGCTCGAACTCTTCTCATATCACTCCCCTCTCACTCTCCCTCTCATCCAAGTCGCGGCTTTACAATTATAGAGGCTAATCGACGGAGTTAAATTGTTTCGAGAAAGTGCAGGGGCCACTTCCAGCCATTAGAAAGTAAGAACTAAAAGCGGACCGACTTTATAAAGAGGGGTAAAATGTCCTTCACAAAATAATGTAGAAAATAGGTTGCGATTTGCATTACTCCACTCAACGTCGGTGAAACGTACCCTTCATGAGAATATTATAAAATAAGATAAATACCAGAAGGTGTAAACAAAAAAAGAAAAGGGAGAAAAATGATGCATCGGCAGGAAAATGAGAAGAAGAATATGAAATTACATCGCATAATTATTGATAACGCAATGTAAAATGTATTATTACAACAATGCACCTATGTATGCATGCTCACACAAACATTACACACACATTATTCGCATACAATTTTGTATTCGCAGTGAAAGTTGATATGGTGTCAAGGGCGATGCACCCAAGTACAATGGCGTAGCCAGGGTTATCCAGGCGGGGTAAAGAGAGGGGGGGGGGGGGGCTAAAGGGGAGGAAAAGGACCCCAATGGACTGTGGCGTTGACTTGCAGGGATGGGAGGCACCCGGATTACACACAATGTAATTCGTCTTTTCTTTTACCCTAATTTGGTTTATGTTTTTTCATTGTTTTTTTGTTAAATTATAGGGGCGCGTGACATCATGCGCCCCCGTAGCTACGCCACTGCCCCTGAAACAGCCTAAACCAGAAACAACATTAATGTTTTATATATTTGTAATTTTAATCCCCAATAGGTTGTCGACAAAAAGAGCCCAATAGAGGATGGCGGGGGTACTGCTCTCACGCCCCCTTTCCCCTTTCACCTTTTCCCTACCCCTGCTCTGATTATTACACCACTGCAAATCATATTGGTGAATGATGAGACGACGATTACTATTATACTCCAAAATGAATCATAACTTGCATTAGCATTGTGAAGGGGTGTACATTTCGCTACTCATGCCTCACAACATTCGGAACATTCGGAATCGTCAAACACATTACATGCAAATGTAAAACATGTTTTTAGGAAGACGGTTTTATCCAGAGGTAGCTGATATTCATAATTAGCACATTTAATGTTACTGCAGTCAACACAGTTATGTACATCTCCATCATCACCATCATGATCATTAACATCATCATCATCGTCATCATCGTCATTATCGTCATCATCGTCATCATCTTCATCATCGTCATCATCATCATCATCACCATCATTATCATTACCATCATCATCATCATCATCATCATCATCATCATCATCATCATCATCATCATCGTCGTCGTCGTCACCACCATCATCATCATCATCATCATCATCTTCATCAGCGCCACCACCGCCACCACCGCCACCACCATCATCATCATCATCATCATCATCATCATCATCATCATCATCATCATCGTCGTCGTCGTCACCACCATCATCATCATCATCATCATCATCATCATCATCATCATCATCATCATCATCATCATCATCATCATCATCATTGTCATCATCATCATCATCACCATCATCATCGTCGTTGTCGTCGTCATCATCATCATCACCATCATCATCATCATCATCATCATCATCATCATCCATATCCAATTACAAGTATGCGATATTCACTTGAAGAGGGCGTGAGAAGTTTGCAAATTACCATATTCCCATGCGTGCAACCTTTTGTAAACCAAAACTGAATGTTTCCTATTTTGTCTACAAGCGTTACTGATTTGGAAGATATGTAATTATGATGGCAGTGCTCGTATAAGACCTAATTGCACTTAAAGGGTGTATTTATCGCTAATAACATCCGTACTAATCTAGATATACATTAGTGAAGTATTGTTTCAGAGAAAAGAATATAATTGTTAAAAACATAATGGTGCTCATTATGAGAGGAAGGTGGAGAAAAAAAAGGATTTTCACAAATAGCAAGGTCGCTGGGCGTGTGCAAACACAGGTCATTCGAACCAACATCGACTTGTCCTTAATATTCATTGAGTTGGGAAAACTATTATATAGGGTTCCGTTGCAGAAATGATACAATCGATTGTAAAGTTGAAATTAATTGATCATGTGACTAAATGCTCAAATCTGATTGGTTCAAAAGCGCATATTTTCTGACTTACAATTAATTGCAACTTTTTACAATCGATTGCATGTCTTTCTGTAATGGGGCCTTTATGAGGTATTTTCCTGTTACAGTAGTCTCGAATTCAAGTGGGGCAACAGTGAAAAGAGTACACAAATCTATGTTCCACATAAGCCTATATATTTTATAAATGCCTTGTCACTGTGCCTTAAAGGGGTAGTTTAGTTTTGGTAAGGCTGAACTTTAGTAGCCAAAACATGCACAGTAACATTATAAACTAATAGTTATAACTCCACCATGCTCGAAAGGTGTACAAAATTACAAAGGACTAAGTAAAAAGCCTGTTATCATTCAAAAAGAGTCATTAAAACACAAGAGGGCGCTTTTTAAAAAGACATTGGTTTCAACCATTTTTCATACAAAATTATGCATGTGATGTTTTATTGATTAAATAGCGAGATCATCAACAACTATTTAAAAAACGTTTTTGAAAATTTTTGAAAAAGTGCAAGTATTTCTTTTATTTTTTTCTAAAAATCATCTAATTATTTGGGCCCCAAATAATTATAAGATCCGATATATTTATTGATATTTCAGCCGTTTCTGGGTCGATTTTGACCAAATAAAGTTTATTCCGCCATTAAAATTGCATGTTCTCTCAAATTCGACACTCAGTTTGTCATTACCTCACAAAAAAATTGTGATGTGCAGCGCCCTCTCTACCAAAACTAAACTACCCCTTTAAAATAAGATAAAATATACCTTGCAAAAGCTTTATATATCCAATTAAGCGGAGACTGTTTACATCGGGTATACATAATTATATCGTTTACATCGATTAAATAAGGTCCTTGACGTGAAGGTGGATATATATTGTGCTCGTGACAGGGAACAAAAGATATCCCATGACAACCATTCGCTACTTTGAACATGGATACGCATAGTTAAGGTATATTGCAATAGGCTACTCCTGATGCTGAACAAGGACATCGAATATGTCCAAATTTCACAAAGTTCGTATCACGTGATGTGCATTATGACATAACAACGATTGTGTAATTTAACAAAATATATGATATTATCATTATATTATTATTAAATTATTTTTTGAGAGAGAGATTATTATTTCATTATATTATATATTATATTGTATTGTATTATATTATATCCTATTATATTATATTATATTATATTATATTATATTATATTATATTATATTATATTATATTATATTATATTATATTATATTATATTATATTATATTATATTATATTATATTATATTATATCATATCATAGTATAGTATATTCTATTAAATTGTTATTTGCAATGAAGCATTTGTTGTTTTTTTCTTCTTATAGTAAGCCGCATTATTTTCAAGAAAAGGAAGTCATTCCACAACGAGCGCGAGCGGGTTTCGAATTCTTGCGTCCCACCTGAGCTGACGGCTACTTGTTTGATCCGTCTTTTAACCCCGGTCACCCGGAGCACGAAAACAGCATCACCGCATCTCGGGTTCGAGCCCGCTGGTCTACAAGCTGGGTCCCGTTTCATCTCGCGCGGCTTGTCAATGTTTTGCCTCCGCATTTGTTGTCTTTTACTGATAGAAATCATCTCTCCTTGACATCTTACAGCGCTTACACTTTACAGAGGGAGAAACACAATCAGTTATGATTTGTTTGATGGAAAATATGAAGTATAAGACCAATTTTCCTCTTTCTTTTTCTTCATAATTTTGTCCTCGGGTATTTTGGCGCGGATCATCAAATGACATAACTGTCTCTCAATCGCTCAATTCCATTCTTTGTCCCGACGTCGATTCTGGGTTCGGTTTACTGGCTTGCAGGTCTTTAGTTCTCCTGAGAGATTTGGAAAAAATATTTATCGAGGTTCATCGACCAGACAACACGCTATAATATGGGACTCATGTTACGGTATTGTACTACGCTTGTCACCAAGCGGTCACGTTTGGTGTGATGAGCGGAGAAGGAAAATGGCCCAACATGCACGGCACCCCTCTAAGCGTTTGTTGCATGGGGATCTATTTAATGAAGAAGACTGTAAAAGATAAAGTTATACGATTCGTGTTACGTTATTGTACAATAATCTTGTCACCGAATGGTCACGTTTTGGGTGTGATGTGTGGGACACTAAGAGGTTAACTAAGAACACTCTGGAAGTTAACGGATTGAAAAGATGCAACATGCACGGCACCCCTCTAAGCTTTGGTTGGGTTCTATAACAAATATGAAGGGGGTTGTAAAAAATACAATAATTATAGAACTCTGGTTACGTTATATATTGTATTATACCCTTGTCATCAAATTGTCACGCTCTGGATTGTGATTAATTGTGTGCGAATACAAGGAAGTGAATTGAGAACACTTCTGGGAAAGAAGTGATTAAAAATGGTGCTTAATGCACGACACCCCTCTCAAGACTCGATTCGATCTACTGAAATAATACAAGAGATAGTAAAGAAATATACTAGGACTCTTGTTTCGTTATTTTACCAGCCATGTCACCATCTGGTCACGTTAGGGTTGTGACATTATGTGTGGTATACAGCAAGGTGAAGTAAGACAAAAAGTGTCGAAATAAAGTGATTCAAAATGGTGCTAAATGCACGACGTACACCCCTCTAAGACTCCGATTCGATCTACTAAAATAATGAAAGAGATAGTAACAACATAGGATTCGTGTTTCGTTATTTTACCAGCCTTGTCACCATCTGGTCACGTTAGGGTTGTGACATATTATGTGTGGTATATACTAAGAGGTGAAGTAAGAACAAATGTGAGGAATGAAATGGTTCAACGGTCACGAACCTCTCTAAACTGTTGTTGCATTATATACTAATAAAAATAATGTGATGGTGAAATTATAGGATTCGTGCAAGATTTCGAATAAATTCCGGGTCAAAAATTGAATAAAATGGAAAACGGAACGTAGTATCAAAACAATCAATAGTTCCTCTCTATACCCAGCAGGCAATTTGGACGGTATAACCTTGTATAATTGCTAAGGTGCAGCCGGCCAGTTCCTCCACCTCGTATTGGTGTTTTGTTTAGGAATAATTGTTGGAAGACTTTGTCAAGAAACCCCTCGTCAGCTAAGTTGCTCGAGAAGAGAATGATAATGATAATAATGAAAGCCACAGTCATCACAAAGGGGTTATTATAATTATAAACAATCCTAAAATAAAACGGTTAACGCAAACAAACATGAGAGTGACAAATTGAAGAGGGAATGGAGAGTTTATAGAAAACGGGGAGAAATCCATGAACACACAAAAATGAGAGAGAGTGAGAATGTGTAAGCATACTGAGGGGAAATGTCAGAAGTGATGATAGGCGATGATGACACGATTGGGTGAGTTTACAAGTCGGCCAGTCCTCTTCCTAGCTCATGTTTCGCCCGTCGCTAGCGGTTCAGGCACGCCAGATGGAACCCGCCAAGCACCCGACTGTTAGCGGCCCGTATACGGTATCCCTATCATAACCCGTATCGTTACCACAAACCGCTCTCGGCTACCCGCAGCTAGCTATAGCTACCTGCTCCCTTGTCATGAGATTGCTCCAAATATCGTTCTCATTTTCAAGTTTTCGGGTTCCGTGCGCGCGGGACTTCCAATAAAATATGTCAAATGGCATAAAAATGTCGTCAGCACATCTTTCAATCCATACATGGTAGGCTATTAGATCGACGACAAGCTGTTCGGAAAAGGAATCATGATTTTATTGTCTTGCTATACTTGATACATACGATCAAGTTGTATAAAGTTGTTTACAGTACAATTTCTATCTGTTACTAGTTCATTTCATTTATTTCATTTCATTTATTTAACAATTTTAAATTTACAATTGTAATTGAACATCAATAATAATCAATCATTTTGGAAGATTAACCCGGTATAATGTTTATATAATGTATAATGAGATAAGAATGAAGGTGGAAAAAAGAAAGATGATCGTCAATATCAATATCATGCTGATCAACGCTGCGTAGAAAAGAGAACTGGCACAGGTGACTACATTGAGACAAATACGATATAATTATTTATGTGTCAATCGACTATTTCTATGTTAGTTTATTTTACTTTTTTGTTTGTTTAATTATCACCAATCTTACATGTCTATAAAATGCGGTAAAGCAATACAATAATCATACCCTCAATTACAATAATTTACCGCGTGGTGGTTTTTTATTCTTCTTATGTTGACATCTGATTTCTATTTTGATATTGATCATCATAATAAATTTGATCGTTGATATTAATAATGATTCTGGTAACAATGATCATGGTAAATACATCCATGAACTATATTAACTATTATCACTACTACGAATGCTCTTATTGCAGATTATATAATTTATCATCATTTCCTTTAAACTTCCACAAACAATTTTACACAATGAAAAGAAGACTACCATCCTGACCATTTATCATGACTTTTGTATAAAATACTCCGTTCCTTTCTTCCTCCTGTTTCTGCCACTTTGTATACCATTTATTGGTATGTTCAACCATGGACTCTACTTCAACGTTCGGGATAACTTTGTATTATGCCTATGACATGTCAATGCCGACTACTAAGCCGTGGTGCGACTGGAATCTATCACACCGTACTGTAGTGGCGTGGTCATGGTAGATTTATATGTCGTGTTCGTGAATACAAGAGACCAAACGCCCTCTACATTTTGTCTATGATGTGTTATGAGAATATTATGGTGTTTCGTGTTACGTTAAAGCGTTATTGAATATAATTATAATACTAATAATGATAATGTACCTTTAAAGCGCTCTTATCTAAAGCATATTACTCAAGGCATACAACAAAAACAAATAGGATTAGTTATTCAATATTCTTCAAATTATTGTGTTATTATAATATTCAGCTCCATAACGCATAATATTACATTTTACAAAATGATTTATACCACGTCATAACTGAATTTCCACGTAATCATGGTAACATGTCTATAAGCCATGCCTATATAGCATTTGCCGCCACAAAGGAAGACTCTTTCTAAAAAAATTTGCGCATACGGGTCTTTGATTGGATAATGCTAACATGAATGGTTTAATCTTCTTCAAAAATGTTAAGAGCTGCATGAATCGTAAAATTCAACATGGTTCCAGATTGCATTTATTCTTTCAGTCACTAAGTGAGGATTTAAATAGTTGCGTGTATAGAAATACCCTTCAGAAATGTGATTAGTAAGGAAACACAAAACGAAATACACATTGGCAGCTAAAAAGAATTGATTTTTTTTTTTTTCAGAGAAAGTTCTGCACATCTATGGCTACCAACGGTTTGTGTTTATATGTGATATTATATATTTTACAAAAAAAGTATCGTGTGAGTAAAGAAAAGCTCTTTTTAAAGTAGTTTGTCCATCGCAGAGATTGGCAAATATTTAGGGGTGCCGTGCCGATTAGGGACAGGGCTTGTATTGACGGAAAAGAAGGGCAGAAAGGGATACAGGACCTCGAGCCTTTCCCTACACGGGCTTCCTCGATGAATGGGAACCCACAACACAAAACAAACGACTGATCGGCTCAGCGACTGGCCCTCCAATCTCAACCAGCCAAAATCCTCTTTGGTATATAGAACCCCTCATCTCTCAGAGTGAAAGTTCGAACCCCTCGAAGGCAGTGGTGTTTAAAAAGGATGAGCATTGGTGTTTTATTTAACATGTTTAAAAGAAGAAGAAGAATGAGAAAAAGAGGTGAGTGTATAGTGGTCATCATGATGACGAATGCATTATAGCCTCGGGGCTGGCTTAACAAGGGAACACAAAAAGGATGTATGTTTGTATAGTATACACACTACAGCACCCCCGGAGGACAATCCAGAGGTCTTAGCCCGATTAGATGGGGTCGCACAAAAATCCTCCGAGTTAGGATTAGTTATAGGACCAAAAGCATTAGGCAGAGGATTTGTGTGAACACTTCATGGGCTTCCAACAGATAGAGTGCACTGATGTAGGGTGCTGTCACATATCATCGGATCTGAGCGTAAACGGATGGCCGGCGAATAGACAATTTGCGAAATCAAATTATCCGGTGGTAAAAGTTGTCTCCACTGTTGGATGCACAAAACTTCCTGCCGGATAACATAATGGACATCGCCTGACAAGGAACGCATTCGCCGAACAAGACATGCACGGGCAAGAAACGCAATAAGAACGGAGTTAAACGAATTTGAAATTTGGCTCTCCGTCGGGCGTCCGTTAACGCTATCGGGTGATATGGGACAATGGCTTTATAATAAGCTCTGCTCATCTTGCGTGAATGGGCTGTATCTCAAAGAAAGGGAAGAGAAGAAAGGAGAGAAGTCGGGTGTAACGTTATAATAAAGTAAAAATTCAACTTAACCATACCAATATTGATAATACAGACTGAAAGGGAAGGGGCGTCGCTTGTCTCCCATTTGATGATTATAGTGAGTAAATCCAGAATTAGAAATGACATCATTCTCGTCTTCAGCCATGTTTTATGATAATTCTATTACAGCTTTCTTTTTTATTATCTATGATACCGTTTTGTTCCTTGTTAACTTACCTTAAACACTTTGCAATAAAGCACATTGAGTATATAGAAGGCATACTTTTACTAAACGAGAAAATCTAACTTTGTTGTAAACGTTGCCTCCAAACTCCTGATCACGACATAATAACCACGCGATTACAGTTCTATCAAAAGGGACGTAAAACACGTAGAGTGACACTAACTCTTTTTAAATACTTTAACGTGTTTCTTTAAAGCTGCATGTGAAACATTTCTTTAACATAATTATCCTTTTAAAAAATGGATTTTAACTTAGATGACTGTTCATTACTAATGATACGATTGTAAAAAAAAGTATTTAGAAATATATATTAGGTATCGGCATGCAACAATCAACATAATTGTGTTAGTTGTATATTCATGTACGTGTGTGTGCAACGTTTTTTTTTATATATTCATGTGAGGGATAGAGATTACATACATGGTTTGCAATTTCCTTGTTGATGAAATAATTGAATGGATATGTATTATTTGCAATCTGCTTAACATATAATTATGTTTTCATTGGAATAATCATTATGTGTAAAATGAAAGTCCATTCCCTTCTCCTGACCTATATTATTATATACCTATCCCAGACTGTCTCTATATAGCTCAGCTATGTCTGATATATCTCCATCGAAAGGTTCACTGAACCCTGGTCAATGAACTCCGAGCTTTATCTGATAAGACAATGATGATATAGTCTGTGCCCATTAATTACTAATTAACTTCACACGGCTGCCATAAACTCTTACATTGCTTCTATTGGACCAACACGATTTCCTTTTTGTTTCGACATCAACGGACAAAATTAGCGCGTAATTCGTTCGTAAATGAACTCGTTCACATTATCATTCAAATGACCGAGGGGCTGCATGAATTGATTGTGTCGGTTGCTATATAAACATTATTGCCAGCGCGCATTGGCTATCGTGTAACAATGATGACCTTATTAAAATATGCCAATAAGCTGATCGGTGTTTTAATTACTATGTAATCGTTCTATTACGCTGTGTAGGTCACTTGGTAATCTGACGGTAATTGGGAACCCTTAATGAAATACATGACTGGCAGGCATTAAAAACTGTAATTTATGCTCGCTGATTTACAGTTTACTGTTGAATTATAATAACGAAACGAATATTTAACGGATATGTTATTTTCTAAAATAAATACAAATATCCCGGATAATGCTTTCACCAACTTTTATACACACAACCGCATGCACAAACAAAGTACACACGTTAATAATTATGATAATAATGACAATAATTATATAGGTTTTTATCTCTATAATTATAATTATGCACTCTTTGAAAAGTGAGATGATAGGAAATAGAGCGGATATGTTCATGCCTATACTTATTTCTGCATGAATATACACAATGTACGTATCAGTGATCGAGAGATGTGTTTTCAAATGAAGCTGAAATTGAGGACCATCCTGCCAAGTATAATGCAAGTTATTGATCGGAGGATTTACAATTTATATTATTATTCCATATTCTATGTCACCTTCACTGTTTGTACTTAATTATTTTGTTAAAGGGATCTAGTAACTTTGTTGAGATGTGCAAAAACTGATGAATGGTTGATGCAATGTATACTGTTGTTATCTCATATCTCCTCAGGGTATTGTGTGAAAATTTCAGGTCAAATGGACAATGTATGGCCAAGTAATGAGCGAAAATGCAAAGTGATATTGGGTGATATTCACCAACTCACTGCATTCACTTTGTACAGGGATGAAAATCTCGCCCGGAGATTTTCTTATCTAAATACTTCAATCATACATATCTTTGTAATGAAAGGGAAATTTGAAAAACTGAAAGCTGTCCCATGATTTTATTGTTAATACGAATACAACAAGGTATAAAGGAACCGCTAGAATTACAATTTTATTTTGAGGATTTGGACAATGTTACTAAGTCCCTTTAAAGTTATTTTTTGTTCTAATGCAACTCGCACAGTAGGACACGTCAATGAAATCAGACCAACCAAACATTATACGTACTGGCCCCTGTTGCATAAAACTTTTCAAATTGTTATTAGTGTCCAATTATTGTAACTGCTATGACAACAGCCAATCAGCATCGATCATTTTAGCTGTTGCCATGGTAGTTACAATAATTGGACACTTACAACAATTGCAAAAGTTTTATGAAACGGGGCCCTGGTCCTCATATTAAAGTGTAAATGTAGCCCAACGTACATTAAACGTATATAAATATCGAGAAGAAAATGGGTTCACAAGCGCAATTTATTCAAACTACAGTATCATGAGATCCAAACTTCGCAATATTTAGCCCTCAAGGCCACCTTGAATAATAATTGATTAGGAATATTCAAGTGTGGCATAGTAATTAAATACCAAGAGGATAATATCATTGATCCTGCACCGTACTAAGCTTCCTTCCTCGCCGTTTGGCGTTTGTTTTTGAAAGGCCCGTAGATAAATAACGAATAGCTGCCAGCGATTTAAAGCTACCGTCCTTCTTTTGCAAGCCAACATTTTAAAGTTGCGAGAGAGATATACATGTATATATGAAAGAAAAATATAATGTATATGTATGAAACAAAATATAATTTAGTTATGTACAATATGAAAGAAATACATGTATTAGGCGCTAGACTGAGTAGATAATGACCTGCGATACCTTTTCGTGGAATTAAATAGCCATTAAATAGATCTTGAAATAATAAAAGCATGCAACTAGACCATTTTATTCAGCTTTTTTTTTTTTTTTTTTTTATTATATAGGAACGGCACACACTTGATTGTAATTCGTGTTTGTAATTGATGTTCGCAAACCAAATATTACAATAATTTTGGTTAAGCTGGCATAATCATGACAATCGAAGTGACTCAATCAGATTTGAGAGATTTCTTTCAACTTCGTAAAAGGTTGATAATGATCCATGCTATACATAGACCCAGAATACAATGGAACTGAGCCTGAGAGTTTCGGGTCAGAATGCAACAGAACATCACCTAGACACGTATGACATCGAAAGCATTATTTATGCGTTTGTTTGTTTTATTGTTTGCTGGTTTGTTTGTTTGTGTGTTTATTTTTGTTTTTTGTTCGTGTGTTCGTTTGTTTGTTTTGTTATTGTTTTGTAATTGTTTGTTTGAGTTGTATAATTATCTGTTTTTCCAGTCACAATAATACTTAAAACAAAATAATGATGATGCAAATCTATGATTATGTCAAGAATGTAACACTAAACTCAGATATATCTCTTTAATGACAATATAACCCTCGATCAGAAGGTATTCACCTAACTTATTCGTGATCGAGTTTGTTACCGTACATCGACCGTGAAAAGGTCTTCACTGCTAGGAAGATAAATAGAAACACTTCCGAAAATAAACTGTGCCGTGTAAGCAAACTATGTCGCTTATGTGTTTTTTTTTTACTCACTGCCTGCATTTTGTGTGTATGATGTTTGTTGTTTGTGTGTGTGTTTGTTTGTGTGTTTAAGTGTATGTATGTGTGTTTAAGTGTCTGTGTGTGCGTGTGTTTATGTGTGCGTGGGGGGGATACAGGAGACGCGAGGGAGTAGCAGGACTTAGTTCATTTTATATTTAATTATAACCTCCATTATTTTGTTATGGAGTGAATTATTATACAGTTGATTCATAAAGTTTATGTTTGTATATGGTAGTTTATTTTAATGTATCTTTCATTTAGACTGTAATTATTATTTATTCTGTTTGTGAATAATAAATTAACATTGGAAAAGGTGTGTGCGTGTGTAAACAAAAATCACTTAAAACAAAAACAAAATGTGTGTGTATGTGTGCGCCTATATATCCAGATACCAATTAATCACAACATTATTTAAAACAACACTAATTGAATATCTCTTAAACTGTATTTTATAAATTATTTTTTGAGAACATTGATAATCTTTCAAATTGGTTTTCTCATAAAATATATGATATTTTAAACTTTTGTACAAATTAAAATATGATAATTTAATTACATTTTCTGCATCGTGTCAACAGTCCGTCTTTGTGTGTTTTTTGTTTTACAAAATGGCGTAGTTTCAAGAAAGTTCTGCTAGGCTATATATGTATATATTTTTTATATAGTGACATAATTTAAATCAGAATTGTTGAGAAGGAAAAGTTAGTGTCATGCATAAGGAAAGCCCGTAAAAGTTTACTCGGGTCTATTCTATATAGGAGGTCATGTGAAAATACTATTGTATATGCAATATCCGTGGGAACGTTGTCCATCCGAGAAAGGTTAGTGGTTAACTTCGATTAAAACTGATATGACAATAATTACCCTTTTACAAGTTATACAAAGGGATTCAATATTTACACAATAATATCAGTATTTATTATGTCACAATATTTCTACTTCTTCTTTTCTCGAAGGGTCCTTTCTCACACGATGCGCGTTTGCACACACCTACGCAGGTAAAATTTAATAAAAGTTGGCTGCACCTTTTTATTCTCTTTATACTGCATGTATTTATCTTTTCTTTGTTTAGAACATGATTGAGGTATGAGCGCAAATAAGGCTCTCACAATTTCACAAAGTATCGGTCGTGTGGTTTAGAGCGATCAGTTAGACCGTGGCATTAGTACAAACCAACCTACACTCGCTTGAATAGGTGTGGATAATTTTGTGGCGAGCGAGATCGAGTACTACGTACAGGTGTGCATAATCGAAGGAGCCCTTCCATTGGTCGAATGTGAGGAGAAGAGAACGCAAAGAAAACAAAAAAAGCGCAGCTCCGTATATAAAGTTGGCAGCTTTCGGTCGATTATCGTACGCGCCCTGTCATTGGTCGCCCGAGGGCCCATACACCGGCGACGTTACTGACAAGTGACTTTTAATGCATCGCACCCATGACACCCCCCCCCCCCCCCCCCCCCCCCTCCCTCTCTTCGCTTCTTCTTTTTCTTGCTCGCTCGGACGTAGAGAGCTACAAGTGCATGATTGTATCGCGCCGCGAATGCGCTCAACACTATACGAGAGTGACAAGGGATAGCCGCAACACGTTTCAGTAATTCGCCCGGGTCTGAATGAAAACACACAGACGCGGAGATACCTGGACCATTCGGACCAAGATCACTCTCACCTATAACCTCCTTGGATTCGTCTGTCTGTCTATATTTTACTTCAGCTATTCTGTGCTGCTACAAAGGTGTTATTATCATCCGTGAGATACGAGATATAAATTGGTTGATCAACGAACTTCGTATATAAACGCCTGTATGTTCTGTTTGTGGCACACTTTTTATTTCTGATCTTGGATTTCCGCCAGATTACAAGCCGCATTGATGCACATTCATCGGAAAATGGTGAAGCTGGAATACATGGAGAAGGAGATGAATGCCAGCCTACCCCCTCCCCACTCCTCCCCCGCTCCACCGCCGCTCCAGAGGAGCAAGGGACTCTTCTCCGTCGAGAGCATGCTGTCGCCGAAGGAAGGGGGTACGATCAGGCGCGATCACCATCAGCATCATCATCAACTCGCTCATCGTTCACCCCCGCATCACCCGTCTCATCATCCGCATCATCATCACCTTCTCCACCCGCACTCGCAACATCCCGTTATGACCAAGCTCCACGAGTCGAGTCGCCACGCGATTCGTACCGAGTCTCCTCCGACATCGGCGAGCGAGATGTCACTCGCGGACTCGTACCCGAGCCATCACCGACGCAGCCTCCATTCCGACGATGATGATGATGACGAGTTCCAGAAGCAGGACGTCGACGTCGCGCGCGATGCGAAGGGTGGCGAGGTGATCGCGGAGGAGGAGGAGCAGAAGATGAGCGATTCAGAGACGGAGGGCGAGAAGAAGGATGACGACGAGGATGGGGATAAGAAAGAGGAGGGTAGCGATGGGGAAAAGAAAGACGACAAGGACTCGACGACGAACAGCGTGCCGAGGAATAAGTACGGCGAGAAGCCTCCGTTCAGTTATAACGCGCTGATCATGATGGCGATTCGGTCGAGCCCCGAGAAGCGTCTGACATTGAACGGCATCTACGAGTACATCATGACCAACTTTCCCTATTATCGCGAGAACAAACAGGGCTGGCAGAACTCGATCCGTCATAACCTGAGTCTCAACAAGTGTTTCGTGAAGGTCCCCCGCCACTACGACGACCCTGGCAAGGGTAACTACTGGATGCTCGACCCCTCCAGCGACGACGTCTTCATCGGTGGAACGACGGGCAAGCTGAGGAGGAGGACGACGGCGGCGTCTCGTAACCATCGACTAGCGCAGCTCAAGCGGGGTGTGCCTTTCTTGCACGGAGGGTTCCCTTTCCACCTGAGAACTGACAAGCCGTACCCCATGTACTGGCCCGCTAGCCCCCTCCTCCCCTACCCGCATCCCGCCCACGGAAACCCCGCTGCTCTACGCTACGACATGCCCGGCTCAGCGGCCGCTGCTGCAGCGGCGGCAGCTATCACGGCTGAGCGACTGTCAGCGGAGCGGTTAGCGGCTGCAGCAGCAGCGGCGGCCGGGCCATGCGACTCGGCTCTATTCACTGGCAACCACCATCTTCCAAAACCCGTTCCAGGCCACGGCTTTTCGGTGGAGAGACTTCTTAGTCAACGGGACTCGCCTTACAGCATGTCCCCATCAGCAAGGATAGGCTCACCCAACTCGGCTGTGGCCGCAGCGGCCGCGGCAGCAGCAGCAGCGGGCTTCGTGTGCTCCGGGCTCCCCCAACTCCAGGTGAGCACATCCCCCGAGACCTCCGGCGCCGGCTGCTGCAGCTATCCACACCTGACCTACACCCAACCCCTCCAGGCGGGCTCACCGTACGCCGACCTTTACGCCGCCGGCCTGACGCATCGCCTACCCGTCGCCTTCCCGCCGGGTATGCTACCTATGTCCGCATTGTCGCAGGCGCCGCCAATTCACGGCAAGTAAACAATTCACACAAAAACAAACAGACAATCAAAAGCTTTATACCTATTTAGTACTTGGATTCGCAATATTAAAGACAATCATGACTTTTAAAAAATAGTACAAGACTTTAAGATATGCATGATAATTGCCATGTTTACATTTTTTTTTTCCTAGTTGGATTTGGTATTCAATATGACTGGGTTTTAATGATGACTTGTTTGGTAAATATTTTTTCATTTGCCAACTAGCCATTATAGAATGTGACTTTGAAGTGATCAAGTAATCAAGTAAATTGTTCTGAATTGCATAATCGCAATTATTTTCAGAATATTTCATTAATTTGTGTGTTTGTATTTTAAAATAAAGTCTACTTTCTAAAAAAATGTAGAAATGTGGGCTTTATCTGAACCAAAGACTGAGTTCAAATCAACGTCTTCAAGTGTAACATTATTAAATGCTACATGTACTTCAAAATTGTATGTGGAAATTTACATCATCCAGTATATACATTTGCAAAACCAAGTTTTGCGAATGAAAATTATAATGATTATCAAGTCTAATGTTTGATTGACCCTTTTATGAAAAGGTTATAATTTGGAATTCGAATTTGTTCTTTTTAGCTATATAATTATATAAAAATATTACATCGCAACAGTTAAATAGGCAATTAACTTTCATTTTATTTTCAAATGTATGTTTTGGTTAAATTGGGTAAAAGAAACAGACGTACCAAACTCAAATGTACAAGCAATGTCTGATTATTTAATTATAATATTCTGCAGAAATGGTATCTTACTCTACTATAATCGCTAAATATTTGATAATTCCATTTTTGCTGGACATAATCAAGAGGGTTATTTGTGTCGTTTAAAAAAAAAAAATTGACTGTGTTTCCGATTTACCCTTAAACGAAAAAGTCTTAAATTGATATATTTTCAAATTGATCATTTTCAAGACTTGCCTATAGTGTGATTAAATGAGTCATTAAACGTATTTTCTAAAATAACCATTGGCTTTAATACCTCAACAATAACATTGTCTCCCATATATATATTTTGAATGTGCTTATCTTCAATTTCACAAATACTGCTCCCATCAAACAAATGTAGATTGAATGTGTGAATCTCAATGTCGCATTGATCAAAGCAATTGTCACTTTATTTTTAAATTTCGCTAGCGAATGTGAACATTTTTATAACAGTAAGGCTCCTTGGGCTACAATATTTGATGTATTCATTCTAAAAGTTAAACTTGTATGTGTGTTGATGAACTTCATTACTATCTAAATCCTAAATACTATTCGCTATTCTGCTTGTGTGTGGTTTTCATATACTGCGAAATTTCGCACATACTAGGTAAACCAATTCAGTTTGAGACGTAGGCGGAAAGAGAATAATAAGGATACAATAGGAATCTCCTCCACTTTTTTTTTATTTGTTCAACCAAGGCATATTGTGGCGAAATATACCATTCAGAAATAAAATATCTAAATCAGTGTTACCGCAAATCGTATAATAGCATTATATTCAATCATTTACAAGGCTGCAACTGTTTGATTATCATATCTTATTTTCCAACACTATCAAGTTTGTTCGGTATCTTCGAAATTTAACAAGTTGTACCGCGGACACATCAATTTTTCTGCCAACATATTTTCTCGTCTTGTCTGTGACAACATTTCCGCTGGTTAATTTTTCCTCTGAATACGTGAATATAATATAATAAACTTAAATAGTATAGTATTACTGTTCTGTTTTGAATATTTGATCATTATGACTCGAAGTTTATTACTGGAATTTAATGGTACGCTTTTAAAATATGTAAATTGTCTACTTTGTTGAATATAAAATAATGTTAATTTACTATACCTTTTTTGTATTACGTCTCTTCAACATGGCATGCATGTAGGCCGTTTATACATTTACATGCGAATCGACAAAATCGGAGAAAATAAGAAATATTATAATAATGATTATGTTTATCTGTTTATAACTATATATTTTACTCTTTTGCAATCGCGTTTTCATCACGAAAACAATTGCTGCAAGAAATTGCGTCAAGACAATCAAAAATTTCAAAAGAAGTATTATAAATGTTGACAATCACGTTTGCAACCAACTCTAACTTGTTTAATAAGTATGTTTTTCAAAATTATTATTGAGTGTGAAGACAATCAGTCATTTTCATATCAAAGTTTATCATGAAATGTTTGTGTAATTGTGGAATTGTTTAATTTAAATCGTGGATTCTATAAACTTTGGACATTCTTAGCGGATTTGTCAACATCGTTTTTTAAACCACTTCGTAATGTTTGTTGTTGCGAAATTCGAAAATTATTATTGAAGATGGAACGATTATTCTATCTCAGGTGCAATATCAAATATTGTAAGTTTGTAATCGATAATTATTTTGTAGTATGTTTTAAGATAGTTGAGACCTTGTGGGTGAATTAATGTAACTTTTGTCTAAGTCGTATGTAGTTACTAAAATATGAATTGCTTTTCTGGTTGAGGTTTTTGCTGCTTACTTTTCATCACTTTGAAATGTTTAGTTGGTTAGGACTTTTTTTCTTCAAATTTCTTTATGAGTTAAGAATATTTGTTTTATGTTGAATACAATCTTTGGCATGTTTCTTACCAAAGAATATAAAGAAATCAACATAATTATGTCCGTATCATAAAAAATGACATTGGAGAACACGTGGGTGCCTCATGATGGAAAAGGATAAGTAACAAAAACGAAACTTATGATCAAAATATTTATTCTTTAAAATAATTTAAAGATGATATCTTATGTTCTAAATATTCTGAAATGTCTTATGTATTTAGTCCTGTTATACAATTTTGTCAGAACTTTTATGTTGTGCGTAGAAGTTCCTTGTTCTGCTTGTCCTAATATTTATATAAATTGTGTGTATACTGTCGCTCCATGAAACAGTTCAAATCGTCATTATGTCTTCGAGCGAGTGTTATTTTGTAGAATATCGTGTTATGAACAGTTGAACATAATACATATTCGCGCTCCAAAATACTGTACAAAGTTGGATGAATGAATCATTAAAAATTTGAATCTATAATAATGCATTTTTGTACTTTTACCTTTTTTAAAAATCGTTGTATGGTGTTGAGAAGAGTGATGAATGACATGTTTGTCGTTGGTAATTTTACTTTTCCTACGAGGACATTAATAATTGCTTCTTTATTAATACGTGCAATAATAAACGTTCTCAAAAACTGGTTCTGGAGGTGATGATGATTTAATGATAATGATGATGATGATGATGATGATGATGATGATGATTGGGTGATGATGACGATGATATGATGATGCTGATAGTGGTGATGATGATGGTGATGATGGTGATGATGGTGATGATGTTGATGACGGTGGTGATGATTTTTGTGATGATGATGAGTTTGATGAAGTTTTGATCTGTAATCATTACATTATTGTGTAAGTGGTGGTGATGGTGTTGTTGTTGGTGGTGCGGGTGGGGTAATTAGAATACTGCAAATTAATGACGATGGTCGTGGTGGTTAAAACTGGTTAGTTAATGACGGGATTCTGTTTTCTTTATCAAATTCAGGACATGGGAATTTCAGTTAGTTTGATGCTATTTATTTTATGTTCGGAAGAAAAAAAAACATTTCAGTTGATGAAATTAATAATCATACAGTATACCTGTTGAACATCCTTTTACGTGAATGAGACTTTATTTTGTACATCCCTTAAAACCAAATATCAGCATTGTGAAAGTTAACGAAGACAGCTATTGGCCAAACTAATTTATCATCATTAAAATAGTATAAAAACGGGCTTATGTGGTAAAATACGAACTTATTAAATGAAGAAATACCAGTTCGTAGTTTTATGCGCTCCGCTGCGATTTGGCCAAAATATCTTCGCCTGTTCACTCTTCTCTGCCGGGCTGTATACATGTAGCCTAAAGCACAAACGTATAATCATCATAATAAAATAATATAACGTTTTATTTTATAGACTATAAACTCAAAAAACCAATCATTATTGATGATAATAAATGAGTGATGGTAAGAAAGATGATAAATAATAATAATAACATTCATGCAACGCAAATCATAATGCGATAAATTCGTTTATCATATAATTGTTTGTATTCTTCTTATTATATGTTTTACTTTATAAGCTATAAACACAAACAACAATCAGTATAACAAGAATTAAACCACGGAATGATAATAATAAAGATGATAAATAATAATAATGATAATAATAACATTCATTCAACACAAATCATATGCGATAAATACGTTTATCACATAATATTGTTTGTATTCTTCTTATTATATAATGTTTTACTTTATAAGCTATGAACACGAACAACGAATCATTATTAAAATAATTAAACCACTGAATGATAATAATAAAGATGATAAATAATAATAATAATAATAATAATAACATTCATTCAACGCAAATCATATGCGATAAATACATTAATCACATTATAATTACTTTTATTCTTATTATTATTCAGATACTGACACTACTACGATACTTAAAGGGGTAGTACAGTTTTGGTAAGGCTGAACTTTAGTAACCAAACCTGGACAGTAACATTATAAACTAATAGTTATAACTACCATGCTCGAAAGGTACCTACAACATTACAAACGACTAAGTAAAAAGCCTTTAATCATTCAAAAAGAGCCATTAAAACATACACAATTATGCATGTGACGTTTTATTGAAATAATTATTAAATAAAGAGATCATCAACAGCTATTTAAAAACCTCTTTTGAACATTTTTGAAAAAGTTCAAGCATTTTTTTTATTTTTTGAAAAAATCGTCTAATTATTTGGGCCCCAAATAATTGTAAGATCAGATAGCCTATATGTATTGATATTTCAGCCGTTTCTTGGTCGATTTTGACCAAATAAAGTTTATTCTGCCATTAAAATTGCATGTTCTCTCGAATTCGACACTCAGTTTTTCATTACCTCACAAAAAATTGTGATGTGCAGCGCCCTCTCTACCAAAACTAAACTACCCCTTTAATAATACGAATAGCATAATAGTAATTATTATATATATATATATAATTATTATACATCATGTGGATACATTTAATAATTTGTCATTGTATAAAATCATGACCCCTCCCTCCCCCCCCCCCCCCCCTCTACGCAAACAAAATATACACGTTCTGACAATATATATACATTTATTTATTTATTTATTATGTTTGCTTATTAATTTGATATTTCATTGATTATATTAGTTTATTTATTTGTTTATTTATTATTATTTTTTTTTATTATATATTTATTCCTTAATTAATTTATTTATGTAATTAATTATGATTATATGAATATATTCTTGTATTCATATATTTATTTACTTACTTATTCATTAACTAAAGTATAAATGTTATAGTCCTATACATTATATTGCAATTTGCAAAACAAAAAAAGACATCTCAATTCTCAATAGTAGCACCAAAATCAAACAAAATGCACACACATCTTTTAAAGGCATGCAAGCATTATACTGTAAAGATAAATGCGAACAAATCTTGACTATATAAAATTATAAAGTCCTTGGTTCTAGATGTACTACTCTCTTTTTATTATGATAAGCAGAACTGTTATTTGTTTGCTTACAAGTATTTCATTATGTACATGCGGTTGTTCATAAGTTGTTAAAGGGACTTAGTAACATTGTCCAAATCCTTAAAACCGTTGGAACTCCAGTTTGTTCTCTCATAGCTTGTCATATTCATGTTAACAATACAAGCACGGGACAAGTTTCGGTTTTCCAAATTTCAATTTCGTTCAAAAGTAAAGTGCAATGAGTTAGTGGATATCACTTTGCATTTTTGCTAATTTCTCGGCCCAAAACCATCCTATTAACGTGAAATGTTCACACATTACTTTGTGGACATATCAGATCACACCAATACACATTTTATCAACCACTCATCACTTTTTGCACATGTCAACAAAGTTACTAGATCCCTTTGCGGTAGTGTGCATGGTTCGCACACTTCATGTACTTTCTTTTCATTATAATTAGCAGAATTGTAATTTGTTTGCTTGTATATTATTATGTAAATGTTGTTGTTCCGTAGTTGTTAATAAACTTCGAACTTTAGACATGAGCTCTTCAAATGAAGGGTTAACTAACGAAAGAAGAGAGAGAAGAGATCATGGTCTTCTACAGGGCTCTTTATCTTCAAAATTATAATTTATAAAACGACTTTTGACGTTAAGTCAGCTCACTCGAAATGGTTCCAGCGACTCGAAAGAGAACAAAGACTGATTTTTGTAAGTAATTACGCCCATTACAAATTATATTTGGAGCAAAAGGAGAAAAAACCGTATTGTGTTCTCTATTTCAAAATGCGAACTACATGTATTGGTCTTTAGAAAAATGTAACTTTTGTTAAGGTGATTAGTCGTATTGTGACGGTAGCTAGACGCTCCGTATTCACCAAATTCAATGGCGCGCGTGGTATAGTATTGTCCAATATTCCGCCATTTGTTGTCAAACCAGTTGCTGTTTTAATTGCTCCAATAGCTCCGTTATTATGTTACCCCAAGTGAATTATGGTTAAATACAGAATGACTGCTTTGGAGAGAAATGGTGTTCGCTTCTATGTATAGTGACATAATTCGCTTTAATTTTCAGAGAAGCGTCGGTTTGAGATGTACACTTTCGAAGGCTACACTCTTTGACTCTCATTCAATGCAGCAATAACACAACAATCATGCTTATCAAAAATGACAGCCGGGTAAAATGACAATGCAATAATGAAATTATACAAATATTGATTATTTTCATAATTGAAGAGCGCTGGACAATGCTTAACGTATGTACTATCATAATTCAATCTTGATATTGTTGTGACGTTTTGTTGTATTTCTTAATTATCCAACGACAACAATTTGGTTGTAAGAAGAGTTTCGAGTTAAGTTTGGTAAGTTACCAAGAGATGGCGCTATAACCCTTGTCTCAAGGAGCCTTGCTCGCTCGAAGACGCGTGAACTCGGAATGGCCAAAAGCGGGTCAGCTGTATGTTTTACTAACCTTGTCAGCACAAGTGCACCACACAAACAAACAATTGGTCGATCTGTTCTTTTAAAATATTGGGGAATCAATGATAAGAATGTATTTATTTTGTATAACTATGTGTATTATTAAACAATGATTGTTATCATGTTGGTACATGTGATATCATTCTTTTATTTTTTTCTTAAAGCTATATATAGTATATGGCAAATATCTGTGTCGAAATTTATAGTCATTTTATAGAACGGACAGGATTTGTTTACGCTACAACGATTTTAATCATTCACATATATGTTTAATATAAATATATTACAATATGTTTCCCAAACTAAGTAAAATAATTGTCAAATTTATTATCATATTTTGCTAATTTCTTTTTAAGGACACGGTCATAATTCTAGGCACAAAGATGCTATAGAAATTACCTGTTCATCACAAGTGTAAATATTGACTGAAAATCTCATTATCGGGTGCAATCTAAACATATTATTTTGGGTGTTTACACATATAATTTCTTCGAGCCACAAAGATCCTCTTGATCTTGCCTTTGTCCCAGCCGTTCCGTTTCAGTTCGCTCGTTTCCGCAAGGGCCTTAAGAAACCAACCTCCGCTTGGGCGCGTGATCGCGTTCCAGAGTCTGCGCGTTTTCATCGTCGACATAAAGAACCGAGAAAGAGGAATGCCCCACCACAATGGTCATTGTTTACGCAGACAAATCGATCGGGAAGTAAATTTTCCCCGTTTAACAAAAAAAAAAAAAAAAAATGATGAGATATTAGTATTTCGAAACAATTCTGACTTATTCAATGCCTCTTTAGAAAATATTTCTTTACACCGTTTAATCTGAAGGTTGCCAAAGTTTGCAATCACGACTCCCTCAACCCGTTTCGGTCGACTGTTTCACTTAGAGGTTTTGGTTTTTGGTTTGTTTAGCTTCTGCGGAGCTTGTGTTTATCTATCTTTCTCTTCTTTTGCGAAAACCACCAAAGTACACCCTATGAACTGATCCGCAGATATCCTGAGGTTTTACGCACCTAGCCACTGTAACGATCTTGTCTTTCATCGCTCCAAACGCTGATCATTCTGTCCCGGAGAAATTGGCGTCTCTTCAACTCCAAAACAATACCTTTTTATACGGACTGATGCTTGAGAAAGACCCCAGCCCCATTCTCCC
>JBAMJV010002513.1:0-15891 GCA_037951105.1 Echinarachnius parma
TGTATAATTATAAGGATACTGATAACGTTGGTGATGATACAATATTGAATCATGTTTTTTGTATTATAGATAGTAATGATGGTCAACCGATATTATTCTACAGACGGCACCAACACAACATACTTGATCCCGCTCACAATAGCGCCATCTACCGCCCAGATATATGGAGTGTGTAACTGTTTGGTTGTTTTGAGTGTGCATCAACGTCTACAATAGAGTGTGTGCTGTGTGTGTGTGCGTGTAAAGGGGATAATCGAGATATCTGTGGGGGTGTGTGTTTGTGATGGAGGGGGGGGGGGGGGGGGGCAGATATGGACGTGGGTGGTACGGACGAGCCCATTTCTGCCATGAGATATTTCGCCCAGATCATTCCGATAGTCGCACGACAAGCAAAATGTCTAACATAAAAAACAGCCATCTGTAATGTTATTGCCTGAAAATGTCCCCAATATTACCTGATATTGCCATCTAAAACGTTTTTAATTGCTCAAAAATAAGATAATTTCCTTTTTTAAAAGCCCCCCCCCTCCCCCAGGTGGGCCCTGTATTAACTATATAGGGATTGCACAATCTAGAAGGGAACAGGTTAATATCATGGTTTGTTAAATTTATTCTTTCACACAGGAATCATCTTCTAAATTATGCAGTCAGATATTTTGTGCTTCATGAGCCAAATTAATGTTTATTTTGTAATCTTTTTGATTGGGAATATCCAAGAAATTTAAGGCAGTGGCGTAGCTACGGGGGGGGGGGGGGGGGTGGGGTACGTGCCCCCCAATAATTTTGAACAAAACAATAGAAAACATAAGGGGACATTTTTTGAAAAAACAAAGAAATACATAGGTGTGCCCTCCCCCAATACTTTTGCGTGCCCCCCCCCCAATCAGTCCGACCACGCTACGCCACTGATTTAACCCTAATCCCACTGTTTTTTTTTTTTCGATGTGCATCTAGACCGTTTGGAATTTCACGTTCAAACTTCATGACTATTTTCTCTCAAGTCTCCCGCATGTTTTGATATATAATTCACCCCGGTCGGACATGTAGAACCGATTTTAGAGGTCGATAATTGCTCGACCGTCACAAAAAAATTTAATTTTTGTACAGGTTTCTTTGTAATTCCTATATCCGATGCCATGTAAACTCCAAATCTGTTATAATTGTTACTTTGAATTATAATTTGGTTTATTTCCTTGTTATTAATTGAATTCATACACTTCAGAGATAAATTCTTCTTAAAAAACAAAACAAAAACAACAAAAAAACAATAAAATACAAAAGAATGAAACAATGTGGGTAAATCCGGGAATACTAATTTGCATATTTATGCAAATTAGTGATATATTTTATCACCATAAAAAACATGGATATGATGAATAACATCATTTGAAAGTATTTTTACAGAAAACCTGAAGAAATTCTGTAATTTCTCTTGATTTTAGATGAAAATCCCAATTTTCCCCCAAATTCGTCAAAAATTTGCATATTCAAAATTTTAATTAATTATTAAAAAAAAAAAATAATCGTCCAAATTTTTTTTTCTTTCAAATTCTTATTCTACTTGACTTGTTGTACGTATGTGCCAATTTTCAAGTCGATCGGTCATTCGTTGCCGAGATTGGAGGGGGGGGGGGGGGCCAAAACGGCCCCCCCCCCCCCCCCCCCCCCCCCACCCCCCACCCCCCCCCCCAGTGGACTCAAGTGACCAAAATAACCCAGTGGGATTAGGGTTAAGGGATAAAGTAAGGCTAATTATAATCAACTGCTTGTACTGTATAGACTGGTAAGGAATTATTATCTACATGTACACATGACATAATAATGATAAAATAAACAATTGGTTGTTGTATATAATACAGATTTATATAAAAATATATAATCATATTTAATTTATTTGCATACAAAACAGAAATCGGTACAAATGCTGCTATATGGTACTGGACTTAACTTACTAGGCAACGTTTGTTTGAATTCTACAAACGATCAATATTTGATTTTTCTTTTATACAAATTATAATTCTAAAACAAAGGTAGTGTTGAGTATTGGTATTTCCCGAAGTGCCCCCGGTATTTTTGTGCGAGATAGAGAAAAACTGACTGTCAAATTAACATACAATTTAAATGACAGAATAAACTTTATTTGATCAAAATCGGTTCAGAAACGGCAGAAATATCCATAAATATATTTGTATTCAAAATGTTTTTTCACCAGCAATCCCCGGGCGTGTTTAGACTTCCTAGATTTTTTTTTTAAATGCTCGAAGACTACTTCGAACAATATCAGAATAGGTTTTTAAAAAGTTGTTGATGATATCTCTGTTGAATCATTATTTTAACAAACATTAAATGCACAATTTTGTATGAAAAAAGGCTAAAACTATATTTTTTTAAATAGCGCCCTCTTGAGTTGTAACAGCTCTTTTTGAATGATAACGGGGGTTTTACTTAATCGTTTGTAATTGTGTATACTTTTCTAGCATGGTGAAGTAATAACTAATACTTTGTACCGTAATGGTGCCGGTTTTGGTTACTAAAGTTAAGTATGACCAATAATCAACTATCCACTGGTAGTTTGTTTATTTCTACAAAAACATATTTTAGAGTACAATAGAATCAAACTAACTGCAAGTACTCGAATAACCGGTTACAAACTTCTTTGAACCTTTGGTTTGATTTCAGTTATATAATTTTGTATTTCAGTTTGTATGACGAAATATATCCCATTCTGACTTGTATTTACATTAACATGTGTTAATTAATAAGGAAATCGGTACAAATTGTATAATACAGAATAACATCTAATAAATCAGCAAAAAAATAACTAAACTGTTTAGTATACTTTTTTCAATAATCACAGTTCATTCAGTTACATATTTCAGTTCACATGACAGAGCACTTCTCCCATGACTTGCGTTCACATGCAATGTGCTTCCAGGACATTTGTTATGGCTACAATTACTCTACTATCAATTTATAATTAACCAACACATATATCTATATATCAGGCTATAGTTCATCCGTACTTAGTCAAAGCCGCCCTCCTGTTTGCCATATACTGACATGCTTGCGTGTAATCAGTAGGGGAAGTAACTGATAGATGATGAGTCCCTCATGTAGGCTACATTGATTATTATATCACAAAGATATCTAACGTTAACCAAACCTAACACCGAACTAACTTTTACTAACAAATTTGCCTGCCCAAAAAACACTCAATGCAAATGTTGCCAGAGGACTTGTTTAACCATACTGACATGATATTATTGCATGACCTCTTCAGTAACTGAGGTAATACACCTTGTTTACTGACATATGCTGGATGAGGATTACTGAAATGAACCAGAGCTAAATTATTTGATTTTTATGATGTCGATTTCAGTGAATGCCACCTGGATGAGGAATTTGAAGAAACTTAGAAAAGTATGAATCAACTGTTAGTCTACTGTGTACAATGCTTGGGCAGTATAACCAGAACGTCAATGACGTAGCGCTCATCCGGCATCTCGCAACATCAAATATCGCAAATTTCATGTGGTACACTTTTCAACTGGTCAAAAAATAAAAATGTGATGCCCTGGAAGGGACATAAAAATTAATTTAAACAAAATTAGAGTGAAAAAAATATAAATTTGACGCCCCAGAAGGGACATGGGAAAAAAAATAAAAAAATAAATAAAAAAATAAAAATAAAAAAAAATATATTTAAAAAAAAATAAATAAAAAAATAAATAAATAAATAATAAAAATAAATAAATAAATAAATAAATAAATAAATAAATAAATAAATAAAAAATTACACCATAATTAATTAATGGAGAAAAATTTCAAAATTCTGTGTAGAAGTTTAGTGTACCAAAGTTAGCTCTACCAGATAAAGCAAACCAAATCAAAATCGGTCGAGAAATGAAGGAGAAGAAGCATTTTTTGTGATTTTTGGAATAAATTTGCATAAATTACCATAATTAATTAATGGAGAAAAATTTCAAAATTCTGTGTAGAAGTTTAGTGTGCCAAAGTTAGCTCTACCAGATAAAGCAAACCAAATCAAAATCGGTCAAGAAATGAAGGAGAAGAATCATTTTTTGTGATTTCGAATAAATTAGCATAAATTAGCATATATAATGAATTTCACGATTCTGTGTAGAAGTTTTAAATCCCCCTCCTAGCCCTATCATATGAAACAATCAGAATCAAAATCGGTTGAAAAATAACGAAGAAGAAGCATTTTGAAAACTGTGGACGGACGGACGGACGGAAGGACGGAAGGACGGAAGGACGGAAGGACGGAAGGACGGACGGACGGACGACGGACGCCACGCCATGGCATAAGCTCATCGGGCCCTTCGGGCCGGATGAGCTAATGAGAGTTCATAAATAAGGGTACATCAGGTTTCATCCTAGTAGAATCAACATATGCTCATAAACCTTTGATCTTATGAATTAAGGTAGTCCATGTCCCTTGAACACGTGTATTAATCTCTTTTGTTCGACAGTGCAGTTTATTTGAGGAACAAATATACAACTGCTGTAATAATCACTATATCAAAGCATGTACAGTATAATGGGAAGCAATATGGACAAGAGCCTTCGATCCTTGCAAGCCTGTGTAGTATAATGGGGGGGGGGGGGGGCAATATGGACAAGAGCCTTCGATCCTTGCAAGCCTGAGTAGTATAATGGGAGGCAATATGGACAAGAGCCTTCGATCCTTGCAAGCCTGTGTAGTATAATGGGAAGCAATATGGACAAGAGCCTTCGATCCTTGCAAGCCTGAGTAGTATAATGGGGGTCAATATGGACAAGAGCCTTCGATCCTTGCAAGCCTGTGTAGTATAATGGGAGGCAATATGGACAAGAGCCTTTGATCCTTGCAAGCCTGTGTAGTATAATGGGAGGCAATATGGACAAGAGCCTTCGATCCTTGCAAGCCTGTGTAGTATAATGGGAGTCAATATGGACAAGAGCCTTTGATCCTTGCAAGCCTGAGTAGTATAATGGGAGGCAATATGGACAAGAGCCTTCGATCCTAGCAGGCCTGTGTAGTATAATGGGTGGCAATATGGACAAGAGCCTTCGATCCTTGCAAGCCTGTGTAGTATAATGGGAGTCAATATGGACAAGAGCCTTCGATCCTTGCAAGCCTGTGTAGTATAATGGGGGTCAATATGGACAAGAGCCTTCGATCCTTGCAAGCCTGTGTAGTATAATGGGAGGCAATATGGACAAGGGCCTTCGATCCTTGCAAGCCTGAGTAGTATAATGGGAGGCAATATGGACAAGAGCCTTCGATCCTTGCAAGCCTGTGTAGTATAATGGGAGGCAATATGGACAAGAGCCTTTGATCCTTGCAAGCCCGAGTAGTATAATGGGGGTCAATATGGACAAGAGCCTTCGATCATTGCAAGCCTGAGTAGTATAATGGGAGGCAATATGGACAAGAGCCTTCGATCCTTGCAAGACCATTGCAAGACCATTGCTCTTTTTAATCTATGTAAATGATGTTGTTAATACGTCAGACATTCTACATTTTGTTATGTATGCTGATGACACAAATATTTTTATATCACATAATGATGAAGATATATTACAGAATTTATTGAATGTCGAAATGGATAAAGTGTGTAACTGGTTTAAAGCAAACAAACTCCTTTTAAATATTTCTAAAACAAAATTGATGATATTTTGCTTAAATAGACGGACAGAGAAACGTATATCATTAATTTTGGATGATAACATTGTTGAAAAGGTTAACCACACAAATTTCTTAGGAATAATAATTGATGATAAATTGTCTTGGTCATATCATATTGATTCTGTACATAGAAAAGCGAGCATTGGCGTTGGTATGATGATTAAATTACGGCAGTTTTTACCTTTAAAATCTATTTTTACTCTGTATAATGCTCTAGTCTTGCCCCACTTTAATTATGGCAGTCTTGTATGGGGCGGTGCAGGTTTTTGTTATTTGAATAGACTATTGACCCTTCAAAAGAAAGCTATCCGCCTTTGCTGTAATGCAGATTATCGATCTCACTCACCACCCCTTTTTAAACAGTTATATAGTTTGAATTTGTCTGATAACATACGATTAAAAACCGCTCTTTTTGTATTTGAAGCGCTAAACGGCCGGTTGCCTACATGTTTTACAGGACCATTTATTTGTAATACCAGGGGACACATGCAAACAAGGCAACGTGATGATATAAAGATACCATTCTGTCGATTAACATTAACTCAAAGTAATTCTATAAAATATAAAGGGACCAAGTTATGGAAGTCACTAGATGTTGGGATAAAGTTAGCTAAATCGCCAAGACATTTTAAAACCGTATATAAAAGTTATTTGCTCCATTTGTATAATAATGTTTGACCTAATCGCTTTGTGTGCCATATGTATACTATACACTTGCTTTGTATTAATTCTTATTTTGCTTTCCTTTCATTTGTACAGTAACATTATGTAATTACATTGTTACCTTCATGTTACTCAATATGGACAAGAGCCTTCGATCCTTGCAAGCCTGTGTAGTATAATGGGGGTCAATATGGACAAGAGCCTCCAATCCTTGCAAGCCTGAGTAGTATAATGGGAGGCAATATGGACAAGTGCCTTCGATCCTTGCAGGATCTTCATCAGAGGCAGAATGACAAATATAACATATTAACAATATTGCACTTTTATATTTACAAAGTAAACAATAAATTCTTTATATTCTTTGCAAGAAGAATGCCATTCTTGACTACAGTACTGAGCAGGATCATGGAGGATTTACAGGGAGCTGGTATAACATACCTCAATGGAATGGGCACACCGAATACTCAGGAGTAATAATCTTCCCTCAATAGTATCTCAAATCCCTCGGAGAGAAACATTCCATGATGTTCCCTCCATCACTAATTATATATTTCATACCCTTTGCAAGAATAATGTCCATTCTTGACTACAGTACTGAGCAGGATCATGGAGGGTTTACTGGGAGCTGGTATAACATACCCCCAATGGAATGTACATGTATTAATAATATAGTACTGTGTTTATTCAGCTGCAATTCAATTGTACATACTTCATTAGGTAACATTACAAAAATGAAATACATCCTTTTGAATAATGTATAGATGTATAGTCTCACATGCTTGGAAGGCACTTGCTGTATGGGATTTGCTATAACAAAACCCTGCACTTGTTGGTAATTTATGTTGTGAAGAAATTGACCAATTAGTTAGAACAATGCATCAAATGAAAGACCTGTGAAAGAGGCCTTTATACATTTTGATTTTTACTGATAAGTTCAGGGTTGTGCTATAGCAGTCACATATAATATTCACACCGAGAAGCATTTGGCTTGGAATTTATTAACATGTAAATGGCACTTGTAATAAAGATTCAACTCGTAATTTCAAGAAATGATACTTGATCCTATAGATAAAAAGATACATGCTTAAAAGGCACTTGCTATAAGTAGCATTTGGCAAGGAATGTATTAACCCGTTGCTCACTGGAACCCATTTGGCTATGTACACAGTCTATGGGGATTTCAGAATCTCGTAGTGTAAATGACACTTAATATAATGCACAATTACACATTTGCATCATAATTTCATTTATACTTGATCCTGGAACTAAAATAAAAAGAAAATCTCTGCATAATCAGATCACACGTACAGAGTGTAAGACATATTTGTCTTTTCTGCTGAAGATAACTCAATGAAAGACAAGGATTTACTTCATAGGAACCATCTTACTATACCTTGGGACCATGAGCATTGCCTTGTTATACCTAGTTACAATAGAGTAAAACTCAAAGGAATATAAAGAGCTAGGACCATAACATTACCTTAACATATTAGGTTCGTTATATCAGAGCTTGTTATTATGAGGGTTCAACTTTATTAACTTGTTATAAGATGATTTATTACACCAGAATGAAGGAATATACTTCTCCAATAACTTGTGTTTGACTACAAATGTGGTTCCATATGACATAATTATGCTATTATCACCTGACTTAGTAAATACAGTACATCAGCTGCCAAGTAACATTTTTGGATGTTACATGGCACTGTTGACCGAAAATCAGAAGATAAAACAGTTGTTAACTTTGCTGTCGGGAAACTCATGGAATGTTCCCCTCAGGATTTAAAATGCTATTTTGTGAAGAATATAGGTCCCTTGACTACGTCTCGGGATATATTTACTCTTCCCTCAATAGCATTTAAAATCCCTCAGGAGTGGAACATTCCGTGCTTTTCCCTCCACCACCAGTTAACAACTGTATATTATTGATCCAGGACTAATCTTTCATATGTGACACTGAACATGATATGAACACTCCATACAAGGTCGGCGCATAATCTACATGAATGCAATAGCAGCATGTGGTAAACTGCTCTCTCCGATATTTCCCTGAAGGGATTCATCAGACAATAGATACTGCTCTGACCTTGCTGAGAAGCTTCGACTTGACTTTATAGAAAGTGCATAATTATGTCATATGAAACAAACATGCAATTTCTATGTGCAAATTTAATTTTGGTAATACCAATTTCCATTGTTCTAATTCAGTCATGCATGAATTATGCGCAATAAGTTGTACATCAAATGTAAGAAGAGAAACAGAGCTTTTCATTCATTTATATCTCATCAAGGAAATTATTTATTATGACACAATATTTCTGCCATGAAATCCGGTTTTGTTTTATCTAGGACACTCTATATATAACATTATATACACACGTTGATCATTTTGATTATGAGAAAACATTGTTTTCTTTTTTGCACATTCCAATTGAAAGTCAAAATAACTGAATGGAAGACAAACGTCCACTATGTAAAAGCCTTAACATGTTGTAAAATGGGAGTTGATAAGGGTGACATCTTGATGCGTCAGCAGAATGTTCATCAAAGGCGAAATGATGAATATAACAATTGCACTTATACATTTTTACAATTCATATGACATTTATTAGTATGTATGTAATATTCATATAATACAAAGTATACACAATCCTTCATATGAACATATTTAATACTCTCTGCAATAATGTACATTGAGCAGGATCACGTACATGAATACTATAGTACTGTGTTTTTCAGCTGCAATTCAATTTTTATGTATTGGGTTACAATACAAAATATCATATTTTGAACCATTGAAGATAGGGTGATCTATGTCAGACATAACAAGAATTCATGTATTATATTCTTAACCAGGCATCTATGAAATTGGGGTAACCTCGCTATTTATAAGGGTCAATATTCATAAAATTATACTTCCCTATACTGAAGAACCACTATTCATTAAACGTAAAGGGGGTTGATATTCATAATAATGACCACTAATCATAAGGGTCGCTATTCATAGAAAAGGACTAATAATCATGAGGCTCGCTAGTCATAAACGTGAAAAAGCGACGCTAGTCATAAACGTGAAAAAGCAGCGCTATTCATAATTCATATCGGGGGTTACTATTTATAATACATTAGTGTCGCTAAAATCAATATGTAACAAAATGGCAGCTATAAACACTTCACGTAAATATGAATAGTGACCCTTTTCTTACGTTAAGAATAGTGACTCTGATGATGTCTTTAGAATAGGGACCCTTTTCCTACATTATGCATAGGGACCCCGACTGCATATTATAAATCGCGAGCCTTTTGTGTGATTATGAAACATGACTCTCTTCTTAGATTATGAATAAGGCCCTTATGAACAGTGAACCCTTTTCAAATAATGTATAGTTTGACATTCATGCATAGCAGGCAGACCTCCATGAAATAGCAGTGATGAAGTAATATCGTTTGAATATCAAATGAAAGCGATTTTGTCAAAATTGAAAATAAAAGCCAAATTCTCCATCAAATGAACATTATTTGGCAGCGAAAAATATACTGCATTCACCCCCATACTAGCCCGGACACTCGCAGGCACATTGCCGCTCATGCGTAATGTTAGCTGCTTTTAGGAGTATGGTCCATTGTACCATGAATTATTCAATAGCAATGCGATGCGTTGTGTGTGTTAGATATCAGAGCCAACAGTAAGATCGTTGACTATCCTGGCAATGGAAGGACAAAATAATTTTGAAATGAAATTTCATAAGTATGCAAGCAGTTGGAGCGGAGTCATTTAGAATTCTTAAATAAATGTACTTCCAAATGGATTACAAACAAAAACCTCACAAATACATTTTCTGTCCGTCCATGACACTTACACAAATTGGAATAATTTTCCAACCCTGCATCTGTTTGTAACCAAACTTGATTGGTAGATGCCCTACATTGGCCTCCATGATATTCTGGAGTCAAAGGTCACATAAGTAGGTCAAAGGTCACATGAGAGTCAATGTGAAGTTTTACCTGCAAGAGTCTATTAGGGTTGATAACTTTCCAACCCTGCATCCGTTTGTAACCAAACTTGAATGGTAGGTGCCCTATATTGGCCTCCATGATATTCTGGGGTCAGAGGTCAAATGAGGGTCAATGTGAAGTTTTACCTGCAATAGTCTATTAGTGTTGATAACTCTCCAACTCTGCATCTGTTTGTAACCAAACTTGATTGGTAGATGCCCTACATTGGCCTCCATATTCTGGGGTCCAAGGTTTTTTTAAAATATGAACACAACAAGGTATGAGAGAACTGCTAGAATTTCAATTGGACTTTGAGGATTTGGACAATGTTACTTAGTCCCTTTAACATTGTGCCAAAAGTGATTATTGGTTGATATAATGTATATTGTTGTTATCTATTATGTCCACAGGCTATTGTCTGAAAATTTCAAGTCAAATGGATGTTATATGGCCGAGTAATGAGCCGACTAACTCACAGCACTCACTTTGTACACGGTCTCAAAACTCCAACGGATTTTGTATTATCTGAAAACTTCCACCGTTCATATCTTTGTAACGGAAAGGAAATTTGAAAAACCGAAACCTGTCCCATGCTTTTTTTGTCAACACGAACTGCTAGTTTTCCAATTGGAATTTTAAGATTTGGACAATGTTACAAGTCCCTTTAAATGGGTTGGATGGGTAATTGTGCTGACAAGGAGTGCAGATTACCTTGAGGACTGTAAAGGAGGCGCAGACAGAGCCCTACAGACAGAACCCTACCAGACAGAACCCTACCTGTTTTCAGGTCGGATCTGGTCTGTGTGTGTTGCCTCACGACTCCGATTTTGCCAATCAGGATCAATTCAACATGTTGTATCGGCCATGACTGAATCAGACTGACTGTGACTTTCAATTGGGTCGGGTTGGATCGGGGCGAGTCAGCTCTGTCTGCACCAGGCTTTAGACGACCGAGATGCATGGTTCATGGGAGAGTGTTTCTGGTCTGAGGGTAGTGCTGATGGGTTAACGTGTTCTGGAACAATGGTTGAAGAGGTGGTCTGCCTTGAAGATGAGGAATCTGTGCAGCATTGGGCGGCAGCTGAACTGGAAGATTTGGTGCTGGATAAGTAAACTCTGGATAACTGGGTCTTGGATGATTTGGTACTGGAGAGGTGAATGCTGGATGACTGGGTGCTGGGGAACTGAATGGCGGATGATTAGGTGCTGGATTAGTGAATCTTGGATTGGAATCTAGAGAGGTGAATGCTGGATGACGGAGTGCTGGATGACTGGTTGACAGATGACTAGATGCTGTATGACTGGGTGTTGGAGAGGTGAATGCTGAATGACTGTGTGCCGGATGAGAAGCTGGACGAATGGGAGCTTGATGGTAAGTTGGATGGCTGGGTACCGCATGATAAGCTTGACGAATGGGTGCCTGATTGTAAGCCCGAGGACATGGTGCCTGATGATAAGCCTGAGAACTGGGTGTCTGATGATAAGCTTGCTGATTGGGTGCCTGATAAGCTTGCTGATTGGGTGCCTGATAAGCTCGAGGACTGGGTGCCTGACGATAAACTTGAGAACTGGGTGTCTGATGATAAGCTTGAGGACTGGTTGCCTGATGATAAGCCTGAGGACTGGGTGTCTGATGATAAGCTTGAGGACTGGTTGCCTGATGATAAGCCTGAGGACTGGGTGTCTGATGATAAGCGTGATGACTGGGTGCCTGATGATAAGCCTGAGGACTGGGTGCCTGATGATAAGCCTGAGGACTGGTTGCCTGATGATAAGCCTGAGGACTGGGTGCTAGCTGATGATAAGCCTGAGGACTGGGTGCCTGATGATAAGCCTGATGACTGGGTGTCTGATGATAAGCCCGAGGACTGGGTGCTAGCTGATGATAAGCCTGATGACTGGGTGTCTGATGATAAGCCTGATGACTGGGTGCCTGATGATAAGCCTGAGGACTGGGTGCTAGCTGATGATAAGCCTGAGGACTGGGTGCCTGATGATAAGCCTGAGGACTGGGTGCTAGCTGATGATAAGCCTGAGGACTGGGTGCCTGATGATAAGCCCGAGGGCTGGGTGCTAGCTGATGATAAGCCTGAGGACTGGCTGCTGCTTGAGGACTGGGTGCCTGATGATAAGCTTGAGGACTTGGTGCCTGATGATGAGCATGAGGACTGGGCCGTGCCTGATGATAATATGGAACATCCTGCTGTTCTCCATTATCACCATCCATTATCCTGTAAAAGAAATATCAACAGATTGATTCATACAAAGGAAGAAGCACAAGCAAACAGCTTTATTTAGTGGATTAGTTAGTAGAACACTGTCCCCAATGTGGAGACGTTTGGTCAAATTGCGCCAAGGTTAAATATTTGTTATTTACGTTGATAACTAGTCAGCATATAATGACAAGTTCATGTGCAAACAACAAATACAATTTGGCTAATCTATGTGATAATTTGTGTGAGGCAACCTTTCATTACTTGGCTTAAATAATTGCCCTTCTTTTAGCATGCATCATCAAGTTCAAGTTCAAACAATCCATGAATCACCACAAGGTATATTGTTTGGTTCCTGAAGTTAGGTCCCTAGTAAGGCAGATTCCAGTCCCAATGCTCGACAGTGACCTTAGTTAGAAATCCTCTGACCACATTAGCTGTACCCATCAATTTTAGTGTGTGGTCCTTGTCAATTGTCAGTGGGTAAAACAATGCCTTAATGGATAGGTAGCCCATGCTATGGTCAAAGCCCCGACAGTCTGGCTGCAAAGTGAGTCCAGCCAGCGAAGGTTATAAATGGTTCTTAGTTAACACTTTCTATTTTGATCTTAACCCACCATCTTTGAGTGTTGGTAATCCCCATAGACTATATACACAACCCTCTCAGTGCCTGTAATCAAGGGGTTTAAGAGATTTTATATTCCTTCTTTATATTTGCATCTATGCCAGTTGCAGCAAGGAAGCAGCACCCCAGTTTACAGCCCCTTTTGAACTCCCCCTTTTGCACTCCCCCTTTTGCACTCCCCCTTTTACCCCTCTTTTGTAATAGTCCATTATAGCTATGCATGAGCTAACATATCATTCCCGTTTTGGAGCTTGGATCAAGTTGTAGTCAATTCTATTTGCGGTCTCACTCAGATTTTGATGCCTTAGAAAAAAGTGAACTAATACTCTAAAAATATTTGTATCAATGAGATTCATAACGTCTCTATCAGGAGCAAAAACGTACAAGTTGGTAAATTGTATTAGTATCTTCAAACTCTGTGAGTGATAGTACACAGTGTAACAATCTTTTCTTCTCTCATCAATGATGGGCGAAACTATTTTTCATCACATGATTAACTTAATCGTAGAGCAAGATTCTTAGTATGTGTAATATAATGGCGTATATTTGCACCACACAATATACACAAATAACATAGAGCTTTAAAATCCCTGTTATTCAAAGTGTTAATCACTTTTATTTATGAGATCAGTAATCTATATTATCCCTTTCAGGACTGGTCCCGAAAATATTCAGGCTCTGGTCTATGGAGAATACATGCTATACCAAAATCAATCAGTCCTGAACTGGTTAACATATTCTAGCAAAATAATGTGAATACACACAATTAAAAACAAAAAATATCTTCAATCTAGTTCTTCATTATTATAGATGACAAATTATGTCAGATATTGTATGGCTAATTGTTGGTTCAAGAACATTGTTTGTTTAATATTATGACAAATGATTTTATGGCATCCCTTTTCATAATTATGACTGTAAGAACAGTGAGACATTATTGCCATTTTACAGCCGTCAGTATATTCCATGTTTCCCGCCTTACCTGATAAGAGGGTCCTGCTGAAGAGCCTGCAGGAATGAGTCTAGATCTGAGCAGGTCTCTCCATTGAACGTGAAATCCCCCATGGAGATGTGTGGCAGGCATTCCTGTCATAACAAAACATGAAATATGGCAATGTCAATTTTATTTCATCCAGGCAGGACAAAATATCTAAAATAGGAATAAGTGTAATGTTTAGTCATCAGAGCAATTTCACAACTCATCCGAGTTGCGTTTATAGCTCAACTGACGCTTGGTGGGAAAACACTGCTGACCAGAGGTTGTAGGCACTGTATTGTGATTCAATGTCACTATTATTCAATATGATTCAACATTCTTCATTTGAAATGAAGACAACTCTGAGAAGTTGTGACCTGTTCAGCTTCAAAACATAACAGGTCCACATTATGAAACACTGTCTACAGTGGCCTCTTTTCCCCGTACATGGTCATTGTACACAGGTTTACCTGTCTTAGCAAACACCTGTCTACATCAGTCATCCTGCCTATAGTGACCTCCTACAGTGATCCCCTGCGGCTAAAAACAATGTTACAGAACCTGTCAATAAAGGTCACCTGTATACAGTGGTCACTTTTCTTGTTTCTTTTAGGTGGTCACTATTAAAAGGTTTATGCATTTTAGCAGCCAAGCCAACCTGCCTAAAGTGATCCCCTGCAGCTAGAATTAGTAAAACCTGTATAGAACCTGTCTATACAGGTCACCTGTATACAGTGGTCACTGTTCTTGTTTTTTAGGTGGTCACTATACACAGGTTTACACCAGTCAACCATATATAGTGATTACCAAAATGTTTTCCCCTCCCCCCCCCCATGCTAATTGTATGCTATTTTTATGGAGCAGAAAATCCCCCCCCCCCCAAAAAAAAAATCTTGTTCAAATTAGTATATTTGTAATAAATTTGTACATCTATATATATTGTGTATGATGTTATTTAGACTATTGCTCCCTGCTTGTCAAATTTCAATGCTCAATTGCTGATGAGAAATGTGATCAACTCGAGGCAATGTGTGAGCTAGGATCACCCATAATATTATACAGCTCTATAAAAACAGCATTAAAACATCAGTCTCACTCAGGGGTGCCGGAGTGTTACAAGCCAAGGACTGAGAACCTAGTTATTAATTATAAGACTGAGCCTGATTTCAGACTTCAGCTCAAAACTGATAACCCTGCTTATTTCTATGCTGCAGTAAAATGGGAATATATATCCTTACTATTTCCATTAGTGCTGTAACCGATCATCGGATCGGCATGCCGATCACGATCCGATCATACATGATCGAACCGTTTTTGCCGATTTCCGATCATGCAGAAAAAATCGGAAGATCGGATCGGCAAAAAAAAAAAAAAAAAAAAAAAAAAAAAAAAAAAAAAAAAATCCTTTTTTTTTTCTTTGGAAAATGATCCCAAAAAACATATTTTGGGAATATAAATGAATACCAAAGCAACATATATCCATATTAATAAGCCCAAGGTAATCTTGTATGGGTATGCTTTCATTTAAAACTGATTACCTCTCCTTTTACAAAATTATTCGCGCCGATTTTGAGCTTAGTCCCATGTGTTTCTGAAAGGTTACGCCTAATTAATTACATGGGACTAAGCTCAAAATCGGCGTGAGTAATTTTGTAAAAGAAGAGGTAATCAGTTTGAAATGAAAGCATACCCGTACAAGATTACCTTGGGCTTATTAATATGGATA
>JBAMJV010002514.1:0-182310 GCA_037951105.1 Echinarachnius parma
TGGGTGTGAACAACCTGGCGAATTTCCTTTAATCATGATTAGCTATATATAGACTGGGCGGGGTTTAACGTGACCGCAGACATAAAAAAGGACAGCACACTTGCGCAGTATGCAAACTGCGCGCTTATACGATGTTTTCTGCAGATGAAAGCACCTGTTTTGGGATCATGTTTTGGGGATCTTGTTTTGTGTGTGTGTGAACGTTTGGGTAGTTTTATTTAATCATTATTCATTATACGACGTTTCCTTAGTACACGATTCTTCAGTCATGTATTGTGTTGCATTTGTGGTTATGCAATATGATGACAAAATTATCACAAAAACCGTCTCAATGTTTGTAATAAATTGTGGGGACCCACAATATTCGATCAATTTGAACCAGCCATTTACAATTTTTTGTGTAATGTTATTAACGATATCGAAACCTTATGGAGCGCATTTTAAATTATCGTGATTGAATCATAAGATTATGTTGCATGCCCCGTACACGGTCCGTGATTGCTATTATCATATGAAAATGCATGGGGAATCATACACAAGGACCAAAATTAGACATAATGGGCCGTTTCCATGATGCTATTCGAAGAGTTTGAAGCAATTCACAGAAAAGAGATATTATGGATCAATTCACATGTTTTTGTGACAGTGTTTGAGGTCAAATACGTCCATGAAATAATATGTTTCCGTCTTTTTATTTTCCCCTATAAAACGGACTGTATTTTGTTTAGGAAATAAAATATCATGATGAAATATGAATGCACACTATTATATACCTTCAAGCTTAAATTTTAAAATGATGAAATAGGGGAAATGGCAAACAATGTCATAATGGCTAAAATTAGACTGTCGTACGAGTATTTATCAACATACTATAATGAACTTTTGTACTTGACTTTACATTGATAGAAGAGGACTTTCACGGTCGAGCTGCCCTCTTTGTTAATACAATTTTGTTATTGACATGTAGCGGTATATCAACGGTTTGTGGGGGGGGGGGGGGGGGGGGGGGGGGAGGAAGGGGCCCATGGGGTTGCACACGTTACGCCACCCCACCCCCCCCCCCCTTCTCAAAATTATAATGCACGATACAGTGGCGAAGCGTGGTCGGAGCTGATTGGTGGGGGGGGGGGGGCACCAAAATTATTGGGGGCACATCTTATGTATTATTATTTTTTTTTTTTAAATGGCCCCTTATGTTTTCTACTGTTTTTTTTTTCAAAATTATTGGGGGGCACAGCAACCCCCCCCCCCCCCGTGCCCACCCCGCCCCCCCCCACCCTTAGCTACGCCACTGGCACAATATTACCGTATTATGGTCATACATGTATGAATGACATACAATGCAAACAAATGTCATAATGGCTTAAAAATAGACTGTCGTACGAGTAATTATCAACATGCTAATATGAACTTTCGTACCATAATACTGAAAGAGGATTTCACGGTCGAACGTGCCTCTTTGTAAATAGTATTTTGGCACGTTGCTCACCACCCCCCCCCCCCTTCCTCAATAATTCGAACCAAAACAGGAACAGTATAAATGCACCGCGTTGTGAATCGCTTGTATGTATTTCAAGTCGTATGTAGTTAATTGGCGCCGCTTGCATACTTAATGAGCTACGACATGGCTCAGTTCTCCTTTCTCCCTGTGTGCTCAGGATCAATTTTCCGACCCATTAATTTGCCAATAGTATGTTAAACTTTAAACTATAAGAATTGTAATATGTTTCAATTTGATTGTTTAAATGTGTAAAAATGCGAATAAAGACTTGTGAAGTAAATAAGTTTGAAGAGTCATTTCTTTCATTAAAAAAAAAAACTTTTTTATTATGCGTGTCCCCAATTTATAAAATTACTATACCACCTTCGTAGATATTTGTTCTAGCGAATTGATCATACTTTCTGTAAATGTTGTATTTTAATTCCGGTCAGGAACCTAGCAAAATAATTGACATGGTCGATTTGCGATCCATTTCGAAATCGAAAATCAACCCGGGGTATCCACGCTATCTCTGCTCTGCGTCGATTGTTCATACATATACTGCATAATTTCCAATGGCAATTGCATTGACTTGCGAATTTACACGATGCAATGATCCCCTAGAACAAAGGCTCACACTACCCTAGTTGCTAAGCTACAACATTAGCTATTGTAGCTGGTCACTTTCTATAGCTTGCGCATGCACCTGATTTTACTTTTGGCGCGTACCCCGGAATAAACGGCTTTATATTGACCCACATACGTATTATTGTGTATGTTGTTTATCTAAAGGTCAAATAAAATAATGTGTATAACTGAATTAACACAGCTACTAGCTCAGCAGTTTAGTAGTCCTATACCTAGAGCTTCAGCAATGTAGTATACATATATATTATTATTGCTCGCTCACAAGCTTAGCAGCGGTTTTGTAATGCATATTACTATTGCAATCCCAGTGAGCAACATATATAATAATACGTATGTTGGGGCAATATTAAAGCCGTTTATTCGGGGGTTACGCACCCAAAAGTAAATCAGGGTGCGTGCGCATGCTATAGAAAGTGACCAGCTACAAGTAGTTGTGTTGTAGCTTAGCTTAACTTGGGTAGTTGTGAGCCCTTTGTTCAATGGATCATTGCAACGTGTGAATTCGCAAATCAATTGCATTGCCATTGCAGTATATTGAACAAACGACGCAGAGCAAGAGATAGCGTGGTATTCCCCGGTTGATTTTGATTTCGAAATGTTCGCCAAATCGACCTTGTCAATTATTTTGCTAGTCCTGACCGGATTAAAAAACCAACATTTACAGAAAGTATGATATTCTGCTCTAACAATAATCTACAGAAAGGTGGTAAGTAATTTAATAAATTGGGGACACTGCAGAATGAAAAGGTTTTTTTTTTAGGAAAGTAATGACTCTTCAAACTTATTTTTCCTTCACAAGTTTTTATTCGTATTTTACACATTTAAAACATAGTTTCTAGTATCTGATACACATATTACAATTGGTTATAGTTTAAGCTTAACATTTATGAAAAATTCATGGTCGGAAAATTAATCCTGAGCACACAGTGAGAAGGAGAAACTGAGCAATCACAACGAGGTGCGTTCTTACAATGGGGCGTAATTCAGGCACTGGGGACCTGCGACCTAGATCTGAATAGAAATTGGCGCACGCCTCATTATAGCACGAGTAGCGGTCCTTACTGAGAATGGGGCAATGTGGGATAAAATGTGTGTGTGAACACGCTGTATGGATTATTGCAAAAGGTATAGAGAAACGTATTTATTTGATATGGAGTTGTACTTTTGTGCGCCTGACCAAGAACTCAATGCGATGCGTAAGTTCTTTTTGTTACAAACATCATAAAGATGATTGAGAAACATATCACTTGTTAAGGATTTCTTATTGTGCGCCCGGTCCGAGTCCATAAACGTGTGCGTAATGTATTTCATTTTTTCTCGAGGCACCTCCCACTGCCGTGGCCTGTGAATGATTAGTATGATCTATATATAAAAGGAGGACGGGTGTTTCCGTGTCCGTCGGCAAGATTTGTCAGAATGCGCTGTTTTCTAAGCCAATGTATGGCAATAAATCGCGATGCAGCTTATACCCGTTATGTTACGTGCGTGCGAAAACCCAAGGCCGATAGTAAGCAAATAATTACCGTGGGTGAAGGTGATGGGACAAACTATCACTTCCGAGGCGAGCTGGATGAGCTATCTTTCCGAAGCTAAGCTGAGGGAAAGATAGTGTATACATTTAGATCGCCGAGGAAGTGATTAGTTTGCCATCGCCTGCATTACTTTACCCTTGCTTTTGTTATGTCAAATGATTTGCTTCGGCGCTTCTGCCTTGAAACAGTTGGTGGTGAAATTTGTATCCCAATTTCCCAATATGGCTATTGGGATATTAATAATACTCTGAAAGCATCTCCAACGTGCACATAACCGATGAATAGCGCCCCTCCTAAAGGGACGACGCAACAACTTAACTTGTACGCATTACCTTTGATGTGTCGTGTCCACTGATTGCGTCGACCGCTTTCTGCAGTGAACAAGTGCGTTGAGTACTGTCCCTTGTACTGTGTCGCCGGTGTCTTGTCTTGGCGGAGATCATACCCGCCCATCTTACTGATTGGAGTGTTTATCGTCAAACTGTGATTGTAATAGTCCTCCGCTCCGTTAAGGTAACCTGTGACGTAACAATAGCACAATCGTGACGTAACAATAGCACAACCGTGACGTAACAATAGCACAACCGTGATGTAACAATAGTACAGCCGTGACGTCACAATAACACGACCTTGTGACACAGTCGTGACGTCACAAACTGTTTATACTAGTAGTATTACATTGGATGTATCGTGCCCGTCATGGCATCGATGGCTTTCTGGGTGAACAGGTGGGGTCGAGTATATTGACCCTTATACTGTTCAACGGGCGTCTTGTTACCATGGAGATCATACCCATTCATCACCAGGCCCGAGATGGAACATTATAAGACCTCATGTGAGGGTAATTATATAGTCCTCCGCCCCGATCACGTAACCTGTGACGTAACAATGGCACATTTATGACGTAACCGTACAACACAGTGACGTAACAATACAACAGGATGACGAAACAATACAACATGAAGAAAAGATTCTAGATGATGACGAAAAGATACAACATGATGACGAAACGATACAACATGATGACGAAAATATACAAGATGATGACGAAACGAAACAAGATGATGACGAAATAATATAACATGATGACGTAACAATACAACATGAGGACGAAACAATACAACATGATGACGAAATAATACAAGATAGTGACGAAACAAAAGAAAGTGACGTATTTATACAACACAATGACGTAACTATACATATTATGAAGAAAATGTGACATAATGGCGAAGCGATATAACATAATGACGAATCGATGCAACAAAATGACGAAACAGTACAACATAGCGATGTAACAAAACAACATAATGACTATCGAATAAACATATTAATCATGTCGTCAAAAATTAGTGAATCATTTATATCAATTTGGTGTACATGTAGAAGTAAATAGGCCTTTCTAACCATTTGGTTTTCAGACGAATGGCTCAGACTGAACACATCCAGCGCATGCGTTCAGAGAGAATAGAAATGTGGAGAAGTGCAGAACATAATTTGCAGACGTTTTATCATTAGATGATAATATTACCATAGTTACATAACATAATTATCAGCACAGTTTGAATGGGTTCTTACAAGGTATCTAGATACCGAAATAAGAATCAAAACGTTCGGTCGGCAAGCAAGCGTCTTTGTATAGAAGCTAACATTCCGTTTCCCGACCACCCAAATTCTATATGGAGAAACATTAAGCCCTCCGCACACAGAGACGACTGAACCCGATCCGACTGGTTTTCAGTCAGGTTAGAGTCGGTTTCGCTCAGTCGGAGCCGATTCAACATGTTGAAGCACCCTCGTATGATCTCCGACTGGCTCTTTACCAGTAAAGAAGGAGTCCTGAGGCAACGTACACTGAGCTGATCGGGTCGAGTCGGCTCTGTGTGCGGAGGGCATTAAGGATAATCAACAGCCCAAAATAGTATTCTTATAAATGAGCAGTAATAGTTTTAGAAGTCCATTACGTTCTGAAAAAAGGGTTTTCAGACGAATTTTGTAATTGTAAAAAAAAATAAGCACCATAATTTGTATACTAAAATAACTGGGTTGATGAGTCAGCAGAAGAAGACTATCTATTGTCTTGGACGTACGTGTCCTGGGATGGTGAGGGTGTTATAAAAGCGGGATATATACTTGACAGGGTTTTTGTAATCTCATCGATAGGTAGCGAATCAACTTTAACAGAGTGCGAATTAGTACCGTCCTGACGTCCAGAGGACGAGGTTGTTATATGGCCAAAATACTGCCCTGCGCTGGCAGTTGCCAGTGTCCTGGGAGATGTATTTCCATTTCCTTTCTTGTAGGCGGAATTTGCATAATAATGTGATGATTTAAGATATCGACAGGTACGTATGGGTATATAACAAAATATGAGACCATTTTCAAAACAAACAAAAACACGTACCAAAGTATGAATCGAACCCCCGTTCGGTCGGCAGGCAAGCGTCCTTGTAGAGACCGACGTGCCACTTGCCAACCATGTGGGTGGAGTAGCCGCTCTCTTTCAGTTTCTGGGGGAGGGTGACTTCGTCTAGGGGTAGCGTGTTAGCCTGGGGAGGGAGAATCACCAAGTGCTGAAGTCCAGTGTGGATCTAGAACGAGCACAACATTATGAAAGTGATTCATTAAATTGATCTAGTAGCTTTGTTGACATGTGCAAAAATGATGAATGGTTGATGCAATGTATATTTTTGTTATCTCATATGTCCAGAGGGTACTGTGTAAACAAAATCAAGTCAAATGGTCATTGTATGGCCAAGTAATGAGCGAAAATGCAAAGTGATATTCAGTAACTCACCGCAGTCACTTTGGACACGGAAGAAAAACTCGCCCGGAGTTTTTCTTATCTAAATACTTCAATCATACATATCTTTGCAACGAAAGGGAAATTTGAGAAACCGAAACCGGTCCCATGATTTTATTGTTAATGCGAATACAACAAGGTATAAGGGAACCGCTAGAATTAAAATTTTATTTTTAAGATTTTGACAATGTTACTAATAGTCCCTTTAAAGGGAAGTACATGTAGTTCATGTAGCTCAAATTGACGAATGGTTGATAGAAAATGCGGATTTTAGTGATCTGTTATGTCTACTAAATGATGTTGGAACATTTCACGTTAATTAAATTGATGTTATGTGGCCGAGTAACGGAGGAAAGTACAGAGTGGTATTCGCTAGATCATTGCACTGACTGTATACAGAGTCACAACTTTCAAGTGGATAATTATAAACCAATCGTAAGTATTTACGTTCGTCATGATTATATTGGTAATACAAATACAACGGTTACAGTCCGTTATTCCGAAGGTTCGTTATTCCGAAGGTTGAGTTTTGTGGTGTAAGGTCACATATGATGTAACCACTAGAGTTCAACGTCAGTTTTGTAGACTCGGACAACGTTATCCAGACCCTGTAACTTGTCAACTTCAACCAAATTTTCACTTGGCTTTTCAAATATCTCCTGAACATTGTTGCTTGGCTCATGGTAACAGACGAAGAAATGTTTGGGTCTTGCTTTTCAAAAGTCTCCATAATTATGAAGATATATATGATTAAATCGAAATGCGTTCTGGAACGCTATTCGACTGTAGTCAAAATCAATGGGCAAAGGTGATACATGTTCACTTAAAGGGTGACTAAATTACAAATGCATGTTGACTTTTGTTGATCTGATTGACTGGCATATGATGTCAGAAAAGTCATAATCTTCTGGATGGGGTTTTTTAGGGGTGGAGCTTAGCAGGTAAAATAGAAGTAATATAAAAAAATATCATAAAAAATATGACACAAAAATGAATGTACATCAAAAAGTCAAAATATATGTGATGTATTCATTATTACAGATCAACAAAAGTCAACATGCATTTGTTATTTAGTCACCCTTTAAGTAACTTTTTGTTAACAATGTTCATGTTTATGAAGATAATTATGACACATGTGACTGAAAACCAGTCGGATCGGGTCGAGTCGGTTCTGTCTGCGCCGGGCTTAATGTACCTGATATCTGCCTGAGAGAAGTTGACTCCTCGACGGGGAACATAAAGACTGTACATAGTAGTTCTCCAGTTTCACGCCTTCGCCCGCCAGTTTGTCCAGGTTCGGTGTCTTGATCACCGACCCGTGGTCTTTGCCGTGGTATCCCACATCGTTGAACCCGAAATCGTCGGCCAGGATGAACACGACATTCGGTGGTCGACGCTTATTTCCTTTGTCATCGCTAGCGTCATCGCCTTGAGGATGATCACCGCGAATCAACTTCGCGAAGTCATGTCGTTGTTCGTCTACGATCGAGGAGAGATCATTCCGTTGCCTTTCATTCTGGTCGAACGCGTTATTCAGTGATATGTCATTTTGTCTTTCCGCGGCTACATGTGGAGATCGATGACCGGGCCATTGGTCGTGGACGTCGATGTCCGGACGAGCGATGTCGTTTCCCTGTTCGGCATGGGCTGCATGTCGAGCAATGAACACAGTGAAAGCGATGCATGTTATTGTCTCTAGGCGCGAAACTATGCGACATGATCTTTCCGCCATTATGCAAGCAGTTCAAATCATTCGGAGACGAAATCCAGTGTTGACCGTCACAAGCAAAAAAATAACAATATGCGACTTGGTCCCGGTAGTTTTACTAGACAGTAAAATAATATAGCTCGGATTCGTGGATCAGACGCACGGTGCGGACCTGCGAACGTCTTTCTCACGGTGCGAAATACACAGTGACTCGATGTATTGTAGAGCGCACTAACAAAACTAACCGTTACGATTTGCGGACACCCCCGCAAGTCAATGGGTTTACTGCGTAAATATTCGGATATATTCTGGGGTACGTTCGGGCCAGGTTCTGACTATGAATCACACGCGTCACCAGTGGCGTAGCGTGGTCGGACTGATTGGGGGGGGGGGGGGGCACGTAAAATTATTAGGGGGTGCACACTTTGTGTATTTCTTTGTTTTTTCAAATGATGGCCCCTTATGTTTTTCATTATTTTTCAAAATTATTGGGGGGCACAGGCCTCCCGTGCCCCCCCCCCCCCCCGACTGCGCGTCACAGTCTTTAAACTTGAGTTTAATCAGTCATTGCCTTCCTAATGCCATTGCAGCTCGTGTCTGTGTTCTATATAGTCCATGTCAATTTAAAAAATTGTACTAACAAAGAGGCACGTCGACCGTGAAAATCCTCTTTCAACTCAAGGTAAAGGTTATGGTACGAAAGTTCATTATTAGCATGTTGATAAATACTCGTACGACAGTCTAATTTTAGCCATGATGACATTGGTTTGCATTGTATGTCATCGTAAATGTATAGCCATATTGGCACGCCCCCCCCCCCCCCCCCCCCCCTCAACCCACCGTTGATATACCGCTACATGTGAATAACAAAATTGTATTAACAAAGAGGCACGTCAACCGTAAAAGTCCTCTTTCTATCAATGTAAAGTCAAGTTACAAAAGTTCATTATTAGTATGTTGATTAATACTCGTACGGCAGTCTAATTTTAGCCATTATGACATTGTTTGCATTCTATTTCATCATTTTAAAATTAGCTTGAAGTTACATGTATATAATAGTGTGCATTCTAGTTCATCATTTTAAATTTAGCTTGAAGGTATATAATAGTGTGCATTCTATTTCATCATGATAATTTATTTCCTAAACAAAAATGCAGTTCGTTTTATAGGGGAATTAAAAATTAAAAAAACATATTATTTCATGGCACGAGTTTGTCCTCATACACTGTTCACAAAAACATGGGAATTGATCCATAATATCTCTTTTTCTGTTAATGTTTCAAACTCTTCGAATAGCATCATGGAAACGGCCAATTATGTCTCGTTTTGGTCTTTTTTGTGATACCCCATGCATTTCATATGATATAGCAATCACGGAACGTGTACGTGCATGCACATAATCTTATGATTCAATCACGATTCATTTAAATGCGCTCCATAAGGTGTGATATCGTTTATAACATTTACACAAAAAATTGCAATGGCTGGTTCAAAATGATCGAATATTTGTGGGTCCCCACAATTATTACACAAATTTGAGACGGTTTTTGTGATAATTTTGTCATCATATTGCATAACCACAAATGCAAAAAACACATGACTAAAGAATCGTTACTAACAAAGCGTCGTATAAAGAGTCATGATTAAATACTACCCGAACGTTGACACACACAAAAACAAGATCCCGAAACAGGTGGCATTCAACTGCACAAAACATCGTATAGTAGTCCGAGCTAGGCTCCATAGACGTACCACCAAACCTTGTTTTTGATATATACAACGTTTTGTGATGGTTTCTTGATAATTCGAGGGTGCTGATTCAAAATCCGATGAGTGCCAGACGTGAAAAATACGTCCAAAATGGCCGCCAAAACATGGAAATTTGCCTCCAGAAACATAAACGCCATTCTACACAAATAAATCAAATTACATTTTGTTCCTAGCGTTAACTTACAATAGAATGAAACTAAATATGTGCTAAGAGCTGCTTATTGTTGTGTTTAGGGAACAATTAAGATTCAAAATGGCCGCCAAATCCATTTTATGTACCATATGAATGGGTATTTCAATGTACAAAATGGAATCGTTATAAAAAGTAGGTCCAATTTCCCCATGTGGCAGAATAAATTTGAGAATCAATTGAGTTAAGATTATTTTGTCAAGCTGATTCTAAATCTGAAGAGTGCCAATCACGAAAACATGAGTTTTTTCTTCAAAATGGCCGCCGAAGAGGGAAATTTGCCTCTTTTACAATAGCTCACCAGAATGATATAGCCTCAATTTAAAAAAACATTTTGCACAAATATATTGAATTGGATTTTGTTCTTTAAAGGTAAAGACCAGTTTTGGAAACGCCCCCCTCTCAAAAAAATGAAATGGAAGCTCTTATTACCAATAATGTGAAAGAATATGATTATACTAATATAGGATTATCCAAATTTGGCCAAGAAACCGCCTACTAATTGATATATTTGCGAAAATATATATTTATTTCAATGAGATAAATATCGCCAACGAGGAATCGCCCATAGGTACGTGTATAACGACCACGGTGGTTGTCCATGTGGTGGGTCGCTCATACTTCCGATATTTATGTATTTAACGATGCTTAGGTTCGGATTTTACCACGCAAGCCCTATTTCAATACATATTCAACAATACTGGTACATTAAGATGCATTCGGCTACTTTCCCGAAACTGATCTTGGGCTTTAAGTTAATTATTATTCTAATGAAACTGCATATTTGGTAAAAGCTGTTTATTATTGTGTAAATGGCACAATTTAAATTAAAAATGGCAGCCAAAGGTATGTTTATGTCCAGTATGAATTGGTAACAATATACACATGGAATCATTAGTACACAAATAAGGCCAAATGTCCCTATATTTTGTTTTATATGCTGATTTTAAAAGTGAAGAGTGCTAATCACTAAGTTTATTATGTTTATGTCAATTTAACAAATCCAAAATACCCGCCACAACTATAACATTATATATTTTTGTACTAAAAAATTGTAGAATTCTAAATTTTAAGACAAATTTACTATGGTACATCGATAACTTATTTGTTGACATATACAATGCTTTTTCGTGGTTTATAGTAAATTTGGGGGGTGCTGATTCCAGAGCTGCCAAGTGCCGGACAAGAAACCTTGAGGGTGTTTTTGAAACGCAAAAATCCAATATGGCCGACGAATCACGGAAATTTGGTTCTCTTAGCCCCCATAAAGGTATACCCTCAATATCAGTGACATTTTTCATGAAAATATTGAATGGGATTTGGTGCCTTGAGTTAACTACCTTTAAAATTAAACTAAATGTGTACTAAAAACTGTTTTTCACAGATTTTATGGCATAATTTACATTCAAAATGGCTGCCAAACCCATTTTGTATGTAAAATATGAATTGTTATTTTAATACACAAATGAAATAGTTAATCATAAGACATATTCTCTCCATTTGGTGAAAAAAATAATGCCTTTAATTGATTTTAAATTATTATGTCGTGCTGATTCTGAATATGAAGAATGCCAATCATGTAATATGTATTTTTTTGGTGAAATAAACATCCCAACGTAGCTACCAAAATGATAAAAACTTGACAGTTGTTTGTACCCAACATCGTAAATCTTCACATTTTAAGACAAATTTACTAAGATACATTTTGTAAGATTCCTTATCAATGAGATAATTGCCGATTCCCACTTTGATGGGGGCCAGTTAGGAAACAAAAGTACTGTTTTTATTAAAATTAATGCAGATGTACTGAAAGTTGTTTATTTGTTATGGTTCTGGCACAGTTATTGAATTTGGTATCATTTTAATGGCAATTCTCTCTTCTTTACGAAGGAATATTAATCTATGGTTATGCAAATGGGGAATATGGAGATGGGTCGAGTGTGAGATCAGAAACAAAATATGGAGTTGACAAACAAAAATCAGAGCGTTGCATCCTTTTTCGAGCTTTTGGGAGGATTTGTTAGCATTTCAAATAAAATATTCATGATTTAAATTGATATCAACGGAAAGCCCAACAACTCTTCTGTATGAAAATGTCAAATTTATAATGATTTTAGCAAAGGGCCGGCGGCCAGCTGCAGAGATAAATATGAGGGAGCCTCAAAAGTGACCCCATTGCAAAAAAAAAACTCTACAGGTTTGTTTAGTATTAATTATATAGAGACCCATGGCGTAGCCAGTGTCAAGCCATATGCCTACTGAGGAGGCCTGGGTCGGAAGGTAGATTTTTTAAACGTGCGAATAGATCTGGGTTCATAAAATACTGTTTAATGCATACTGAACAGTGACATGAACTCCTAATGAATTACTCATCAGGCTTTTGGGGAGCACCGAACATCCGCGGTTACGGTCCGTTATTCTGAAGGTTCGTTATTCCGAAGGTTCGTTATTCCGAAGGTTCGTTATTCCGAAGGTCCGTTATTCCGAAGGTTCGCTATTTCTAAAATGAAATCGGGTTCGTTATTCCGAAGGTTCGTTATTCCGAAGGTTCGTTATTCCGAAGGTCCGTTATTCCGAAGGTTCGCTATTCCTAAAATGAAATCGGGTTCGTTATTCCGAAGGTTCGTTATTCCGAAGGTTCGTTGATCCGAAAATGAAATAGGGTTCGTTAATCCGAAAATTAAATAAATACGATGTAGAAAAGAATTTGATTTCTTTTTAATAAGCAATGTTGCCTAAAAAAATGATTTTGAGCAGTGTGGACTTGGGAAAGGGGATCAATCTGACTCTAATTGCCGTGGCTGCATGCGGGTAGGAGAGAGGGGCAAAGAGTGGATTTACAATTCTAGTCAAATTGTATAAGAATCATTTGTAACATGGTGTCATAAACTGAAATCAATTTCCTGAAAACTAATTTAATTTTTCTTTGTAAAACAGTGCAATAAGAATTAGATATCAGATATAAAATTACGTGTTCGTTTGTGGCAGCTATTACTGGAATAGTAGTATGGATGGGGCATCAAACTTCGCGCGGCATCAAACTTCGCGCGGTTAGTTTCGCGCAGTTAACTTGCCAGCTCCACACATAGAAGTAGTATATAAATAACTAGAAGAGAATCTACGCACTGCGCGCTAATTTTCCCATAGCCTTAACACGCAGCAAATATGGCCGGTAAGGGAAACTTCATGGACTGGCTAACATGGAATGCTGGGTATGTTGTAGTCTTATGATCTAGACCCTCGATCGCATGCTGAAAATAATCCCACCACCCATAATATATAGCCGCCAACGAGAGAGATCTGCACAACAGCAGTGATGGTTGCCAGCCGAGGCCTCGTAAGCAGCGATCACTGATGAATACGCAGACTATCTCTCGTTGGTCGCGCTATGTTCAGTATGCAATCGAGGGTCTCGATCCTGGACTAAACGTATCCCAGAATTCCATGTTAGCCAGTCCATACAAGTTTCCCAGATTAACGCGCAGTATGACCCCCCTGTCTCCACACCATTACTTATGCATACAAACGCGCGAAGTTTTATCCCCCTCAAAGAAGTATGAATACAAACAAACCAACCCGTTTATAACTAGAAGGCTCACTTAACGCGCGCAAGTCACGTGTCCCATTAGATCGACAAATCTATCGCTTTCATGGCCTTTTTGACATTATTATTGTTATTTTCACTGTCGGCATTCTAGCGATAGACGCGACCGATACGCGGTGCCTTAAGAGGCAAGAACACCGTAAGTCCGCAGTAAAAGTTACTTACGGAATAACATTTCTGTTGGGACATAAAACACCACATTCTCACACTTTGAGCGACATTTGTAGCCCTATCAATACATTTAGGGCTGATATAATACTTTAACTCACCGATATCGTGTGTCGCTATACATGTCATTCTATAATTACGGCGAATTGTGAGATTTTCCACAATTTTCCATGCCTCTTCTTCGGTCTTTCGCGGTACTTTTTGTTCAAACTGCAAAAAAAAATATATAACGTGCATCCGTATGCGCGAACACTTTTTCAGAAACTTAGGCAGCCAGGTACGGTACAGCGCGCGCGCCGCAAAGCTGCTATAACTTGGCGCGCCCAAGTTCTGTATAGCAGCTTTGCGGCGCGCGCGCTGTACCGTACCTAGCTGCCTAAGTTTCTGAAAAAGTGTTCGCGCATACGGATGCACGTTATATTTTTTTTTTTTGCAGTTTGAACAAAAAGTACCGCGAAAGACCGAAGAAGAGGCATGGAAAATTGTGGAAAATCTCACAATTCGCCGTAATTATAGACTGACATGTATAGCGACACACGATATCGGTGAGTTAAAGTATTATATCAGCCCTAAATGTATTGATAGGGCTACAAATGTCGCTCAAAGTGTGAGAATGTGGTGTTTTATGTCCCAACAAAAATGTTATTCCGTAAGTAACTTTTACTGCGGACTTACGGTGTTCTTGCCTCTTAAGGCACCGCGTATCGGTCGCGTCTATCGCTAGAATGCCGACAGTGAAAATAACAATAATAATGTCAAAAAGGCCATGAAAGCGATAGATTTGTCGATCTAGTGTCCCATAGACTTTGTACATGGGCAAGATGGCGGAGTGACACGACTTTTGAAGCTCCCGTCGACTACTTCTGTACGTCATCGCGTAGTGACCTAGAAATACTTGACCAATCATCATGCTATGCAGTGCGTAGACTATCGCGCCTATTGTCAAGCGCACTGTCTTAGATTTGTATCACGCTTATGAACAATGGGATCCATGGTGACGTATGCATATGAACTTGTTTTATTGACCTCGATCCGGTGACGACGAGTATGAACTGCTCTGTGATTGGTTTACTTCAGTTTCCAAGTAGCCCATAATGCAACCAGTAGTAGTCCCTTCCGGTGAGCAAAAATGGCGGCACTCTGGCAGCAGTGACACCCCCCTGATCCCCCTTTGTTCTGTGCGCGCATGAAAATGCCAAAAAAATACAGTGAAAACAGCTACAATGGCCTTTCAAATGCGCGCACAATTGAATGGAAAAACTGCTGCGCGTAGTTTGATCCCCTTATGTTTTGTCAATAAAAATGGAAGGGTTTCAAAAACAGGCCGAAATCAGTAATTTAAATTGATGGATCTTAAAACTAAAACATGTTTATTATACCACGGAATATCCTGAATAAACTGGTATAAAAATAATTATACAAATCAGTATATTTCTTGTCGAAATGTTGTGTTAAAAGTCAATTGCGCGAAGTTTGATGCCCCCCTCATACTATGCGTGCCTAAAGCCCACCGCACACTACACGATCCGAATCCGAACAACTGAGTATCTCAACTAAAACCATGCGTGCGTATTACATGCATCGTTCGTCGGATAGGGTCGGATCGTGTAGTGTGCCCTCAACACAACCGCATCACAAGTCAATTTAATAATCACCAATATCAAATCAGTCATCTCAATTGGTTGGTAGATTTGTTTATTTGCAACTACATTTCAATGAAGACAGCTTGTAAATCACATAGGTATAGAAGAAGAAAAACCACATAATATATTTGATATTGGCGCGGAGAGATTTCAAAACAATGCCAACGTAAATACAGTATGATGGTGAAATGTACCTTCCGTAATTGTCAATATTTGTTAATAGTTGTTCATTTGCATAATGCGTTTCTACATCATGTACACAGTTAATGTATCAAGCACGCTAAGCACCTTAAAAGATTTATAATACATGTCATGATATTTGAAAAATTATTATATTTTTACATACTATACCACTATAGCATGTCATATGTATCCATTCTTATGCCTTAAAGGACCTAAAGAATACAACGTACTTTGGCACTTATTTCATAGTTAGTTTATGACTTGTAAAATAGGTCTGCCGAAAAAAATCCAGGAAAATAAAAACAGTAGTGTTCATTTGCATAATGCGTTTCTACATCATGTCCACAGTTAGTGTATAAAGCACGCTAAGCACCTACACAGATTTATAATATATGTCATGATATTTGAAAAAATATTATATTATTACATATTGTCACATATATACCACTATAGCATGTCATATGTATTAAGTCTCATGCCTTAAAGGACCTAAAGAATACAACGTACGTTGGCACTTATTTCATAGTTAGTTTATGACTTGTAAAATAGGTCTGCCGAAAAAAAAATCCATGACAATAAACAAAGTAGTGATTTACCTTGTTTTGCCAAATCTCATTTACAGCCAGTTTTCGCCCCACCCACATTTAGGGTCCATAATCGGCAGCGTGATTAACACGTGATCGACAATTCATTGGCTTACTTCATGATGCGTCATCTACAGAATTCAGTTCATTGGTCCGTTCTTTAGATGACGTCACATTTTGGCGATTTAAAAGGGACGTTCCCAGGACAATTATATACTTACTAATTACCCCAAAATTGTTTGATTTCATGAGAAATGACTGCCAAATTCTTTTTCTTCAGGAAAACTTACGTAAAGAGAGTCGAATTGTAAAAATTAGGTCATCTAGACGCTCGCTGTTGTTTCTTTAATCTGTCAATGGTGGACTGGCTTTAAAACTGGACTCGAATTCCACAATGGTACAATTAATACTTTTTGAGAAAAACAACATATTTTCAATAGATTATTTCGTCATTCCCTCAGCCGTGTCCACAGTCCACACGACAGTCCACTTTTGTTAGTCGAGTTCCGGAGACAGAAAAGGGCACAATCCCTTATTGAAATGAAGAGGTCAGTTCCAAAAGGCGCTAAATCCACTTTCCATGAAAACAAATTTGAGCTAACGATATATTTGCATTTATAAGCCACGTAGCTATCTAGGAATCCATATTTTACAACAAATTACTCACTCAAAATCAAAATGTAGAACGTTCAATTTTCATATTCGCATAGGCACGTGTACACAATTTGGCAAAGAAACCTGTTTTCCTCGAAAGTTGGTAAAGTGGATATAGCGCCTTTTGGAAGAAGCTCTTCAAATAGAGAGATAGACTCGGATTCACTCTTACGGTCCTAAAGGCAATATCGCTCATGATCTTTCACGAATGATATAGCATGCCTGTTCTGGTATGATACCGGTACCACGCATTCTAATTATGGTCTAGAAGATATGACCCCAACATTTCATTCATTTAATTTTATTCAGATTTTCAAAAAATTACATTCGAAACATACAAATATAAACTGGGCTCCAAAAGAAACTTATCACTTCTTCAGAGCGACACACATTAAAATCCAAAGCATACAAATTAATCATAATTGGGTATAGATTAGCTACAATACCCCTTAGCAAGCTCATCTAAAAAAACTTATGTTTGCTTTAGTCAACAAAGAATAAAATAAGGTGAAATCGCAAGAGGTCATTTTTCAAAAATCACAGAAACTGCTCCCCTTCCGGGCACAGAGCTCGGTACGGACAATAGCAAGTCTAGTGGTTACATAACCCGCTTTGAAGTTGAATGAATAGCTATTGAAAGTTCTGAATAGACCGCCTTTCGTGGAGGTTCGCAGCGAGCTGTTTCTGTGATTTTTAAAAAGTGACCTATAGTGATTCCATCACATTTTTCTCTTTTTTGGCAAAAGCAAACGTTTAATTTTGTAAGATATGCTTCATAAGGAGAATGATAGCTTATCTGAGTCTAAATATGATTCAGTTTGATGCTATGGATTTTAGTGAGCGTCGCTCTGAAAAAGTGATAAGTTTCTTTTGGAGGCCAGTTTAGTAACAAATATGAACATCTCATGAATACAAAATACAAAATCAAATTCACATAATAATTGAAGTTATACTAGAATGTAAATTCAGAGAATACAGAAAGCATTTAAATCAATTTAGAATATTTCTTATTCATATTTTAAATTTGTAAAAATCAGATGCTTGTTGGGGTAGGCCCCCGGAAAATGGTCAAGACGACACGATAATGTGACTCGACTTTCGTGTAATATCTGCATTAGTCAAGAAACAAGATAGAGATTTAGATTTGGACCTATTCGTGTTCTAAATTATGTCAACATAATTCTATAGCATGGGAGTCGATAATTACAGAATACCAATTCACCAGCGGTGTGGGAATGAATGAATATAATGATCATCCCCCCCCCCCCCCCCCCCCTCCTCCGATGAAAGGGTATCAATTACAGATCGACGCCCATGTTCTACAGGGTCCTTGTATACACAGTCTAAATACAAATGTATATCCATGCTTACTTCCAAGGTCCCCAGAAACCCCGGAATCCCGGATTGGCTTTCCTTTCCAGCCGCGGGAATCGAACCGGGACCGAATCCTGGTAGTACTGGTCGAGACGACGCAGCAACTGCTCCACAACATCCGGATACTCGTCGGATAGATCCTTCTTCTCGTACGGATCGGCGGTTATGTTGAAAAGCCATACCCGCTGGTTCGGCTTCTGGATCGGATATATCGCACTGCGCCCGGTCTCTGGAGCTGGTGTCCAGCAGTTTGAGTCTGGTGATCCTAGAAAGAAAAAAAAAAAAAAAGTAAAAAAGTAAAATCCAGGAAGTACATATCTGTCTCAATAGTTGACATAACAATTCAGTCATTCGGAATGGATCCGTATCATTTGTTTGAGTTAAGACCGGCGCAGACACAGCCGACGCGAACCGATCCGACCTGACCCAATTGGCTTCCGACTGGAAAAATCGGAGTCGTGGGAAAACGCACAAAGAGCCGATCCGACTAAAAACGAGTCTGATCGGGTCAAATCGGCTGATCGGCTTTCCGTTTCCCCCCGCTTTCTCAACTAAACCAGTAGTCTCGGACTCGGCCACGATTGGTCTAGGGCCACTTTATTAAATTAAGCATCCCCCCCCTAACAAATCTTGGCTATTAAACAAACAAACAAACAAACATTATGCATACACACCAACATGCTGACCCTTCCACTGTGTACCTGACCCCGGTCAGCCGTTTGAACATTTATGACATCGACCACAGACAGCGACCTAGCTAAACAAAACCAACGAGACTTCATTAAAGCAAGGCATATACAGACACACATTTAAACCAACAAAACAAACAGACAAACATGTGCAGACGTGCAATAAACACACAAACATACACACAGACATACTGACCGTTGAACTGTACACCTGACCCCGTTTGGATCTTCCAGTCCCCGACGCGGAGAGCTGCGCTGATCGATGTATCAAAGTGCTTGCGCGTCATTTCCGGCGTCCACTCGTCATCCGCGTCGAGGTCAAGTGATGACGTCATACCGGGAAGCGCAACATCGAGCGGGTCTATGTTGTGCAATAGCTCCTTTCGTGGGGAGGGGACGTTTCCTCTGGTGGTGGAGAAAATGGATTACGAATAATAATTTCCCATATTTAAACCAATGGTGAGTTCGTCATTATAGTTGTACGGAAAGTTAAATGCAACACCATGTGGAAACTTAGTGTTCTGTCCAAATGTCCGCCCATAGGGCTTCTTCATGGATTTATACGCTGAATCATCAGACGTTCGTTGTAAGTACTGTTCATTTATCGGTGATATATTATACAACATGTGACTGAGAGAATTTTATACTCCATCATATTCCTCTTTATCATCAACATCATCATCATCATCATCATCGACCACACCGGCCTCATAATCGGGAATCATTACTATCATCATCATCAGCAGCAGCAGCAGCATTATCATCATCACCATCAATATCATCACTATTGTAGTACCTGATCGAATTCCAGACATTGAACCCATCGAGCGGCTTCGTTCCGTTCAGACTTCCCCTGGCGACGCCGGCCACGAGGGTGGGTAGCCAGTCGCTGACGTGGATCAGCTCGCGGTTGACTGTCCCCTTCACGACGTCGGGCAGCAGCGGGCTGTGAACAAACCCCACGCCGCGCATTGCGCCCTCCCAGAGCGTCCCCTTTTCGCCTCGCAGCGGCCAGTTGTTCTGACCGTCGCGTATCTGCCCGCCATTATCTTTGAAAGAAAAATTAAAGAACAAATAAGAACTACAGAAACTAGAACAGTGATAGTATCACATTGTTTAATTTCAAAGGTCTTTGAGCTAATGGGACATCAAAACCAGTCCTGTGTAAGGCATGTACAGTGACCACATAATGAAAGCAAGAACAGTGACCACGGTGGACAGAATGATGGGCAGCTGTATAGACAAGTTCCCAAACTAGAATAGTTTACAGTCTATCCTGTGAATATCATTTTCATTCAGTGACCACCTAAGAGAAACAAGAGAATTGTCCGCTATAGACAGGCTCCCTTTATAGACAGGTGAGATATATTGCTTTCTGACAGTGCCTTTAAAGACAGTGTGTTGGCAATTCAAAGGTATGGAGAAATCCCGGCTTTGATTCAGGTTTATAGCTTCGAATATGTACCAGACTCCTTTTTTTAAAGAAATCCTTAAAGGGCAATGGAACTATGGCTTTGGGCTATTATCATCGTTTAGAGGGTGAACAGACATTTTATTTGATACATAACTTGGCAAAGTTGGCCTCCTGGATCCCATAAAATCCTTACGTGAACATACCCATATTTTACTAATTCTTACGGCGGCAAAAGGTGATGGGAGCGGCCATGTTCTTGTAATCGCCCGACATGCTTTGCAAACTATGACCTGTGTGCTACGGGCCGAACAAAAAGCTTTTCACTGATTTACAGACTCGTCAAAGCATCTACAAGTATTCAGACCATGGTTTCAATATGTGCTATTGAAAAGCATTAGTGCATATCACTGACCGTAAGTCCGTAAGGCCGTAATAAACGCGTTTTATATCCGTTCTTCGAGCAACAATGGAGATTAAGTTCGTCACCGAATAATTTTATTTCGCATATTTTATATACGTTTGGCGTACGTTTACGCAATCCGGTCAGATGTGACCAGGCCATTATGCTGGTACTCTAGGGCATTCGAAACAGCAGCGCCATCTCTTTAGAAATGCGACACAAACACAACACTGTAGTGTATACGTTTCGGAGCTGTGCGTTGCGTGCCTTTAACATTGCGCCTCCCTACATGCCCTATGAGGGAAAGCGCCCTCTCGGTATGATGATGCGGTCGCTTTAATGTTTCACCCACCTGTTGAGAAGATGATGATGGTGTTGTCATAGATACCAGCTTTCTTCAGGGCAGCGGTCAGGTTACCGATGCCCTCATCCATACACGAGACCATGCCCGCGTATGTACGCCTGGTGGCGTCATCTATGTGTGCGTAAGGTTCTTCGTATTTCGCGGGCACCTGAAGAGGATTATGAGGCGCCTGGTATGCTAGGTACAGGAAAAGTGGCTGGAAAAATAATAATAAAGACATGAGAAAGACTATTGTCAACAAATAATATACAGATATTGACTGTCTTGAGGGGCAATATAACATTTGAGATCCTCGAGGGAAGCTATATTTGTGTCGAGGGACATTATATTTTTCCGAGACAAAAATATAACTCCCCAAGGGAAATGAAATGTTATATGGTTCCCGAAGGAAAAAGTCAATATTTGTTATATTATGATGACCTATATAGATACAAATCAAGAAATAAAATTATGGACAAGGGAAAATCATTAGATTAAATCGAAATCATTCCAGTAGAACAGACGTGTTGTTATAGTAATGCTGCGGAAAAAAGCTTCTTTATTCGATCTTCCTTTCAGTCGAATCGGGTTGCCGAGTCAGCTCTATCTGCAGAGGGCTTTTGCTCTTCATTTTGTTACAAACATCATAAAGATGATAGAGAAACATATGACTTGTTTAAGGATTTGTTATTTGTGCGCCCGGTCGAGTCATAAACGTGTGCGTAATGTGTTTCATTATTCTCGAGCACCTCCCAACAGCCATGGCCTGTGAATTGATAAGTATGATCTATATTATAAAAGGAGGACGGTGTTTCGTGTCCGTCGGCAAGATTTGTCCAGAATGCGCTTTTTTAAAGCCATGTATGGGCAATAAATCGCGATGCAGCTAATACCGTTATGTTACGTGCGTGAGAAAACCAAGCCGATAGTGCGTTTAATCAACCAAAGTGATACGTCAAACATAGAACGAATTTGACAGCATACCATTATCTTACCCTACGTACCCTTATGCACTGTACCATGGTACCATGTGCATCTGCATGTATTGTGTACTACGAGTACGGTATTATACGGAGAGCGAAAGCCGGGGCGAAACCGGCGAAAGCCTCGCGATCGCTATGTGATATTCTAATTTTGAAGCAGAACATTCATTGTCGACTTGTTCGAATATAATATTGAATTAAAATAGTTCTTTGGTGTACTTAACAATAGCTGTTAAATATTCGTTGTTTACTTGCGGAATGCTTCGAGCCTTCGACTCGATGTACATAATATATAATACATAATGCACGGCGTGGCTCACGTCTGCGATGCATGATCTGCTCGGAGCAATTGTGTCGAGTGTTGTTTCAACTCGCACAATTTGAAGAAAAAAAACAGGGAATCTTTTCGTGAATGGCTACACCACAACGATGTCCATGCACTCACATTTGAAATATGTATTAAGGCTAATTGTAAATGTTTACTCGAAGTGCATAGTTTGTTGTACTCAAGTATGAAAAAAGGTGTGCTTTTTGTAAATAATGTGTAAACAAGAAGAGCAAGGAATTAGGGTTATTGATCTACTTGCCAACGATTGAATTAATACTGTTTATAGTTTCACCTGTGATCGCTGGCATGCAGGGGGGGGGGGGGGGTTATTTCGTCGACAACAATTTTCCAGGGACTGTGTGTTAGACAAGTATTTCGAGGGGGTGTCGGTGTCGGTCAAGTATTTCGAGCGGGGTGCCGGTGAAGAATTTTCGAGGGGGTGTCGGTCGAGTATTTCGTGGAGGTGTCGGTGAAGAATTTTCGAGGGGGTGTCGATGAAGATTTTTTTCAAGAGGGGGTACCGGTGAAGACTCTTTCGAAGGGGGAGGGGAGGGTGTCTGTGAAGATTTTTAGAGGGGGGTGTCAGTGAAGATTTTTCAACTGGGGGTACCGGTGAAGACTCTTTCAAAGGGGGGGGGGGGGGGGGTTCCTGTGAAGATTTTTCGAGGGGGGTGTCAGTGAAGATCTTTTCGGTGTCGGCGAAGAATGTGTGAGGGTAGTGGGTATCTGTGAATATTTGTTTAGGGGGGGGGGGGTTATTTCCTCAACCAACATTTTTGACGGATCGGATGTCGGTCAAGTATTTCGAGTGAGGGGGGGGGGGGGGGGCGGCGGTTGTCAGTGAAGAATTTGTAAGGGGGGGTGTGTGTCCGTGAATATTTGTTCACCAAAGGGGTGAACCATCCCCCCCCCCCGGGTACGTATATGCCTGTGAATATAAGATTGAATCACCACCGGGGGGGAGGGGGGGGGGGGGGGGTGTCGGTGAAGAATCTTGGAAGGGGGGGTGTCTGTGAAGATTTTTTGAGGGGGGGGGTGTCAGTGAAGATTTTTTCGAGAGGGGTTACCAGTGAAGATTCTTTCGAGGGGGGGGGGGCGTGACCGTGATATTTTTTGAGGGGGGTGGGTGTCGTGAATATTTTTGATTGGGGGGGGGGGGGGTGTTATTTCGTCAAGCAACATTTTTGAGCGGCGGAGGTTGTCGGTGAAAATTTTTCGAGTGAAGGGGGAGTAGGTGAGATTTTTTTTCGAGAGGGGGTACTGGTGAAGATTCTGTCAAAAGAGGGGTGGTGTGGGTGACAAAGTTGTGAGGGGGGTTGGCGTCCGTGAATATTTTTTGAGGGGAGAACCCCCCAAAACAGCCCTTTTTCAGCAAAGTGGAATTTAAACCCCTCCCCCCACCCCGCGTGTACGCATATGCCTGTGCATATGAGATTGTATTTTTAATTATTCACTGATTAAATCACATCATAACCATACAAACAAAGATTCCATTAATTGACCAAATATTTTTAACAGGACAGATACCAAAATAACGAAATACAAAAATACAACATACAACATTATTTTACTCAAAGATCTGGTGATGGGTAAATTGCTAGTACGTACAAAAATAGTGGCTGGAATGTAAATAGGTCTCCTCCGTACGCGGGGGGGGGGGGGGGGGGGGGGGGTTAGGGTTAGACATTTGCAAAGGCTAGTTGATCTCACTCTTCATCCGTTATGGCTGAACAAATAATTCAGACATTATTCAGATTATTTTCTTTAAAACATGATGAGATTTTGAAAGACATTATCCAAGAAATTGTTTAAGAAAAAGAGGTAGTGTGGTTATATGTCTTTTGTAATGGCTGTGTAATTTGGAAAACTGCAATACCTTTAAGTATACGCATTACTTTACTTTGCTTTGTTGTGTCCACTGATTGCGTCGACCGCCTTCTGCGTGAACAAGTGCGTTGAGTACTGTCCCCTGTACTTTCTCACCGGTGTCTTGTCTTGGTAGAGATCATACCCGCTCATCTTACCGATTCGAGAATTGAAGGTCAAACTGTCATTGTAATAGTCCTCCGCTCCGTTAAGGAAACCTGTGACGTAACAATAGCACAACCGTGACGTAACAATAGCACAACCGTGATGTAACAATAGCACAGCCGTGACGTCACAATAACACGACCTTGACGTAACAATGACACAGTCGTGACGTCACAAACTGTTTATACTAGTAGCATTACCTTGGATGTATCGTGGCCGTGAATGGCGTCGATGGCTTTCACGTAACCTGTGACGTAACAATGGCACATTTATGACGTAACAGTACAACACAGTGACGTAACAATACAACAGGATGACGAAACAATACAACATGACGAAAAGATTTTAGATGATGACGAAACGATACAACATGATGACGAAATAATGATGACGTAACAATACAACATGATGACGAAATAATGCAACATAGTGACGAAACAAAAGAGTGTATCGTATTTATACAACATTATAACGTAACTATACAACATTATGAAGATAATGTGAAATAATAGCGAAGCGCTACAACATAATAACGAATCGATGCAACATAATGACGTAACAGTACAACATAGCGATGTAACAAAACAACATAATGACTATCGAATAAACATATTAATCATGTCGTTAAAAATTAGTGAATCATTTATATCAATTTGGTGTCCATGTAGAAGTCAATAAGCCATTCTAACCATTTGGTTTTCAGACGAATGGCTCAGACTGAACACATCCAGCGCACGCGTTCAGAGAGAATAGAAAAGGGGAGAAGTACACAGAACATAATTTTGCAGACGTTTTATCATTAGATGAAAATATTACCATAGTTACATAACATAATTATCAGCACAGTTCGAATGGGTTCTTACAAGGAATCTAGATACCGAAATAACAATCAAAACGTTCGGTCGGCAAGCAAGCGTCTTTGTATAGAAGCTAACATTCCGTTTCCCTACCACCCAAATTTTATATGGAGACACATTAAGCCCTCCGCACACAGAGACGACTGAACCCGATCCGACTGGTTCTCAGATATGCTAGAGTCGGTATAGTTTTAAGCACAATTAGCGTGCACACAAATATTTTGGTTTCAGTTCTTTATTAGGAGGACCTATAACGCTATAGTGCCTCGCACTAGCGTTCTTTAAAAGGTGATACCCGGGGGTCAACCACTTTTATATGATGTTTTGAAAGCAAATTTCACAACAATTAGAGCATTTGAATGGGAATTATTATTATTTCCCATGTTTTGTTCGATGATCTTTCATATGGAATTGAAATCAGCCAAATCCGTTACAATTTATGTTGGGGGGGGGGGGGGGGGGGGCACTTTGGAAATTACCAAAACTCACCATTGCCTTTAATGTTTGTATAATTGAAACTTGACACAAACCTGAATAATGATGATTAGACCAGTGGCGTACCTAAGATAAAGGGGGGGGGGGGGGGGCGGGGGCTAGTTTGTCGTAAATTTCTGTAAGCGGGGGGGGGGGGGGGGGGTAAAGAGTGGCCGTAGATAGTTTTTGAAGCCGAGACCAAGTACATTTACTATTTTCGAGGTCGAGACCAGGACCAGTCACTTATTTTCGAGGCAGAGACTAAGACATTTTTCCAGAATCCTGTAAGCGGGAGGGGATAGGGGGGGGGGGGGGGGTGGTGTCCGTTGAAAATGTTCGTAACCAAGACCAACTATGTTCGATATGTTTGAGGCTGAAACCAGGGTTCATCGCAATTTTACAAAGCCAAGACCACGGGTAATGATGGTCGAGGCCGCTTAAATGTGGTGTCGAGACCAGCTACAAGTTATAAACAAAAATAAATAATAATAATAATTTCTGGTCAAAAAGGGGGGGGTTGAACCCCCAAACCCCTCCCCTGGGTACGCCTATGGATCAGACTCAAATTAGTTAATCCCGAAGGTTAACTGTTCCAAGTCTCAGATGTAGACTCTTTAGTAAATGTATATTTTGATCAAATAGGCCCTTCATAAGTTTTATATACTTTCAGGGACACAATCAAACACACATGACTCGCAACTGAGCTTAATTATAATACACCGTTATCAAGGCGGTTGTACTAACCCATTCCTGGAATGCGCGGTAGTAAGTGGTAAACGAGGGCGTGTGAATCGAACTTCATACACTTACAAACACAATCATCAGGCTTCATATATCGACTACTAACAGGACCGTATAACATCCGAAGCAGGCACGCGTTACGCATCGGTTGAAAAAATCAACCATGTGCTATCAAATCCCATCTTGTGGAAAAGTCGGTCTCTCATAGGAGATCGTAATGGCCGCGCAAGTTACGGACGCGTCTTTGATGTACACATCATTGTACAAAACGCGTACATTCGGAATAAGCCCCCCCCCCCCCCCCGTATGTGCCATCTGGTAGCGTTATCTGAACTGACGCGCCTTAACGCTCCCAACGCACCCTTTCGGCAAAACCGGGGGGGGGGGGGCTTTGGACGAATGGTCGCGTTCCAGTCAACGCGACGCGACGCGACGCTACCCACCCTTTCAGCATAAGCCGTCTTGGGATGGTGAGGGTGTTATAAAAGCGGATATATACTTGACAGGGTTGTTGTAATCTCATTGATAGGTAGCGAATCAACTTTAACAGAGTGCGAATGAGTCCCGTCCTGACGTCCAGAGGGCGAGGTTGTTATATGGCCGAAATACTGCCCTGCGCTGGCAGTAGCCAGTGTCCTGGGAGATGTATTTCCTTTCTTGTAGGCGGAATTTGCCTAATGATGTGATGATTTAAGATATCGACAGGTACATATGGGTATATAACAAAATATGAGACCATTTTCAAAACAAACAAAAGCACCTACCAAAGTATGAATCGAACCCCCGTTCGGTCGGCAGGCAAGCGTCCTTGTAGTAACCGACGTGCCACTTGCCAACCATGTGGGTGGAGTAGCCGCTCTCTTTCAGTTTCTGGGGGAGGGTGACTTCGTCTAGGGGGAGCGAGTTAGCCTGAGGAGGGAGAATCACCAAGTGCTGAAGTCCAGTGTGGATCTAGAACGAGCACAACATTATGAAAGTGATTAATTAAAGGGATCTAGTAGCTTTGTTCACATGTGCAAAAATTACGAATGGTTGATGCAATGCATATTGTTGTTATCCCATATGTCTACAGGTTGTTGTGTGAAAAATTCAAGTCAAATGGACAGTGTATGGCCAAGTAATGAGCGAAAACGCAAAGTGGTATTCAGTAACTCACTGCACTCACTTTGTACACGGAAGAAAAACTCGATACTTCAATCATACATACTTTTGTAACGAAAGGGAAATTTGAAAAACCGAAACTGGTCCCATGAGTTTATTGTTAATGCGAATACAACAAGGTATAAGGGAACCGCTAGAATTAAAATTTTATTTTGAGGATTTTGACAATGTTACTTAGTCCCTTTACAGGGAAGTACATGTAATTCATGTAGCTCAAAGTGACGAATGGTTGATAGAAAATGCGGATTTTAGTGATCTCTTATGTCTACTAAATGATGTTGGAACATTTCACGTTAATTACATTGATGTTATGTGGCCGAGTAACGGAGGAAAGTACAGAGTGGTATTCGCTAGATCATTGCACTGACTGTATACAGAGTCACAACTTTCAAGTGGATAATTATAAATCATTCGTAAGTATTTACATTTGTCATGATTATATTGGTAATACAAATACAAAGATTACAGTCCGTTATTCCGAAGTTTCGTTATTGCGCAGGTTGAGTTATTCCGAAGGTTCGTTATTCCGAAGGTTCGCTATTCCGAAGGTTGGTTGTTACGAAGGTTCGTTATTCCGAGTGTTCGTTATTCCGAAGGTTCGCTATTCCGACGGTTCGCTATTCCAAAGGTTGGTTGTTCCGAAGGTTCGTTATTCTGAGTGTTCGTTATTCCGAAGGTTCGCTATTCCTAAAACGAAATCGGGTTCGTTATTTCGAAGGTTCGTATATCCGAGAAAAAAAATCGGGTTCGTTATTCCAAAGGTTCGTTATTCCGACGGTTCGTTATTCCGAAGGTTCATTAGTCCGAAAATAAAATTGGGTTCCTTAATCCGAAAATTAAATCGGGTTTGTTATAATATACGATTTCTCGGTCAATTTCGTAAGCTGGCCACACAAATTCATTTTATGTTCATTCAATTTCGCCGATTCTGTCACCGCAGCTGTTATTTTCGTTCAAATTCGTTGTTTAGCATTTGAATTCATAAAACAATCATTCAAAAACATTTTATTTTCATTCGAATTAAATCGTGTTTCTTTTTCGTAAAATTTGCATTCAATTTAAAGCGAGACGATTCGCGATTACGTAATAACGTCTTCCGTGAATTCAAATTCGTTTCTTTGCATACAATTTCACACGTTTTGCAAACAAATTAAACATGTAAAACTCACCCAGTATGATCATTTATAGAACCCCGCAAGCTTAGTTCCATGCTAAATCCATTTCAAATTGTACGGTTTGGTAAGCAACAAACATTGTATTTGTCTTAACTAGGGGTGTATACCCACTAAATCATCACTAATTAGCAACTGAACGATCATGTGTTAAGTACATCTAGCAACATCATCGATATAGAATTAGCATGGAACTAAGGAAGAGTGACTTTTTATGAATATGCAATGATATAAGTGCATGCAAAGTGTGTGTTTACAGACTACAGTTGTATTTATTGGAGTGGCGAACCACAATGGGACATTATGGTGGTGGTGGGGGGGGGGGGGGGGGGGGGGGTAGCAATACCCTATACATTTATTTGTATGTTTTGTTTGGTTTTGTATTTGATTATTTATTCGATGTTCGTAATCTCTTAGAAGCCATTTATATTTGTGTAAATTATATTCTGTATTGAACATGTTATAGACAATCTATGAGTATACATGTAAGTTCAATCACAATCATAATCACATCAAAATCTGAATCAACCTCACACTGAATCACAATCACAATCACGATCGTGATCACAGTCATAATTACCACCTCAGTCACATCTCAATTACAAACACGATCACGATCAATACATGTTATATAACTCATTTGGTTTAATTTAGATGAGAAACATGTGCATATACCATGTATACCATAGGTTTGTAAAGATAGGCGAATATGAATGAAAACTTCGTTATTTAGAATGACCCAAAGTGAAAATGAATGGTCCGGACGTCCGATTTGCCATTGTTGACGAAAATTAATGCAAACTGCGCATTTGTAAGCGGTTGTTAAATTGAATGAAACAAGTGCTAAATCCATTGACGAAATAGGTAAATCAAATTAATAAAGTGCAATTTTGAATGAAATTTACAAGCCGACAGCTGTATTTCGCGAATTTGAATGACATTTGTATCAAAACGAATGAAAAGCTTACGAAATTGACCGAGAAATCCTATACTATAATGTTGATTTGTTTATTTAATCCACAGCCTGCATTAAGCGTACCCCTCCCCCTTTCCCGCCCTTTGTCAGACCAATCGAACATTTACATTTATCTCTTTATATGACATTATAGCATTATAACAAACCCAAATTCATTTTCGAATTAACGAACCCGATTTCATTTTAGGAATTGCGAACCTTCGGAATAACGAACCATCGGAATAACGGACCTTCGGAATAACGAACCTTCGGAATAACGAACCCGCTATTATTTTCGGACTAACGAACCTACGAAATAACGAACCTGATTTCATTGAAGGAATAGCGAACCTTCGGAATAACGAACCCTCGGAATAACAAACTTTCGGAATAACAACCCTTCGGAATAATGCAACAAATACATGTGCGTGTTCGGAATAACGAACCTTAGGAATAAAGAACCTTCGGAATAACGAACCTTTGGAATAACGAAGCGCACCCAATATAACCAGGGCCCCGTTGCAGAAAGAGATACAATCGATTGTAAGTTACGATTGATCGTAAGTCAGAAAATTTACGCGTTTCAACCAATCAGATTTGCGCATCTAGAACACGTGATCTGACTTACGATTAATTTCAACTTACAATCGATTGTATCTCTTTCTGCAACGGGGCCAAGGACATATAATAATATGATGTAACCACTAGAGTTCAACGTCAGTTTTGTGGACTCGGACAACATTATCCAGACCCTGTAACTTGTCGAATCCAACCAAACTTTCACTTAGCTTTTCAAATCTCTCCTGAACATTGTTGCTTGGCTCATGGTAACAGACGAAGAAATGTTTGGGTCTTGCTTTTCAAAAGTCTCCATAATTGTGAAGATATATATGATATGATTGAATCGAAAATCGTTCTGGAACGCTTTTCGACTGTGGTCAAAATCAATGGGGAAAGGTGATACATGTTCACTTAATTGGGTATTCCGGGCCTGATCAAACAATTCGTTATTTGAATAAGCAGAACAAGAGGAATAATTGGTGAAACTTTGATTAAAATCGGACAAGAAAGACGGGAGTTATTCCTATTTGAACATCATGTAGTAATGCGCGATCGTTTCAAAATTGCCGCCATATGCAACATGAAAAAACGCTTATTTCTCATTTTCATAGCTAAAACTTATTTTTTCTCTGCTTGTTTTCACGAATTCATAGAAGAATAACGATGGGCCAACCTCATTGGAATTTGTAAGCTCATAAATTTTCTTTGTTATGAAGAAAATTTAAATTTTGTAAAATGTCCATGTAGAAGTCAAAATGGCTGCAGCTCGCAAGTGACGCCACGATCGATAGCACTTGCTTTACCGTTTTGGCTCAGATTTTCAATCATGATTCTTCATATACACCAAACAACATTTCTTGGGTGGAATTCCCCTTTAAAGGGTGACTAAATTTCAAATGCATGTTGACTTTTGTTGATCTGATTGACTGGCATATGATGTCAGAAAAGTCATAATCTTCTGGATGGGGTTTTTTAGGGGTGGAGCTTAGCAGGTAGAATAGAAGTAATATAAAAAAATAACATAAAAAATATGACACAAAAATGAATGTACATCAAAAAGTCAAAATATATGTGATGTATTCATTATTACAGATCAACAAAAGTCAACATGCATTTGTAATTTAGTCACCCTTTAAGTAACTTTTTTTTAACAATGTTCATGTTTATGAAGATAATTATGACACATCGTCCAATTGCTTTCTTTTTTCCCTTATGTGGTCATATACACATGTTTGTCTGCATACATAACGTTATGGAACCTGACTGTATTAGTCACCTGACACAGCTGTCGTGCACGTGACTTTTTCACTCATGTCTCATGTGGTCTTTATTCACAGGTTTGAAAGTGTAACCAGGGTACGTTTGAAAAAAAGGGGAAAGAAATGAAGTAACATTTATAGGCAGTACCTCGATATCATTGCTTTTATCCGAAGTTGATCATTTCGGTGTCCACTATATTATACCGGGCGTATCAAAAAAAGCGTTACACTTTTGACAAAATTCTCAACATTACATTTTTATATATTTATAAGATTTGTTCATGTCGATGGATGCCCCATGGTCTCATCTATCAAGTGCCACTAACAAAACAAAATTTCGTTCACACTTTGGCGAACACTGACAGTTTTTGTACAGAGTGTCAAAAAGGCCTTGCGCCAATTTGAAAGAAGATGGACAATTAAACCAGCAAACCGAATAAGTAGTCCTAGTCAAACAAATTGCTCTTTGGCATGAATTTAAGATTATTTTTTTATTGTGGCAATTTTCTATTATAATTTAACTGATTTCATTGTTTTATATGCATGGGTGCGAATCAATAATGGGTTCAAGATCTTTTTTAAAGCACAGACACATCAAAACCACATGCCAGTCAGTCATTCAAAAAGTAGCAAATCAATTATTCTTCAATTCATTCAACCGATTCGTCAATCAATCAATGAGAAATCAATCAATGAATCAATCAATCAATCAATCAATCAATCAATCCATCATTTCATCGATCAATCCATCCATCAATCAATCCAGCAATCCATCAATTAATCAATCAATCAATCAATCAATCAATCAATCAATCAATCAATCAATCAATCAATCAATCAATCAATCAATCAATCAATCAATCAATCAATCAATCAATCAATCCATCAATCAATCAATCAATCAATCAATCAATCAATCCATCCATCCATCCATCCATCCATCCATCCATCCATCCATCCATCCATCCATCAATCTATCCATCCATCCATCCATCCATCCATCCATCCATCATCCATCCATCCATCCATCCATCCATCCATCCATCCATCCATCCATCCATCCATCAACCCATCAATCCATTAATCAATCCATCAATCTATCATTCAAATCAATCAATCAGCCCATCAATCTATCAACATGAATATTCGTTCATGCATGCTTCTTGGTCATCTGTTGTATGTGTCACACTCAATGAAAGGATTTGCATCGTTAATGAGGTCATGCTGGAAATGTTGTAATTAACGATGCAAATCCTTTTATTATCTATCAGTTTTTGGCTTATTTATTCTAACCCATGCATAAAGCAAAGAAATCATTTAAATTATGATAGAAAATTGCCACAAAATGATTACACTATCATAAAATAATCTTAAATTCATGCCAAAGAGCAATTTATTTGACTAGGACTACTTATTTGGTTTGCTGGTTTAATTGTCCATCTTCTTTCAAATTGGCGCAAGCCCTTTTTGACACTCTGTACAAAAACAGTCAGTGTTCGCCGAAGCGTGAACGAAAATTTGTTTTCTTAGTGGCATTTGATAGATGAGACTATTGGGCATCCATCGACATGAAACAATCTTCTAAATATATAAAAATGTAATTTTGAACAAATATTCAAAAGTGTAACGCCTTTTTTGATACGCTCTGTATAGGCAAGTTAGACGCGATAGACATGACTGGTGGCCACTAAGGGGCAATTCCACGGTAACGGAAGGACATTCAGACACAATTTTGGAACTTCAATCAAATAATTCCAGGATCCTGCTTTTGATTTTTTATTCTAAATGGCATGTCTTTGATCCTTGTTGGGACACCTTTGATTTCCACTATTTCTAAAATTTTGACCGCATTATGTAAATTAGATATGGACAATAATGAGGCCGGTAACGGAAGGACGCCAAAATGGACATGGATTTTCAATTTTTTTAGTTATGACCCAATCTCTGTGAAGTTACGAGGTTTATCATGTTAAGTTGGCTACTAGTCAATTTCCTTATGTTCACAGGGTATAACACCACCTTTAAAGAAAAATATCTACATTGGTTTATTAATTATGAGAAATTAATTACTCCAGTGTTCGGTAACGGAAGGACGGTAACGGAAGGACCTCTGAAAAGTCTATTGGAATTGTACAATAAAATTAATTTTGAAATGTAAAGACCATTTATGAGAAGGAAACATCTCTTTTGTGGTCTAAAATGAGTTTGTATCATAGATAGCATATGGACATCACAAGCATTTACATTTCTATTTTTTTCTTACTATATTTCATGCTCCAATGGCTCTTATTCATGGTCAATCCATGGTAACGGAAGGACACTCAGACACAAATTGTCAATTTTAAGAAAGACATTTTTAAATACTTGTGTTGTTAGAACAGTCTATTTTGATACAATATTTCCAAAACATACAGTTTTAAGGTCCCATAATTGTTTTAATTTTTTTTTTATCTCCGCACATTATTGAATATGCATACAAATGAGGTCGGTAACGGAAGGACACTAAAATGGACAAGGTTTTGTTATCAAATCAGTTTTAACTAAAACTCTGTGATATTAAATAATACAAAATATTTGAAGGGTACACATTTCATTCTCTGAAGGGTTAAGAAGAATTTACTTGTTCTTTGATTACAATTTGTCCGCAGATATTTGAGTTATTTCACACAAAGCGGACCAATGTTCGGTAACGGAAGGACATAATGGACTATAATGTATGATATGACACAGATAGGGTCATTCCATGTCAAATCACCTTTAAAAAAATTGAAAATTTTCATCGCAGCCCCCTTCATATTTGCTAATATTTGATATGTATGATATTTCAACCTTTAAAAGCGCAAATATTTAAGTTTTAGCCCAATCCGCCCAATGGTTTTGGCGCTATGGTCGATTCTTATGGGGGAGTTTTGTAAGAAATGGGCATGGGCACTGTTACAAGTCATTTCAAACTTTTAGATGTTTGTAAACATTGATCACTATTTAGGGCACATGTCATGGGATTAGTATCTATTCAGGCCAGAAGCCCAGGCCAGTTGAACGCACACAAGTGATGTGTCCTCATTTGAGTTCCCTGATTCATTCATGCAGTGAGGCATGGTGATTCTTTTGTTCGTTGGTTACCGGGTTACAACTTCTTTGTTTCTTGTTGCTGAGGGAGAGAACTCCTTTTTATTAAATAGTTGGTATTTGAGTTAATGGCTATTTGGTAAATTTTGTTCATTCCTAAGTCATTGTATCTTGTTGCTACCCAGATGGGGTTGGTCTTGTAAGGGGAAAATATAATAGATATGCTAATTTAGATAGTTGTTCGTCCTTGCTATGAGGGGCGTGGTAATTAATGGGCCTGGGGACATATTAGCGTTACTTGAAGATCAGAAGTCGCAGAGAAAGGACATGGATTTGTCTAGCTCTTGCAAGTCTTAATTTAGTGTGTTTTATGGTAGTACGCATAGGCGGCAATGTGATATTTGGCGGCCATTTTAAATAGGCGCGGCCACTAGTTTTCTACAGTCACCAGCCACCATGATATGCCTGGACCAGACACTCACGCTTGTTTCGACAGTCAAACTGTAAGTGGATAATTTGTTTCTTATTTATCTAACGGTAAAATATTATACAAAATGAAATGTTTGTTGCATTTTGCTACATTCGAATGTGAGTTGAGAAAAGGAGATAAATAATGTTGTGATAATTAAAACCCTAAATGGAATCAGTAATAGTGAATGTTATAATAATTACGTTTAGAAATTGATTATGAATGATGAAGCATGTGAGAGCATATTTTGATTCAATAAGAGATGTGTCAAACAGTTGATGTTTCAAATGTTAACACAATTGTTCTTTATTTTATGAAGAAACTGATATTCAGGAAATGTTACATCTCTTGTTCAAACTACTTATCCAATGTGTAAAATGATGCATGATATTTACAGTTCCATTCTCGGTGTGAATTATGAATTGTGCTGTGCTCCGGATAAATATGTAATAGCATGGAGCAGTTGTTTTTATGCTTCGGTCTTTTATACCAATCTATTTTGTAGATGGCGGTTGACTTACGGTTGACTTACGGTTGACTTACGGTTGACTTACGGTTGACTTACGGTTGACTTACGGTTGACCTACGGCTCAACAGGTTCTCGCACGGTTCAACAAGGTTCCCATGCGGTTCAACAGGGTTCGCCGACGGCTTAGCCGGGTTCACCAGGATCACGCAAGGTTCGCATTGGACAGTCGCGGGCTCGTCAAGCTTTGTACGCGCACAACGGTTCGTCCCGCGTTAACGTGGTCGACATCGGCAGGGGTCGGGAAGCAACTCGCGTCCGACAGCGTAGACTACGCAAGACAACGCGCGTGTGACGACGATTCCCAGGTTTCGCGTAAAGTAGCGATGAACTAATTAAACTCACCAAATTAAACGACGCTGATTGCACTTAAGTCATATAACTTAAGTCATTATAATTGAAACAATCTTTGTTGAGGAGTTCACATAAATTGACTCCCACTCTCATGCAATGTAAATTCAATTGATTATTTTGTATATGTATTAACCCACTGTTACCTTGCAAATGTTAAGGAAATAAAAGTTATTTCCCTGAATCAGAGTGTTCTGTGTTATTTTGTTTGAGTTCAGTAATTAATTTGTTTAGTTTGCCCCACCAGACAAACAAGTCAATCACAATCCTTACCGGCTGTGACATTTGGGGGCTTGTCCGGGAGAGGTAAACCTAGCAAACATATTACACTCAGACGAAGTATTTAAATTGTAGTTTTGCAATAATCATTCTTGTTCATGTTCTCCTCTTAGAAATATTTTGTCTTACTGCAGACTGACTTGGAGCAAGGTCAGCTGAGTGACGGAACAGGCAGTCAAGGCTGGTGACAATTGCGCTAAAGAATTGCGGTAAGTTCAATTGTGCGAATTGTTTGCAGCGCTGTTTGTTACACTAGGTGTAAGACTTAAGAATGGATTGGGTAGAGGTAGGAGAGAAGGCAGGGTTTTCGGGCCCCCAATTGCTTGGTTTTGTTAAGGAAAGGGAACAAGTAGCTAAGGAAGAAAGGGATGCAGCCAGGGCGGAAAGGGCTGAAGCTAGAGAGGATAGGAAAGAACAGTTTGAAGAAAGAAAACAACAATTGGAGATTTTGGAAAAGCAAATAGAATTGGAAACGTTGAAAAAGGATAACGAAGGAAATAGGGTAAACTCCCATAGTGATGAGTCCCGCCATAGTTTGATGAGTTCTCCCAAGTTGCCCCATTTTGTTGATGGAAAAGACAATATGGACGCTTATTTAGAGCGGTTTGAAAGGTACGCTACAAGTCAGAAGTGGCCAGTTGCTTTATGGGCAATTAACTTGGGGGCTTTGCTACAAGGCAAAGCCTTGGATGTGTACAGTAGGTTGTCCCCAAGCGAGGCTGACAAGTATCATGAATTGAAACAAGCTCTTCTAAAGAGGTTTCAATTGTCTGCGGAGGATTTCCAGCAGAAGTTCCGAGTAGCAGAGCCAGAACCTGGCGAGTCTGCGAGGCAATACGCCGTTAGGCTAGCACACTATTTTGATAGGTGGTTGGACTTAACGGGTACCAACAAATCATATGATAGTCTGAAAGACTTGATGATTAGACAACAGTTCTTGGATAGATGTGGGCCGGGCATGTCCGTGTTCTTGAAGGAACGTACCCCGAAGTCTGTCAAAGAAGTGACAGAAATGGCAGAAGTGTATGTAGCTGCCCACGGAGGGCAATTCAGAGTCCCTCGTAAGGATCCTAGGCGAGATTTGGCTGGTAGGAAATCCTTTGTTGATCAGAGTAGTAGAAAACCACTTGTAGGTTCTCAAGGTGAGAAGTTAGATACACATAGACCAGGTATTCCTGCACCAAGACCTACTGGTAGAAAGACAGTAGGGCCTTGTTTCGTTTGTGGAAAGACAGGGCATCTTGCTAAAGATTGCTGGAGTAAGCCCAAAACGCAGGGAAATATGGGTCTAGTAGATGTAGAGACAAAACCGAAGGGTCGAAATAGAAGAAAAAGTAAACAGGGTGAGGAAGAGAAAGAGCTAAATGGGAACTGTCCCATATGTTCAAGTTGCTCGCTTCCCACTCAGACTGATTCACCTGAGGGTGGAATGTTCTTAGTAACAGCATCCATGGAGCCTTCGCGATTGCGACATAGCGCAGCGAGAATTAATACTCGGAAGCCCCAGCATATGTGTGCAGCATGCAAAGACAAGTTGCGCTCGCGCATGCCTGTGCATGAGGGAAGTGTGGGTCCACATAAGGCTAGTGTGCTTCGTGATACGGGTTGCTCAGGTGTAGTTGTTCGTAGGGCCCTGGTGAAGTCTCATCAGATGACAGGAAAGTATAGGAAGTGTATCCTAATTGATGGTACTGTTCGTGAGTATCCCACTGCTAAGGTACACATTCACACTCCATTCTTTTGGGGAGATGTGGAAGCCCTCTGTATGGAGTCCCCAGTCTTTGATATAATATTAGGGAACATTGAAAATGTGCAAGCCCCAATGAGTAGTCAGGGTTCAGGGAGTCCTAGGTCAGAGGTAAAGTCAAAGGTAGATGTAGCTACTGAAACTGATGTTTCGATGGAAACCGACGATGATGTCGATGCTGGGATGGCAGTGCAGACTCGAGCTCAGGGTGTGGAAAGTAAGAAACCCCTTCGGCCACTGAAAGTGCCATTGCCCATTCCAGACGTGTCCCCTGATGATGTAAGAAAAGCACAACAGGAGGATAAAACTCTTGGAAAGATCAGGTCACTCGCCAGGTCTAGTTCTGATGAAGGCGAGTCTGATTCTAACTTTTTCATAGAGGGTGGGTTACTGTATCGAAGGTTTGAACCAAAGAGTGTGGTTAGTGGTAACACAGTGATACAGATGGTAGTTCCACAGCCCTATCGTAAATTGGTAATGAAGCTAGCTCATGAAGGACTGATGGGAGGCCACCAAGGAAGTAAGAAAACTTGTGACAAAGTGTTGTCAAATTTCTATTGGCCGGGTGTCAATGCTGACGTCACTAGATTCTGCCAATCATGTGATATCTGTCAGAGGACCGTGCCAAAGGGAAGAGTACCTAGTGTTCCACTAGGTAAGGTGCCTGTAACTGAGGTGCCATTCAAGAGGGTAGCTGTAGATTTGGTAGGACCGATCCATCCTGTCACTGCGCGAAAGAATAGGTATATTCTTACGATTGCAGATTGCGCCGCTAGGAAACCAGAAAAGGTAGCGTTACCTAACATAGAAAGTGTTACGGTGGCGGAGGCACTAGTAGAAAATTTCGCTAGGGTTGGTGCGCCAAGCGAGATATTGCTGGATCAAGATTCAGAGTTTGCGGCTAGTCTCATGAGCGAGGTTAGTAGATTAGTGTCTGCTAAGCAGCTTGCTCCCACGCCATACCATCCAGCCTGCAGCAGGCTAGATGTAAGTTTTAACAGGGCGTTAAAACCGGTACTGCGTGGGATCTGCGCAGACCACCCTGATGATTGGGATGATTATATTTAATTACTCCCGATTCGTTTGGACATTGAGAGGGTCCGTATGGCTATTGCGAATTATTATTTTTAATAATATATTTGTGGAAGAGGATGCCTGGCCTTAGTCTAGGGCATCAGCAAATTCCAGGTGTACCTCGAAGGTACAGAGTTCACAATTGAGACCGACCACCGACCACTCACTTATCTCAATCATGCCAAATGTACGAATAGTCGAGTGATGAGATGGGCATTGTCCCTCCAGCCGTTTCGGTATCGAGTTGAGGCCATTCGCGGTTCAGAAAATGTCGGAGCTGACTATTTGAGCCGAATCGCTAAATAAATTAATGTTGTACGAAGCAGTACTTCAAAAGATATGTATTTTTGTCAAAATTCAATATGCATTGGATTTATATTAAGAAAAAGCGCATTAAAAGGAAATGCTAGATTTAATTTTAATTAAATTTAGTTACTTTAGTGTCTGTTTTTATACAGTTGGAAATTATTGGAAGAAATGCTTGTATTATTGAATGTAATGGAGAAAATATGATATATTTTCTAGAAATAGGGGGTCGTGTTACAAGTCATTTCAAACTTTTAGATGTTTGTAAACATTGATCACTATTTAGGGCACATGTCATGGGATTAGTATCTATTCAGGCCAGAAGCCCAGGCCAGTTGAACGCACACAAGTGATGTGTCCTCATTTGAGTTCCCTGATTCATTCATGCAGTGAGGCATGGTGATTCTTTTGTTCGTTGGTTACCGGGTTACAACTTCTTTGTTTCTTGTTGCTGAGGGAGAGAACTCCTTTTTATTAAATAGTTGGTATTTGAGTTAATGGCTATTTGGTAAATTTTGTTCATTCCTAAGTCATTGTATCTTGTTGCTACCCAGATGGGGTTGGTCTTGTAAGGGGAAAATATAATAGATATGCTAATTTAGATAGTTGTTCGTCCTTGCTATGAGGGGCGTGGTAATTAATGGGCCTGGGGACATATTAGCGTTACTTGAAGATCAGAAGTCGCAGAGAAAGGACATGGATTTGTCTAGCTCTTGCAAGTCTTAATTTAGTGTGTTTTATGGTAGTACGCATAGGCGGCAATGTGATATTTGGCGGCCATTTTAAATAGGCGCGGCCACTAGTTTTCTACAGTCACCAGCCACCATGATATGCCTGGACCAGACACTCACGCTTGTTTCGACAGTCAAACTGTAAGTGGATAATTTGTTTCTTATTTATCTAACGGTAAAATATTATACAAAATGAAATGTTTGTTGCATTTTGCTACATTCGAATGTGAGTTGAGAAAAGGAGATAAATAATGTTGTGATAATTAAAACCCTAAATGGAATCAGTAATAGTGAATGTTATAATAATTACGTTTAGAAATTGATTATGAATGATGAAGCATGTGAGAGCATATTTTGATTCAATAAGAGATGTGTCAAACAGTTGATGTTTCAAATGTTAACACAATTGTTCTTTATTTTATGAAGAAACTGATATTCAGGAAATGTTACATCTCTTGTTCAAACTACTTATCCAATGTGTAAAATGATGCATGATATTTACAGTTCCATTCTCGGTGTGAATTATGAATTGTGCTGTGCTCCGGATAAATATGTAATAGCATGGAGCAGTTGTTTTTATGCTTCGGTCTTTTATACCAATCTATTTTGTAGATGGCGGTTGACTTACGGTTGACTTACGGTTGACTTACGGTTGACTTACGGTTGACTTACGGTTGACTTACGGTTGACCTACGGCTCAACAGGTTCTCGCACGGTTCAACAAGGTTCCCATGCGGTTCAACAGGGTTCGCCGACGGCTTAGCCGGGTTCACCAGGATCACGCAAGGTTCGCATTGGACAGTCGCGGGCTCGTCAAGCTTTGTACGCGCACAACGGTTCGTCCCGCGTTAACGTGGTCGACATCGGCAGGGGTCGGGAAGCAACTCGCGTCCGACAGCGTAGACTACGCAAGACAACGCGCGTGTGACGACGATTCCCAGGTTTCGCGTAAAGTAGCGATGAACTAATTAAACTCACCAAATTAAACGACGCTGATTGCACTTAAGTCATATAACTTAAGTCATTATAATTGAAACAATCTTTGTTGAGGAGTTCACATAAATTGACTCCCACTCTCATGCAATGTAAATTCAATTGATTATTTTGTATATGTATTAACCCACTGTTACCTTGCAAATGTTAAGGAAATAAAAGTTATTTCCCTGAATCAGAGTGTTCTGTGTTATTTTGTTTGAGTTCAGTAATTAATTTGTTTAGTTTGCCCCACCAGACAAACAAGTCAATCACAATCCTTACCGGCTGTGACAGGCACCATTTTTCAAATGGCCATTGTCCATTAACCGTTGGGTCAATTTATTTTGTAAAGGTGTCATTGGACTGGGGATGTTATGTGCAATCCATTTATGCCATTTGTGTTCATGCATGAGCGAGTTTGGATACAATAACCTTTGACCTTAGATTTTGACCTTCCGTTTTACCTCGTGGATCAAATCATTTTGAGAATTTTTTTTGCTTAAATCTTGGCTTGATATAATTTCTACAACATATGAAAGAATTGGAGATATATTATTTCTTGCTTTTTCTACAGCCTTGTTTTTAGTTTGCAAATTTCATGTAAAATTTAATTATTTTAGACCTACACCCATGTCCAAGAATTCTATAGGGGTGTATTGTATAAAAAAAAGACCTATTCAAAGTCATGACTCACACCCTGGCTCACCACAGTTAAATAGACCTACTAATTCCCATACAATAGAAATCCAGACAAATGGCATCATGGTACAAGGGCCCTGTTGCAGAAAGAGATAAAATCAATTGTGAGCCAGATCAAATGTTCTAAATGCACAAATCTGATTGGTTGAAACACAGAAAATTACTAGTCTGACCACGCTACGCCACTGATAGCTGGCCATTGCAGGTATTGTCTCATTATTTTGGGTTTTTATATATGAGAGACCAATTTTTGAACATAAATTTTGTCATAATATGTAATATGAGGTACCTTGTCCATCTGTTACCATGTGTATGGTAACGGAAGGACATTTTCTTTTGTTATTTATTAATTATCGAAGAAACAATGAGTAATACAATTGTTAGCAATGGGAAGGCCTACTTGAACTTGCTTTGCACTGAAGATTGGTCTGCTATCTAACAATTATGTGAGCCACAAAATTAAAAATATTGATTTTTTGGTAACGGAAGGACATTTTCATAGGCTGAAAATAAGAAGTCATTGAAGCATAACAAATCAAATAAATCACACAAATTTATTATTTTACGAAATAGTCATATCTCGGGAGTCAGAATAATGGATTTTAGGCTTAACTGGGGAAATATAAAACAAACACAGGATCAAAACACTTTGTCACAAAAATGTCAAATTTGTGGGGTTCAATTATGGTTATAAAGTTATTATAAAAAAACAACTAAAATTATGTAAAACTAAAATTTTCTCATTGAATTCCAAAAATATAGAATTTAAGCTTTGATTTGATACCAAATTTGTATCATAAAAATGCTTGTAAAATTTTTGGTCAAATGTCCACTTTGGCGTGGAATTGCCCTAAGGTAGATTTGACTGAATTATGCCCGGCGCAGACAGAGCCGACTCGACCCGATCCGACTGATTTTCAGCCTGATAATCTCAGTATGCGCTGCCTCAGGACTCCGGTTTTCCAGTCAAGTGCCAGTCTGAGGTCATTCGAGGCCGATTCAACATGGTGGATCGGCTCCGACTGAGCGAAACTGACTCTAGCCTGACTGAAAACCAGTCGGATCGGGTCGAGTCGGCTCTGTCTGCGCCGGGCTTTATGTACCTGATATCTGCCTGAGAGAAGTTGACTCCTCGTCGGGGTACATATAGGCTGTACATAGTAGTTCTCCAGTTTTACGCCTTCGCCCGCCAGTTTGTCCAGGTTCGGTGTCTGGATCACCGACCCGTGGTCTTTGCCGTGGTATCCCACATCGTTGAACCCGTAATCGTCGGCCAGGATGAACACGACATTCGGTGGTCGACGCCTATTTCCGTTGTCATCGCTAGCGTCATCGCCTTGAGGATGATCACCGCGAATCAACTTCGCGAAGTCATGTCGTTGTTCGATGTCTGGACGAGCGATGTCGTTTCCCTGTTCGGCCAGGGCTACATGTCTAGCAATGAACACAGTGAAAGCGATGCATGTTATTGTCTGTAGGCGCGAAACTATGCGACATGATCTTTCCGCCATTATGCAAGCAGTTCAAATCATTCGGAGACGAAATCCAGTGACCAGTGCTGACCGTCACAAACAAAAAAAATAACAAGATGCGACTTGGTACCGGTAGTTTTACTAGACAGTAAAATAATATAGTTCGGACTCGTGGATTAGACGCACGGCGCGGACCTGCGATTACGTCTTGCTCACACGATGCGAAATACACACTGACTCGATGTATTGTAGAGCGCACTAACAAAACCAACCTTTTATAGTTACAATTTGAGGACACCCCCGCAAGTCAATGGGTGCACTGTGTAGATATTCGGATATATTCTCGGGTACGTTCGGGCCTGGTTCTGACTATGAATCACACGCGTCGCAGTCTCTGTTTAAAGTTGCGCGGACAAGACATATAGAGGGCCGGGGAAAAAATTACTCAGCCATCCGCATTGGGCCGCGCCATGACAGTCAACTAGGCTAGAACGAACGTGCTGCTAAAAGACGATACCATTAGTTCGTACAGACGGCGCGTCTCATGCGTAGCGCGCGTAATATGACTAGCGTCCTCTATTTGCCTTGTCCGCGCCCCTTTAATCGGTCATTGGCTTCCTAATGCAGCTCGTGTCTGTGTATATATATAGTCCGTGTCAATAACAAAATTGTTTTAACAAAGAATCACGTCCAGGGGCGTAGACAACGGGGGGATGAGGGGATGCATCCCCTCCACCTCACAAGGTGGGGGGGGGGGGGGGGGGGATGGCATGTACAATCACCCCCCCCCCCCCCCCAGGTTTTAGGGAAGGATATAATTTGTTGTATGTGTATCTGTATACGAGTGGGAAAAAACATTAGTTGTATGAGCTAAGACTTGTTAATTCCAACGGTTAAACAAGAAATCTGTACATCCACATTCCATTTTCGCTGTGCGCTTCGCGCGCGAACAGATTACCTCAGTTTTTTTGTGTAACTTGCGTATGGTCCGGAGTGAGTATTTTTTTCTGAATTGTAACACGCTTTCCCAGAAACAGTAAATGTTAAGCCCAAATGGTAAGCACCATGCAGATTGCACAATGCAAAATCTCTCTACTGTATGAAGAGGGGACAACCACTCCCACAACCCCCCCCCCCCCCCCCCCCCCCCACTCCCACACCCTCTCCCCACTAAGTCACTTCGCTTTGTTTGTTTTCTTCGTGAACAAATATTAAGTCAATGTTAAGCCCAAATTTCCTATCTAGGTAAGCACCGGATTGCACAATTTCAAGTCCCAAAATGCAAAATCTCCCTACCGTGGAAGGGGGAACCCCCCCCCCCCCCACTCCCTCCCCCCGTTCAGTTACCTCGCTGCCTCGGGGTTAGTCGCTTCGCTCCTTGCAATGTCGGGTGCGGTTCGTTATTCCGAAGGTTCGTTATTCCGAAGGTTCGTTATTCCGAACACGCAAATTTCCTATACCTGAGTGTTCGTTAATCCGAAAATGAAATAGGGTTCGTTAATCCGAACATTTGTTGCATTATTCCGAAGGTTCGTTATTCCGAAGGTTCGCTATTCCTAAAATGAAATCGGGTTCGTTATTCCGAAGGTTCGTTATTCCGAAGGTCGGTTATTCCGAGGGTTCGTTATTCCGAAGGTTCGCTATTCCTAAAATGAAATCGGGTTCGTTAATCCGAAAATGAATTTGGGTTTGTTATAATGATATAAGTTCATATAAAGAGATAAAATAAATGTAAATGTTTGATTGGTCTGGCCAAGGGAGGGAAAGGGGGAGGGGTATGCTTAATGCAGGCTGTAAATTAAATAAACAAAACACAAACTATAGTGTTATAACAAGCCCGATTTAATTTTCGGAATAACGAACCCGATTTTATTTTCGGATCAACGAACCTTCGGAATAACGAACCTTCGGAATAACGAACCTTCGGAATAACTGAACCTTCGGAATAACGGACTGTAACCGTAATGTCACATCTGGCTCACAGTTGGAAGCACTGTGAGTGTGGTTGGGCATGAGCGCTTACACACACAAAATCGTGAGCCCCCATAGGTTTTGCCCCCCCCCCCCCCCAATCCCAAACTGATTCCGGGGGGGAGGAGGGGGGGTTAGGGGGTTTAACCCCCCCCCCCCCCCCCCTTGGGCTACCAAGTGAAAATGTGATGTGGAAAGCATCAATGACAGGGGTTCAAATAGCAAAAAAAATCGCCGCTTCGCGGCTCGTGGACGATGCTCCGCATCGTATCGTCGTTGGATCAAACCCCCCCTTAGCAAAAAGACATTACTTAGGGGGTTCAAATTAGCAAAAAAAATCGCCGCTTCGCGGCTCGTGGACGATGCTCCGCATTGTCATTGGGTCAAACCCCCCTTAGCAAAAAGAAATCACTTACGGGGGTTCAAAATAGCACACAAAAAATCGCTGCTTCGTGGCTCGTGGACGATGCTCCGCATCGTCATTGGGTCATCCCCCCCCCCCCTTAGCAAAAAGCTACATCCGCCCCTGGGTGGTCTCGGCAGCAAACAAATTGGTATTGGTCCGGTAAACGGCAAATCATCCCCCCAGGTGTGAGAACCTGTCTACGCCACTGGTCACCCCGACCGTGAAAGTCCTCTTTCAACTCAAAGTAAAGGTTATGGTGCGAAAGTTCATTGTTAGCATGTTGATAAATACTCGTACGACAGTCTAATTTTAGCCATGATGACATTGGTTTGCATTGAGGAAGGGGGTGGGCGCAACGTGCAACCCATGGCGTTCCTCCCCCTGTGGATATACCGCTACATGTCAATAACACAATTGTATTAACAAAGAGGCACGTCGACCGTGAAAGTCCTCTTTCTACCTATGTAAAGTCAAGTTACAAAAGTTCATTGTTAGTATGTTGATAAAAAAATCGTACGACAGTCTAATATTAGCCATTATGACATTGTTTGCAATCTATTTCATCATTTTAAATTTAGCTTGAAGGTACATGTATATAATAGTGTGCATTCTATTTCATAATTTTAAATTTAGCTTGAAGGTATATAATAGTGTGTATTCTATTTCATCATGATAATTTATTTCCTAAACAAAAATACAGTCCGTTTTATAGGGGAATTAAAAAGACGGAAACATATTATTTCATGGCACGAATTTGACCTCAAACACTGTTCACAAAAACATGTGAATTGATCCATAATATCTCTTTTCTGTGAATGTTTCAAACTCTTCGAATAGCATCATGGAAACGGCCAATTATGTCTAATTTTGGTCTTTTGTATGATACCCCATGCATTTCATATGATATAGCAATCACGGAACTGTACGTGCATGCACATAATCTTATGATTCAATCACGATTCATTTAAATGCGCTCCACAAGGTGTGATATCGTTTATAACATTTACACAAAAAATTGCAATGGCTGGTTCAAAATGATCGAAATTTGTGGGTCCCCACAATTATTACACAAATTTGAGACGGTTTTTGTGATAATTTTGTCATCATATTGCATAACCACAAATGCAACAAACACATGACTAAAGAATCGTGACTAACGAAGCTTCGTATAAAGAATCATGATTAAATAAACTACCCGAACATTTACACACACACAAACAAGATCCCGAAACAGGTGGCATTCAACTGCACAAAACATCGTATAGGCCTATATGGATCCTAGTGAAGGCAATATATGTCGTATTCCCCGAAAGAGCCAGTCAATATCATTATTATTACCCATATCAGACATCTTGAGCAGTAACGGAAATTAGCAAAATATAAACTTTGTCTACTGATAGCAATAAGTATGTAAATGTAGGTGATTGTTAAAATGGAAAAAATCTATAAAAATCGCCGCTTCGCGGCTCGTGGACGATGCTCCGCATTGTCATTGGGTCAAACCCCCCTTAGCAAAAAGACATCACTTACTGGGGTTCAAAATAGCACCAAAAAAAATCGCCGCTTCGCGGCTCGTGGACGATGCTCCGCATCGTCATTGGGTCAACCCCCCCCCCCCTTAGCAAAAAGCTACATCCGCCCCTGGGTGGTCTCGGCAGCAAACAAATTGGTATTGGTCCGGTAAACGGCAAATCATCCCCCCCCCCCCCCCCCCAGGTGTGAGAACCTGTCTACGCCACTGGTCACCTCGACCGTGAAAATCCTCTTTCAACTCAAAGTAAAGGTTATGGTGCGAAAGTTCATTGTTAGCATGTTGATAAATACTCGTACGACAGTCTAATTTTAGCCATGATGACATTGGTTTGCATTGAGGAAGGGGGGTGGGCGCAACGTGCAACCCATGGGGTTCCTCCCCCTGTTGATATACCGCTACATGTCAATAACAAAATTTTATTAACAAAGAGGCACGTCGACCGTGTAAAGTCAAGTTACAAAAGTTCATTGTTAGTATGTTGATAAAAAAATCCTACGACAGTCTAATATTAGCCATTATGACATTGTTTGCATTCTATTTCATCATTTTAAATTTAGCTTGAAGGTACATGTATATAATAGTGTGCATTCTATTTCATAATTTTAAATTTAGCTTGAAGGTACATGTATATAATAGTGTGCATTCTATTTCATCATGATAATTTATTTCCTAAACAAAAATGCAGTCCGTTTTATAGGGGAATTAAAAAGACGGAAACATATTATTTCATGGCACGAATTTGACCTCAAACACTGTTCACAAAAACATGTGAATTGATCCATAATATCTCTTTTCTGTGAATGTTTCAAACTCTTCGAATAGCATCATGGAAACGGCCAATTATGTCTAATTTTGGTCTTTTGTATGATACCCCATGCATTTCATATGATATAGCAATCACGGAACTGTACGTGCATGCACATAATCTTATGATTCAATCACGATTCATTTAAATGCGCTCCACAAGGTGTGATATCGTTTATAACATTTACACAAAAAATTGCAATGGCTGGTTCAAAATGATCTAATATTTGTGGGTCCCCACAATTTTTACACAAATTTGAGACGGTTTTTGTGATAATTTTGTCATCATATTGCATAACCACAAATGCAACAAACACATGACTAAAGAATCGTGACTAACGAAGCTTCGTATAAAGAATCATGATTAAATAAACTACCCGAACATTTACACACACACAAACAAGATCCCGAAACAGGTGGCATTCAACTGCACAAAACATCGTATAGGCCTATATGGATCCTAGTGAAGGCAATATATGTCGTATTCCCCGAAAGAGCCAGTCAATATCATTATTATTACCCATATCAGACATCTTGAGCAGTAACGGAAATTAGTAAAATATAAACTTTGTCTACTGATAGCAATACGTATGTAAATGTAGGTGATTGTTAAAATGGAAAAAATCTATAAAATGAACATACAATTGAATTTTAATCACCAAAGTACAGGGCTTGATAATTCCAACAGAAATTGTTATTTCCAAAATAAATTTTCAATCACTACGGAAAATCTTCGGTAAGTTTTCAAGTTTTAACTGCAGGATATCAAAGTCTCTCAAAACTCTTAACACCAAACACTGTCTTGACATCATAGAGCACGTTACACACAATAGGCGGTGTCAGACAGAGCAGAGAATACCGGTATTTTTAATCTCCCGGTATTCTTTCTGGATTATTTGCTGTCTGACACCAATAATCCCGCGAAGTATCCCGCGAACTATCCTGCAACGAACCAGGATTATTCAAATAATACCGGTATTATTTGTGGGATACTTCTGTCTGACACCGATTTTAAATAATCCCGCGAAGTATCCCATAATAAAAGGGATTTTGCTGAGATTAGCCAGAATTTTGATGTTGAACCAGTATAATTTAATGCTCTATGGCTAATTTAGTTGCTAACTTCAATCGTTCAATATCTATTGTTAGGTCACGGCGTATCGTGCGGAGACTGTTTACGCGCATTGCGCATACCTATGGGATTTTTAATCTCCTGGGGGGTATTCTGAAAGCTCATTTAACTTTTCATTTAAATATGCACTTAAGTCCATGATTTAATTGCACGCTGATTGAGTGGAAAATCGGTATTCTGAAAGCTCAATCAGCGTTCAATTAACTTCTGCGCGACTATCTTAAGCTCATCCCACCTCATTAATATTCCATCCAATCAAATAGGCTGTTACAAGATTTTTACGCGCACTAACGCGCATGTGACCTCCTTCTTGGCATGGCCCTCTGCTCTCATCTCTACCGGTGAAAATCACTCCATATATTTTGTTTTCACTGTGATAATTCTGAAATAATTAATTTGTAACTATATCATCTAATGCCTGCATAGTCATTGTATCACACCTTTGATTGAAAGAAAATAATAATACTTTGTAAATATTGTGTAATTTGTAGCTATGTTATTGTATTCAACGAGACATTTCCTGTAAGTCAATATGTTCAATACCCCTATCTAGGATGAAAAGGTATGAATAACAAATCATTTAATTTCAATGTTAATTGCAGCAATATGAAATCAATCGACATGTCGGTTACTAAAGGACATTTAATAATGAACATTTGCGTGTTTCTGTTATTAATTAATTTGGATAAGATACATCCTTCAATAATTGTGTTTTCCTCCCAAATGAAACCATGTACCCTAGGCCATGATGATGAAATCATCAGATTTTAACTTTACGCTGTTTTATAAAGGATATATTTAATATAAAAAGTGAATATTGTTTGCAAGTTTTGATATTTATATCATTCAAATGCCTCCAATATTTGTCTGATTGTATTTGCGAATTAAAAGTCCATCTAATAGATGCAACGTGTATAACAAAAAGGTTATGATGATTTAGTTATCCCTAGAAGCAAAAAATGTATACAATACTTGACTAATATCATTTTAGCATCATTTTCTTTCTTTTATAAAATAAAATACTTATGTTGTTATTATTGCTGTAATCAGATAATATTTGACATACTCACAAAGTATATGTCTATACATTCTTGAATATTGTGAAGGGAATGTAATATAAACCGTTATGCAATAGAGGCACACACACTGATGCATTTTAATGGAAAGAAGATAATTCTTTCCATTAACCTTTTTTTGTTATACACGTTGCATCTATTAGATGGACTTTTAATTCACAAAGAAGATAATGTTACCATTATTCACCATCATTATGCTTGTTCAAAAGTAGTGATGATCTATTACAAAGTGTAACTATATTATGCGGAAACGTAAATGGATTAATAGACTTTTTAATAATATTATGTGAATCAATGTTGTCTAATGCAATATTCTATCTCTGTGATAGCGATTACGATCATGCGTCATTATGTGCGAGAAAACCCCAGCCATGCTGGGATGTGAGTTCGTGGTTCAAATTTACTCCCTCCCGGTGCTAATTATGACTTATGAGAGGTCTATAGCTCTTTTAACTTTTTCATTATCTTCAGACTTAAATGACCGCTAATTAAGCTTTCAGAATACCAATTTGCAATTAAATTGCGCGTAATAAGATACGCGCAGATTACACAACTGCGCGTAATGATTTCCCGCCAAACGCTTGTTACCATGGTAGTTAAATGATTGAGAAGTTAATTTGGCTTTCAGAATACGAAAACGCTGATTGAACGCTGATTGAGTGCTAATTTGCTTTCAGAATACCGCCCCTGGTGTCAGACAGAGCAAAGAATACAGAAAGTTTGAAAGTTTCAAATAACTCTAATTATATATCAATGGGGAGATTTAACGAAAAGCTTTTACTTTTCATAGAATATAGCGCTCTTCTAGCCTGAGAAACTTGTTTATATAACTGTATAATATTGTCACATAATTAATTCAACGAATCTGAAATTATCTTGCATTATATGTATATTGTTATACTTCATTAATGTGTACTCCGAAACCCTATATGGGTCGTTGAGTAAATAATAAACTTTCAAACTTTCAAACTTTCGGTATTCTTTGCTCTGTCTGACACCTACGCAATGAGCTATCGGGATTTTAATTATACCGGTATAATTCAGATGGGTTGCGATTTCTCTGTCTGACACCGCCTAATGGGAAAATGCGCAGAGCGCGCAATTATTTATAATACGCGATGGCACTTGTACAAAGTACGCAGGGCCGACGATGGCTGGAGAGAACACTCACAATTTGAGCAAAGTCAATTTGGTTTTATCAACATGATAACAAAATCAGTTCCTTCAAAATAATCATCTTATGTAACAAATAGCACATTTTGCACCGTCTTTCCATGGTCGTGTCAGTAATTCATTTCATTTCATGTATGTAATGTACGAATAGCTATTTTTCCTCGGGCGACGCGATCAATGCTGATATACAGATCTCTCGTTTTGGCAGCGCTTTTCGGGGTGGCGGAGATCAACTTCCGAGGGTCTAGAACTAGACTATATCACAATCTGAGGCGACTGTTAACATTTTAATGTGTAAATATATCATGCAGAGGTTGATCTGTAAAGCCCTCTGCAGACAGAGCCGACTCGACCCGATCCGACTGATTTTCATTCGGATCGGCTCAGTTTTCAGTGCATCGCGACACACATTTTGGCAGTCGAGAGACAGTCGGTTGCCAGTTGGTGCCAATTCAACACGATGAATCGGATCCGACCCACCGGGCCCAACTCTAGCCTGATTGATCGGGTCGAGTCGGCTCTGTGTGCGGAGGGCTTAAGAGTCATATATATTTGTTTGTTTTGTTTTGCTTCTTCCTTTTCGTTCTGATCCAATGCTTACGGGAATATTCAGGAGATATATTTTACCTGGGAATTCAACCTATTTGATTATTCTCCTTGCAAAATACTGGCGGCCAGTGTTATTCAAGTTGTCTGAATGTTATTTATTAAAATAAATACAGTATTAACAAAATAATTTCGCCGACGTCTCAGTCATCTCAGTCATACCATAAATATGTAACGTCTCGGCGTCTCAGCGACACGATCGGACAATTATAATATAGAGGGCGCTTTACAAAAACAAAATACTCTTTACTCTTTAGGTGACGTTGGACCAACGTTTAGGCGGATTTGTGTGTGCATAAGTGCGATACTGGCGCGAAATTACTTTTATAAATCCTGACCATGGTTTACGCCATTTTGGCCAACCAATAAATTGAAGGAATTCCTTGTCCATAAGCAGGATGCGCGACAGGCGAAACAAAAATTGCGTGTTCGTATATGGCAGCTATTACTGTAATCGTAGCACCAGACGTGCCTAAACCATAGACGTCCTAAAAATCTTTGAAAAGCGCCCTCATCACAACCACAGAGTCAATTTAATAGTCACCAACATCAAATCGGTCATTTCAATTGGTTGGTAAGATTTGTTTATTTGCAACTACATTCAAATATATAGACAACTTGTACATCACATAGGTATAGAAGAAGAAGAAAAAAACATAAAATATTGGCGCGGAGAGATTTCAAAACAACGCCAACGTAAATATGACAGTCAAATTCACCTTCCGTAATTGTCCACATTTGTTAATGTATAAGGCACGCGGAAAAGCACCTTAAAAGATTTATAATAATGGCTTGATATTTGAAAAATTGTTATATTATTATAATTTATAGCAATTCCGCGTGAAACAATGACAACATCTTGCATATCGCTATAGCATGTCATATACATGTATCCATTCAAATGCCTTAATCTGTCAATGGTGGATTTTTGATAAATTATTTCGTCAGTCCCTCCACCATGTCCACACGACTTGTATTAGTCGAGTTTCAGAGACAGAAAAAAGGCACAATCCCTTATTGAAATATAGAGTTAAGACTCGGATTTACTCTTACGGTCGTAAAGGCAATATCGATTATAATATTTCACGGATTGTATGTCACGCCTGTTCCGGTATGAGACCGGAAACCACTCTTATTATGGTCTAGAAGATATGACCCCAACATGCTCAAGACGACACGATAACGTGACTCGACTTTCGTGTAATAGCTGCATTAGTCCAGCACAAGATAGAGATTTAGATTTGGACCTATTCGTGTTCTAGATTATATCAACATAATAGGGTCCTTGTTTACACAGTCTAAATACAAATGTATATCCATGCTTACTCCCAAGGCCCCCAGAAACCACCGTGCAATGCCGGATCGGCATTTTCATCCGGTTCTGGGTATCTAACCGGGACCGAATCCTGGTAGTACTGGTCGAGTCGATGCAGCAACTGCTCCACAACATCCGGATACGTGTCGGAAAGATCCTTCTCCTCATACGGATCGGCGGTTATGTTGAAAAGCCATACCCGCTGGTCCGGCTTCTGGATCGGATATATCGCACTGCGCCCGGTCTCTGGAGCTGGTTTCCAGCAGTTTGTGTTTTGTGATGCTATAAGAAGAAAAAAAGAATACAAAAATAAAAATACAGAGTAAATATCTGTCTCAAGTGTTGAAATAGCAAATCAGTCCTTCGGAATGGATCCGTATCATTTATTTGAGTTAAGACCCGAACCGATCCGACCTGACCCGACTGAAAGTCACAGTCGGTCCGATTCAGACGCGGCCGATTCAGCTGAAGTTGAATTGGGCCCAATCGGCTTCCGACTGGCAAAATCGGAGTCGTGAGAAAACGCACAAAGAGCCGATCCGACTGAAAACCAGTCGGATCGGGTCGAGTCGGCTCTGTCTGCGCCGGGCTTTAGATATATCCACCTGCCCCGTGCCTGTTGTGCATGTATCCAGTGTTGACAGAATCTAAGAACGATTACGTTAAATTACGATAAAATTACACCAAGATCACGTGGAACAAAACGAAAGGTGAAAAAGGGGTTTTCCATTCTCGGTTATAAACGCAAAGATGACCAAAAGTGGAGATGTAGACGATAATATACTATACAAATAACGAATGTTTATGAGTGCAATGGTACGAATATTTGCATGAGGTGAAAGATGGAATGTTACATTCAACGAGGCGAAGACATTCCATCTTTCACCGAATGAAAAAATTCGTCCATTGCACGAATGGAAAAAACATTCATTATTTGTTTTATATGACACCTACTTTATTTGCTTCTTCGTGTTATAAGAATCCGCACTGTCGATTAAATCGTCCAAATCGGCATCCGTCAACAAAACAAATCCTGGTTCTGCAGCCATGTTGTGTAAAAAGTACTTGAATAGACCGCTGGGCAATAAAAAGGGCAAAATGGCCGATATTATCGTCGAATATCGATTTTGTTTTTATTTTATTTTCAGATAGAGTTCTTTAAAACCTATCCGATGATATGTTTAGAATTCCCATATGTGCCCAACTTTTTGAGAAAATCAAAAATATATATCATATGGGCAATACGAAGGACAAAAAGGGATTTGCCCTTTTAGCTGCCCATTATTGCGCCAAGTTGCGCGCATTGCCTGTGCATTATCAATGCGCGTAAAAGGGCAATACGCATTTTGTCCTTTTTCATGCCCAATATCGACGCGATATCGTGCATGTAAAAAGGGCAAATTCAGAAATGTGTAAATAACTCCGTTAAAAAGAACTGAGCGTAGGCCAAATTAAACAACTTGATTGCTTTATAGCCTACATAACTGTTTCACTAAACAAGATTACTGGATTTGGCATTTTAAAAATATTATTGCCCAAAATGTCAAAATGTTGTTTCTTCCAAAAAAGTAAGTATCGTTTTTTGCTATCGATACCGTCAATTTGTCCTTTTAATTGCCCAGCGAAGTTTGTACAAACTTCCCCGCGCACGACTGCCTTGCAAGGAGTGCGTAATGTTTGATAATGCGCTTGTTCTTGAATGGAAAATCTGCGCAATGCGCGCAGTTTTTTTTTGACGCGCGCTGGCGCTTGCACAAAACAACAACATAAAAAGTACCATTCCACGTTTATGACGTCAAAATCGTGCAATAGAACTTTTAAAAGTTCTATTCAACGATAATGACGTCAAAATCGTGCAATGGTATATTTCCACGAATGTCATGTGACATGAATTCAACCAATCACATTGCGAGAACATTCTAAGGTGTCATATACGCATTTTGACACAAAACTGAAGGACTAAAATATTGCTTTGAAGCCAACGAGAATGGAAAAACAAAACAAATACAACTTACCAGTATGACAGCAAAATAAGTTAGGTGATTTGAAGAGCAGTATGTCGAGTTGGAATCGGATGAAATCATGCCGAGTCCCTCGGTAGACCAGCGCTTCTCTGTGGCATTAGGGAAAATAAACTTAATCAATCATGTATCCATTTTGAGGGGGAGATCTACATGACACGGCTATTCTCCAAGCGTAGCTATGATTTATTGTCGTGAAGGTAACATACTATACATTATATTTTCCTGATGTTCCTGATATTTTAAGACATTACATTTAAGTGATTATCTGTGATACTTAATGTATTTCTTTCTGACACAATTTGTTTCGTTTTCAGAAGAAAACAAAAATAGTAAAAGGGGTCAAGGTTTAACAAAATGTAAATGCGCCCATCTCTCAAATATCTAATATAATATTATCCTCCTCTTTATATTATTTCTTTACCCAAACCAAAACAATACTATAGAATAGAAGTATAATAAACTGAATGGCTTTTACTTTAAGGTGATGATGACATTATTTCACTTGAATAAGACCCAAATATTATGTCGTTTTGTTTCGTTTAAACTTACCTGTTTCATTCCAGTAAACGCAAGTGTAATTGCTGTCATTCTGCAGAAATCAAGAAGTGAAATGAAATTAATATAATTTGTTTGAATTTGTTTGACGCGTTATTAAACGAGATCAGTTTTGGCTAGTCGCTCCACTAAAATTAACATAAATGCATGTTCCGGGAAATATGCATTTGATCAAAACTAGAAAATTAACGAATTAATTTTCACCTTTAAAGGTATGGTGACAAGAAAACTGCCTCAAAATTGGGTTTTACTGTATCTAAGGTAGATTTTCATGAAGATTACTAATACAAACATATTTTCCTCGTGGGAAAACCCGGTAAAATAAAAAAATCAACTTGTAAATTCTCTTTCGGAACCCCCGTAAAAAAACTGAGTCCCGGGCGAACAAAAAATGACGTCATCTTTGTGACGTCACCGGCAGGCAATCGCAGTTTAGCTCGGTCATAGACGTACACGCTGAGTACAATACTCACGTTGACACAGAGATATTATTTCCATTTGTTTCAATATTTGCAAACATTTGTTCAGGTTTATATCATGGGACGATATACACTCAGATGTGTAGCTGCATCCTGCTACAATTCATTTCTTAGCAATTCTTAAGCATTTTCAGTAAAACCTCAATTTACAAGCAAAAACGAGTTTGTTTTACAAGCAAGTCATAGGCTCTGCATGTAAACAATGCACATTCCTCCGCGTTGCGGTCTGCAAGTGATGTCATGAATCGGGTGACACGTGCGCACATTTCCGCTCTGCTATAAATGACTTTTTTTAGGAGCATGGAACGCCGATGCGTAATAAAGCAAAAAAGTTGCATGAAATTTACCTTTTTTTTTCAACTTAAGGATTTCTTTGAAAAAAAGAGTGTGGTATATCAATAAAGGCACATATTTAAAGCTATAAACCTGAATCAAAGCCGGGATTGCACCCCTCCTTTAAGAGTGTTTTATGAGATATTTGTATTATGATTTTGTCGAGTAATCAGTTCCGGGGAAAGTTCTTGTACTTATAAGTATCTCAGTAGTTATTAATTCCAGCTCTATGAAAAAATGTACCATGGCTAAAATGATAGCATATTAATCGTGAATTTCAAATGCGAATTATATCCATTTTGAAGTTGAGACACAATTTCTGGTCATATCACGTTCACATGTAGGAATAATTAATAAAAATTACATGACATGTAACGTCACCTTGAATTATGTCTGCATATGGGGCAAGTTTTGTGGCAAGCCACACAAGCCTGACTGTATCTTTCAGTGGCGGATCCAGGGGGAGGGGGGTTAGGGGGTTTAACCCCCCCCCCCCCCGCCCCCCCCCCCTTGGGCTGCCAAGTGAAAATGTATCAGTGAAAAAAGTGAAAAAAAAGTGGAAAAAAATCACTTACGGGGGTTCAAAATAGCAACAACAAAAAATCGCCGAGAGGGGGGACACCCCCCTCTCGGACTCTCCCCCCACTCGCCGCTACGCGGCTCGTGGACGATTGGGTCACCCCCCCCCCCCCTTCGCAAAAAGCTAGATCCGCCCCTGTCTTTAACTAGGATCAGTGATATGAAATCGTCTCAATGGACGCGACAAATCTCTTATCTCTGACGCAAGTCTTTGCCAACGTCATTGTTGAATGTTGGTTTTATACTAACGTGGTTTTACGTATGTGCTACCACGTGTGCTGCAACAATGTTCAGAACCATGTCTTTGCAGGTGTGGAATAACTTTGTAAGTATTTGCTTAAATTTGTGTAGGAGGTAGAGCTTTATGTTTGGTTGCTTATTTTTTTTAAAGCAAAATATCAATCTTGCTTTTCTTGCTTTTTGTGTGTTATATACCTTTTTTTAAATTTTTATAGAAAGGTCGTGTATATTTATTATTGCTGGCACGTTAATATAACATTATTTACGTAACTAATATAAAGACAAGATACATAATTTAGAAGGAACCCCTAAAAAAATAAAGGAAACAAATTGTGTTGGACTGATAACGTCGACCGTCGAAAAAAAAACACACGAACTTCACATCTTTATTAGATCAGCCAAATTAGATAGATTAAACAAGATACATGTATATTCATTGTGTGTGTGTGTCTGTGTGTGTGTGTGTGTATGTGTGTGAGTGCGTGCGTGTGCGTGCGTGTGCGTGTGTGTGTGTGTGTGTGTGTGTGTGTGTGTGTGCGTGCGTGTGCGTGCGCGTGCGTGCGCGTGTGTGTGCGTGTGTGTGTGTGTGTGTGTGTGTGTGTGTGTGTGTGTGTGTGTGTGTGTGTGTGTGTGGTTAAGATTAAATAGGCAAAACTTGTACAAAATGATTTTGTTTTATTAATTAGTTTTACGAGTTATAAAAAGGAGTAATGTGTGCTTGCAATAATGAGTATATTGTTACTAATGGCATTGTCTAACAAGCTATATGATTCCATCGATTCTTTTTCTTACCCTCGGTGTTGGCATATGATACACTATAGGTGGCGATAGATCCTTGAATCGATACCTCGGCCGATACGATTAACAAGCTTTAGGCATCGTCCGATAATATTTCTTACCCTTGGTGTCGGCAGATGATACACGATAGGTGCCGATAAATCCTTGACCCGATACCCCGTCACCTCGGCCGATATGATAAGCTGGCTGTCGGCATCAATCGATTCCTTCTGTTCGCTGTCTTGTGTTATGAAGAGTTTGCTGTTTTTAAGAGCTGTAAATCGCATGCGTAGATTCTGTGAATGGGCTAACATCTTGTTTGAAACCAGCGTGTTTGGTAGGTGTATCGCCACAGCCTGCAGGAAATAAAATAGAAAACAAAACAAAAAACAATGATACATAACGCAACAACTAATTGTGATATACTGTATCATAAATCGATGCATGATTTAATATACACAGTCTGTTCCACAAACATTATAAAGTCAGAAAGTAAGTTGTTTTGAAAAGTTAAAAGTTATGTGTGAAAACTTGCCATCTCCAGATATTGCCATATCAAATGTTGAGGTCGGTGGATCTGAAAATTGCTTTTGCGTTATGACCACCCCTACTAATTAATTTGACAGTATTGTTTTATATTATACCTGAGATAATGAGAGAAAGAGAACAAATTGCCTAATTCTGTGTTTCGTGGTTATGTAAACAATCAAACTTTAGAAGGGATAATAAAAATTGAATTTTTACAAAGCACGTAAGTCTAATTATTTTCAAGTATTTTCCCTTTTTTGTAATTATCTTACATAATTGAGTTGATAAGTTCTGATGTTATGGTTCGATGTAAGTAAAACAAATCAGTGTATAAAATAACATATTTTATTAAGTTATTTTTACAAAGCACGTAAGCTAAATTCATTTCATGTTAGTTTGTTTTTGTTGTAATTTTCTTACAAAATTGAGTTGATAAGTTCTGATGTTATGGTTCGATGTAAGTAAATAAATATGTGTTTAAAAAACATCTTTTTATTAAGTAAGTGTTTTGAGTATATATAAACTTATATGATTTATCTTGAAATTTTAAATGATATACCTGGGATAAATTTACCATAAATCAAATTCGAGCAAAATGTGCTCGAGACAAAAAGGCAACGAAGAATGAGTTATTGAAGTCTATTCACCCTTCACTTTCACATCCGGATAACCTATTGACGTTCAATTTCATGTTATTCTTCCTATAGGCCAAGTTCATAGCACAACTGATAACGTTATGATTTGAAAAACAGACCACCATCGCGTTCTCAACATGAATGTTTCTGTCATGACGTTCCTATATAAGTACAACACAAATAATGTATACATGTATTTTCCATTCGTCATCATAATGACCACGCGACATGCGTCCCCCCAGCACCCACCTTCGCATTATGTGTTTTTATCATCAAGGCGAGGCGGGAGATTTTATTTGAAGTAGAGATGATGACTTTTCAGTTCACCCAAAATAAAAACATTCGTAGCCTTTATGTGCCTCATATACACGAATGACACGCGAACATTCCTACCTAGATCGCAATATCTATACATGTGGCCTTTATAAGTGAGAAGTGTGAATGTTTTTGGCAAACGTTCAAGTCCACGTGATATCGACATATTAGCCTATATCGCTCCTTGTAAAGCGATTAAATCTTAAGCCTGTGTCACAAATCAAACGGACCCCGGCCGAATTCGTGGATCGCCAGGAGGTCGCCGAATTTCAAACCTGCCAGGGAGTCGAGCGTATTTTTCGCTTGTAAATCTACCCTGTCACATATTTGGAAGGGGCTCGGATGGAACCTTTGAGCACTCGTGATTATAAATCGTCCGGGGCCCACCGGTAAACAAATGGTAGTCAGGCAATACCTGCTCAACATTATGGGTGCGCGCCATCCAAGTTTCGGTCGATGATAAATAGGTCTGTCGGTGCCCGTCCGACAACCGGGTGGGCTCCGGTTGAAGTCCGGGCGGGTTCCGGTCGACGCACGGGCGGTCGTCTTCCGTGGCCAGGGTCCAAATTCCTGAGTTGGCAGGAGGAGCCCGGGCGGCGGGGCCCGTAGAAGCCGCCCGACCACGGCCCGACACCAGCACGAAGTGCGCTCGAAGCACGCGTGATTGTTTTACAATTCGGGCGGTATACGGGAGGTCGTTCGGGTATCGAAGGGAGCCCGTGCGACGGCCGCGCAGCTCTTCCGACCTCCCTCCGAATTTTAAAGCCCCAAATGGTCTAAAATCGTCAGATTGCCGCCCGAATATCGATCGAATACCTGCCGATGCCCGAGCGATCTATGGGCGACCTGTTTACGAGCTCTGCGACCTCAAATTTCGGCGTTTGAAAATCGCTGATTTGGGAGCAGGATTCGGTGCCCTGCGAACGTCGACCGAACCCTGAAAAACGCGGCGGAGCCCGCAGTATTCGCGCAGACATCGGCCGTAGTCCTGGTCGAAAATGCCCTTTTGAGCTCGCAGAGAAGTCGGGCGGGTTCCGTTTGTGATTTGTGACGGCCCCTTAACCGATGTTTACATTTCCGTTTCAATGAGGACAACCCGACAAATTGAGAAACGTATAGAGACGCCATTATTTGGAGCTGTGATATATCGGCGTGATATCGATTGAAAGCCCCTGAGCTAGCATTCCGATATATTAGCCTATATATCGCTCCTCGTAAACAGATGGTAAGACGATTGAAACTTCCCAATCGATGTTTACATTTCCCTTCCAACAAGGACATTCTGACAAACCGTATATATAGTGACGCCGTTCTCTGGAGCTGCGAGATGTCACTCGAAATCGAATATTATATTTGTAGCGGATCATGGAATTGAATTGCTTACATGGAATTATTAATGTTTACATTTCCATGTCGATATTAAAACACTTCGACAAAATGAGAACCGTGGTGACGCCAGTGTTATTTGGAGCCCCTCGAAGTGACGCCGTTCTCTGGAGCTGCGAGATGTCGTCACTCGAAATCGAATATTATAATTGTAGCGGATCCTGGAATTTAATTGCTTACATGGAATTATTAATGTTTACATTTCCATGTCGATATTAAAACACTCCGACAAAATGAGAACCGTGGTGACGCCAGTCTTATTTGGAGCCCCTCGAAATCGAACATTCAGTGAAATCAATCAAGAGCTTGCAATAACATTAACATGTAATTTCAAATCTAACGAAGCAAGTGATTTGAATCCCAACACACTAAAACACGAACATTAACAAAGTTACATCTAAAAAGGCCGACCATGCAGTGACCGCAGTTTCCCCATTTGATATATTATATTTTTTATCAAAACAGCTGTATTTAAATGTTGTAGCCAAAAGGAAAACTATACATTTTCATTTATTGTTCGAAAATTATATTTCTCCTTGTCCCTTTTAAACATTATTTTCCACATTGAGGTTGCATTTTAAAGTGAATGATCAAGACAAATTTACCGAACGGAATGTTCTCTCCCACTGACCGGATATTAATATTTGCGTAACAATGAAAAATCAGTTTATAGGGGGAACCCCGATATTATTTTGACTTTTCACGCGTGGGAGGCGCTATACTGAGGGCTGCGAGTTTTAACCCTCTAAGGGCCATGGTCAACTGTAAAAGGCCTGGTCACATATCACCGGATAACGTAAACGGACGCCCGTCGGAGAGCAAACTTTTAATTCCGTTTGTCTTCGCTCGTATGCGTTTCTTGTCAGGCGATGTACGTTGTTCTATCCGGCGGAATGTTTTGTATATGAAGCAATGGAGACGACTTTCGCCATCGGATAATATAGTTGATATTTAATTTCTTGCCACGATTTGCTCCCCTAAGAGACATTCTTCCTCCTATTGCCCCCCCCCCCCCCCCCTCCTCACTGCCCCTCGTCCCATCCAAGATGTCCCTGCATTCACCCCTAAACACCCCCCCCCCCCCCCCCGAGCACGAGGGGTTGTTGGAAAACTTGAATTATACAAGGTTGAAACTTTTTGCTCGAACGAGCTCGCCTTTCCCTCCTCCTTATCATCATTTTGCGGGGGGTTTCTCCGTTAGTCATAATATTTATAATGATGTTTGTGATCATGCAGGTTTGATGATTTTAAGTGTCACTGTTCAAAACATAGATTTAAATCGACATCAAAAACTGATCCTCCGACAAATTCCACCAACCCCAGGTGAAAAAACAAAACATTCGATTATGTTTCCGAACATTAAAACAATAACTGTTATGGTTATTAAGACTTTGTGTATAGCATCCTTACAAAAAGCGATGTTTGACTGAACATTTTAAATTGGTCTAACAAAAGTGCATTTCACTTGTCGCATAGTTCGCCGTTGTCACATCTCCGTTAGCAGGCATAATTATGATTAGTTATCATTTCTAGCAAGTTCCAATAAAAAAAAAACTTGAATAATTAAGTACCAATATTTTTCTCACCTTTTCAGAGTGGTTGTTGAAGCTGGCTACATACTGGATCGGTGGTGCGTCACTCGAGAAGCTTGTTGGCGGGATTTCCTGCACTTTGAACTGTAGGTTAGGCGTGTCAAAGGTCACGCCAGACTCTTCCGCCTGTAGGATGACATTCGATGCGTAGTCGGTGAATAGGTTGAGCAACCTGCGAGGAAAAATTAAACACATTTTGTTCATTCCATTAAAGACTTTACCAAACATTCAAAACGAACTCCTAATAGGACCGAAACGTATGAACCAAAACGTATTCGGTGCATAGGTTGAACAACCTACGAGGATAATGAAAGATGTGCTAATTACATTATAAACCAAACCTAACCTACGAAACTAATTTCTTAGTGAGAGAGTAAGATGGACGTTAACTTGAGTTACACATACCATCTTGTAGCTCGGAGCCCGATCTATTATACTCCGCACAAAAAGAAACTGGACACTTGTTTAAGTTGAAATATTTAATATTTATGTGCGACAGAGTGTACATTATCATATATCAAATTAAAGGAAATTTAGTCCTCTACAGGCAGAATATAAATTAAAGGTGTAATCGCCCATGCATGAACTGACATGATCAGTTAACAATAGCAAGGTCTGTTTTCAAAAGTAGCAAAAACAATGGATGGCCGCACCATTCGACTGCAATGAGTAAGCGTCTTGCTTGAAACAAGATGTGCGGGGCAAGTCTTTTATGACACCATTCAACCTTATTGTCATAAACAAACACCAAAAATACACATTTTCCAATAAAACAGGGCCAGGTTATGAGAACATCAACATATTGGTCTGTTTTTGAGGCATAAAGCTTGTCTGTTTCATGTGTCCCTTGCAATTTCAACTATAGTTACCTAGAGAAGTGACATGTAAGAGACTGCCCAAATGGTTGAACATGGGTGACATCAGATTTTGAAGATCTTTGGACTACGGTAGAATTCTTGAGAAAAAAATTTATACCAAGTTTCATGCTGAAATAAGGGCACAAACTGTAGTTTCGACGAATAAACCTTAGCCATGGAATTCCCCATTGTGTTACATTTGGATGAAAATAAAACCTACAACGTTCACAATTTGTCTTCATTTACACTTTTTCTATTGAGATGAAACTAAAAAAGATCACATTTGTAATGAAATAATTATGCTATGTCATGAATATAGCGTTTATATCATGCTTGTCAACATTTAAATGGTTGAACGGATGTTCCATTTTTGCTATTTTTGAAAACAGACCTTGCGGTGGTTAATTGACCGTGACAAGTCATGCATGAATGATTTCTCCTGGATTCTATGCTAATATCGAAGAGGATTATTTTATCTTTAATTTGATATACAATAACATATATTTTATCTTTTAAAAATATGAGATAATTATGTTGTCTTAAATAAGTGTCCAGTTTCTTTTTGTGCGGAGTATACATGATGCGAAATTTTTAGATAATTAATAATTATGTCGAATTTGGGGAACATTCCTCAAATAATGATTAAAGTGAGAGCTACCTTGGCTCTACATGGCTTTCAAACTTTAAACATGAAAACCTCCGAAGTATGAAAATGTGACGTAGCGCCCTTCTCTTCCTCAACCGACGCAATATGAACGAAATGTATGAGGTGTGAACGAACGAAAAAGAAGAAAAAAATTCCGATAACTTGCGCATCTGACATCAGGTGTAACAATTCTCCTTGACAGGTTAAGTTAGCATTGATAACATCACCTGGGCTTACAATTATTGATGGTCGGAATGGTGTTCATAATCTCATCAGTTGGTATAGTCATTACAATGTGCATAATATGTCAAAGGACTTGATCCATCATCTTAATGAATATTGTACGGTGAGATTAACATCATAATTTATGTTGCCAATGTCGGTGTTTAAGGGCTGGAAATCTCAAAGGGATCTAGTCCAATTTCTCAAATATTACTTGGAACTCGAGCGGTTCTCTCATACCTTTTTGTATTTGTAATTAACAATAGAATCATGGGACAGGTTTTTATTCGATTTTTTCCTTTTGTTAGAAAGATATTTACGATTAAAGTGTTCGGATTTTGAACTATCCACTGGATAGCAGTATAGCCGTGTACAAAGTCAGTGCAACGCGTTTTTTATAGTGAATATCACTTTTTGCATTTTCACACATTAATCAGTGGATATATCAAATTACAGCAATATACATTGTACCAACCGTTCAGAAGTCTTTTTGCAAATGTCAACAATGTTACTAGATCCCTTTAACACTTAATCTCCCATACACGTACAGCCTTGGCAACAATTATTAGACCAAGCACTTTTTTATCAATTTTGTTGACGTTTTACGCTATTTTGTCCATTTTATAATATTTCAAAGAAAAATTAGTTAATGACATACCAAAAGGGGTATTGTCAATGGTGTTTGTGGTACCTACCACATATTTTCTGCCTTCAATTTGATTAAAAACATGAATTTTATACAAATTGTATGGATTTTGTCCATTCATTACATGTACATAAAAGGCATGGGTTTTATATACATTTTTAATAAAAATCTGCATAATTTGTTGATTTTTCCCCCTGTAAGTTGTGATTATATTATAGACAGGTCTCTCCAGTTCCTAGTGTGACTTGTATTAGCAATTTGATTCTTGGTAAGAGGTGCCAAGTGGCATTGAACTCTGTTGGAGAAGCAAATAATATTAGGATGCTGACTGCCTGTGCTTTAGCAGTACACCATGATAGAGGTCATCTTCACATTGTCTTACTTCTTTGATAAGAAAAATTGACTGTCACTTGGCAACTCTAATCAGTAATTATTTTACTCATAAACAAGCCCCACAAAGAATGAAAAGACATTTCTATGATATAAGCACTACTTACAGGAAAAAAATCATAAAAAGTCCCATTATGCATTGAAAACGTGTGTATAAAACCCATACCTTTTTATGGTAAAAATCCACGCAATTATACATGAAATTCATGTTTTCTTTAAGTTCAAGACATAAAATCTGGTGTAGGCATTCCTAATCCCATTGAGTATACCCCCTTATATATTTTATGAACTTTTGTTTCTGTAAAATGTAATTAAAGTGACAAAATAGTGTAAACAATCATACAAATTGAGCAAAAAGTGCTTGGTCTAATAATTATTTCCAAGGCTGTATATAAATAACACACCTAATTTTGTATGGATGTTCCCTCCCTACAATCTGAATTGGTTAATATGGCGATTTGTGAAATGGGGACGGGCGTCTAAAGGTTCATTTGGGTTTTGGGTAGATAGATATGATGGAACTAAATCCTTATAAACACAATGCGTTGGTAACAAATGTTTACGAGGACACACAAAACATAAAACATTTCTGTGGTACGAATTTGAACGTAGTCCAATACTGAGTAATCTCTACATCGCCTAAACACAACGATCAGTTGCATTCATGTTGTTGGTGCGTTGCGCACATGATCTTATGAACATTCATGTAAACAAAATGTGGTCTTGACTACACCTAAAATAACCACCCACCAGCAATCTAAAACATGTTTCCTGTGAAATGGGTTCATTGCCATTTTCCAGGATTATCTTCAGCATTTAACATCGCATTTCGAATAAAGCACTAGACTAACTCCTGAAACTACCCCCAAAGTTCCGAATGAAAGTTTGATACGATTCGCAAAAGCCGGGCTTAACTTTTAAATTTTTCAAAACGCCTTTACAAAATCGGAGGCACATCTCACTTCTCCTTTACGCTCTAAATGATAAAGTGATCCCCTCTTTTCCAATAAATTTCTTATCAGCGATGTCGAAGAGGTGGGGGAGGAGATTGATGCTTTCCAGCGTTAGCACTGTGTCCACACTAAACAAATGAGTCGCGGGGCCTGATCATTCAAGTTTAAATTCTACGAATTAATCTCAAGTTTCAATGTGAAGAGAATGCAAGTAGCGCCTCTTGATAGTTAATGGTCGTCGGAGTCGGGCATGGAGTGTGGCAGTCGGGCATGGAGTGTGGGCGCCGCATAGACCGCATGGACCTCATGACTCTGGATCACACAATCTTGTGTAGACGCAGGGTTAGATCAGCCCTCAATTTACTCGAGATTCAGGATCATACAATTAGCCTATCTGTGGGCGCAGCGTCACACATCATAAATGCGGATTGTTATGACGCACGGCTAAAGATATCGACATAAACATCCATCGTACCCGAGACTTAAAGGGATCTAGTAACTTTGTTGACATGTGCAAAAAGTGATGAATGGTTGATGCAATGTATATTGTTGTTATCTCATATGCTCACAGGGTATTGTGTGAAAATTTCAAGTCAAATGGACATTGTATGGCCAAGTAATGAGCGAAAATGCAGTGATATTCAGTAACTCACTGCACTCACTTTGTACACGGAAGAAAAACTCGCCCGGAGTTTTTCTTATCTGAATACTTCAATCATACATATCTTTGTAACGAAAGGGAAATTTGAAAAATCAAAACCTGTCCCGTGATTTTATTGTTAATACGAATACAACAAGGTATAAGGGAACCGCTAGAATTACAATTTTATTTTGAGGATTTGGACATTATTTAGAACATCCTCAAAACCACTGTTTCAAAACTTGAGGATATTGGACGTGTTTAGCTTGCATGAACTTGCAGTTTCAACATTTGTGTATGATTCGTTCGTAGGAAATTCACCACACTCCTTACTAGAATATTTTGAAGTGCTACATCATACTTATAGAACCAGAGGGAAAGAAAACTTTCTGTTACGCTTGCCGATATGTAGGACAACTCAAGGGACATTCTCCATTTCTTTTGTTGGGTCAAAACTTTGGAACAGTTTGCCTCAGGAGATTAAAGAAAAAAAAACAAGATATTTATTTCGTAAGGCCCTCACAATGTATTTGGTAACTAAATAAATAATTGTATATGCTTGGTTAGAAATGCATTTGGTAGAATGTATACAATGTATACCTCATTAATTATAATGATTCTTTTATATGAAAGTTATTTTACAGTGAAGTTATTTTATATTATATTCCACATACTAAGAATCTTGCTCTACGATTGGTCAAAAGTTAATCACGTGATGAAATATAGTTTTGCCCATTCGTTACACTCTGTAGATATCTTGGGTGAAAGTGCGTTGCACTCACTAGATAAAAAGTACTATCTACACTCCGCGGTTGCATGCCATTGAATTGAATACCAATAAGTGGCGCGATAACTCTATGCGCGCGGTTGCATTGAATTGCTGTGGAGAGTGTGTATTCAAATTCCGCACTATTCAGCAGACCATACATAGAAGACGACTCCAACACTGCCGTTGTATTGTAGGTATGGTAGTACCGGGTACGGTACCGTCTGCTTCATTTAATACGGGATTTGAATAGCCACACACTGCATGCAAAATGCACGGTCAATTCAATGCAACCGCGGATGTGTGTGTGTTGCGCGAATTACAAATGTAATGCGTACTTTGCAATATGTATCGTACACCGCTTGCCATGACTCTGACGTTTAGACTTTAGAACGTTGACTTATGAACTGTTTTAGTGTTTCATCATGCATCATTGATTACAATTTTCTTGGAGTCTGACTTGGAGTTGGAGTTCACTTTCATTTTATATTTGAATAGCCATTGTTGGTAAGTAGATCAAAGTCTAGTAGTGCCGGTAACTGTAGTGTTACTGTTAGTGTTGTTAGAACTAGTCTAGGCCTAGACATTAAAAGCAGTTTAAGTTGTCTTTCTCGTAGACCTAGCTACCAGTGAAATGTTTCCAATGTAGAATATAAAGCAAATAATCACCTTTTGGTTTCAGGCAATGGCAAACCATCACTTCCTCGGCAATCTGAATGTATACGCTATCTTTCCTCAGCTTCGCTTCGGAAAGATAGCTACATCCAGATTGCCTCGGAAGTGATAGATTGTGCCATTGCCTTCACCAACGGTAATTATTTGCTTACTGTCATTTGTATTATAGTTTAGTTTATACTATACAATAGAGAGGACCGATCTCGACTAGCACTTGTGCTAACTTTCGGTTCTCCTTTAGCGACAACTTGATTTTTATCTAACGCATTTTAGGTAGATACACGTCTGACATTTTTATGTTTTACTTTAATTGTTTTGTTAAGTATGTACAGTTATTATTTGTGATAATTTTGTCTTACATGTATTTGATGATGATGATGATGTATTTTTTGTTGTTGTTAATAAAACTTCAAACTTCAAACTTCAAGTCCCTTTAAAGGGTTAGGCAAAATCGGTTGACGTGTAGGTTTGACCAGCGCGCATCGTATATATACTCGGGACTCGCCAGGATCAGCCATGATTGTGGGTGGACGGAATGTCATATTACAACACTCATTATACCCGAGATTTGTTTTGGGTCAAGTGAATGCTGTGTGAATCCGGGGTTTGATTGACGAGCTAGTTGCAATGCAATGCGGGTCAGCATGATTGAATCCTACTCCTGACAATATCTCATGGACGTTGATAATCCACGCACGTTTCTATATATTATCAGAAGTGAATTTGCACGATCACTATCGGTATTCTCCGCACACATCATTGTTTGTAATTTAAATACAGAGTGGTTCAGAGATTCGACGGGGTGAAATAATAAATAAGAATATGGTAGCGACAGGTGTTTACTAAATGCCATCGGTGATAACTTTTGAGAAACCGCCGAATTTGTTAAATTTTTAATTACGTATTCAAACCATGTCAATTTCATAAAAGGAAGTGCATGTGCATAACTTGAGAACTCCGACTTCAGTCACGAATACAAAACGAGAATTTAAAATTCTCGCTATCATTCCTTCGGTCAAACTGTCTAGAAATTAAGCTACATGTAGTAGCTATAACTCGCACGCATTGATATGAGGCATAGCATATGAATCGCCTTTTCTCCATTTTAGTTTCCACGAGCATGTGTAAACAGTATTGTACATTTCTGACCAAATGCACATAGAAATGCAGGCCCGTATCCCCAAATTCAGAAAGCTCCTCTTTTTTGTATCGGTCTCGGTCATCTTAACCAGTGGTCTCGGGCAACGATCGTTCTTGTTGAACCCCCCCCCCCCCCCCCCCCGCTTACACAAATAAACCAGTGGTCTCGGTCCCGTTTGGGTAAATTACGCACCCCCACCCCCTCCCCCCCTCCCCCATTGTAAAATCCTGGCTACGGGCCTGAAATGTCTAACATTGAGCAATGGACTCTTTAATTAGTCGACATTACCTTTAATTACATGAAGCTATAATTAAACACTGGGTCCCGTTTTATAAATATTTTCCAATTGTTGTAAGTGTCCAATTATTGTAACTAATATGGCAACAGCCAATCAGCAAGGAGCATATTAGGCTGTTGTCATGGCAGTTATAATAATTGAACACAACAAATGGAACAGTTTTATGACATGATAGTGAGGTGGAGGCGTGTCATGAAATTCCGGCAAAAATCGTCGCACATCATTTACATATTAGTCTCTGGCGTACAATTCCTGTCTCCATGGAGGAAACATGTTATTTCATCGTGACGTAGTAGTGAGAGTATAAACGGAACAATGTATTCTTTAGATTGTCGTCGAATAAATACTTTTGTATAATTACAATCCCAATAGAGCACTTTAATGTATAAAGCTGTCAAATAAAACTTTCAAGGGAGCACTTTAATCTGCACGACTGCATTATAAGGGTTGCAAGGGACATACTTCCTTCTATGCGGCCATCCACTTGAAGGTGTAAAGGAGTACATTATGTAGACAGATAAGAGTTTCTTGGAAACATACAATTCAATAGGACGTTATCCATTAAGAATACCGACCGAGAGAGCACTGTTTTATTCTATAAAAATGCTAAACAGCGGGACATTTTCAGTACAGTACAGTACAGTACTTAGTTTTGGGGACATTAAAGCGGTATCATAAACTTGTCGGTTTCTAGTAAAAGGAAACTTGATTTGATGGACACTCTGTCAATGAAAGTTTCAAGGGACTATACTTTCTTCGATCGCTGGGCAATTAAAAGGACAAATTGACGGTATCGATAGCAAAAAACGATACTTACTTTTTTGGAAGAAACAACATTTTGACATTTTGTGCAATTATATTTTTCAAATGCCAAATCCAGTAATATTGTTAAGTGAAACAGTAATGTAGGCTATAAAGCGATCAAGTCGTTTAATTTGGCTTACGCTCAGTTCTTTTTAACGGAGTCATTTACGCATTTCTGAATTTGCCCTTTTTACATGCACGATATCGCGTCGATATTGGGCATGAAAAGGGACAAAGCGCGAATTGCCCTTTTACGCGCATTGATAATGCGCAGGCAATGCGCGCGACTTGGCGCAATAATGGGCAGCTAAAAGGGCAAATCCATTTTTGTCCTTTTTATTGCCCATATCATATGCGCGTTTAGTCGTGTATGCCAAACATGCAAGGGTTATTTCGTAGTCACTTGAATTAAAATTGGTTAAACTTGTGGCCGTACGCATGTGCGGATATTGTGATCAATGCTATATTCTTACGGAAAAGTAGTAAAATAACACATTTCATTCGTTATACATTGATTCTTGACCAAATAACACCTCTCGGCAGTTCGTGAAAACGATTTTGTCCTTTTTGTTGCCCAAATACGCGCAATTTTGTCATTTTGTCCTTTTGTTATTTTTGATTTTCTCAAAAAGTGGGGCACATATGGGAATTCTAAACATATCATCGGATAGGTTTTAAAGAACTCTATCTGAAAATAAAATAAAAACAAAATCGATATTTGACGATAATATCGGCCATTTTGCCCTTTTTATTGCCTAGCGTACATGCTAGAGCGATCAAATAAAAGGTGCTCGTGTGCACGGCATAAAAAACAAGCGCGGTTAAATAAAAGTATCAAAGGAATAATGTATTCTTCGGAGCTGTCCTGCAGGATTTAAGTAAAGAACTCTATCCCACCGAGAGGAGCGGTCACAAAAGTGTATCAAAGGGAATATTCATTATCAAGAGCCGACTTGCCGGTTACAAGAAGAGAACATTATTCCACATTTTAAAAAAGCGGTGAAATAAAAGTACCACACATTTCTAAGGAGGTTATACATTGGCCAAAGCCGTCAACAAAGTTATGTTAAAGGTACTTCAGATTCGTCAAATCAGATGCGCGGCGCCATCTTAAGTACACGTTGCGCACGGTGCGTGATGCACGTTAGCTCAGTGTCATGCGGTGCGCGCAAACTGGCCCAGTTCAAAATGGCGACCCGCTATATAGCATCCCCACGCTTGATGCCCTTTAAAGCGATCGAATAAAAGTATCAAAGGTGTATAATACTCTCCAGAGCTGCCCTATCAGTATACAAGTTTTAAGTAAAGGACTGTGTTCAACGGACAAGAGCAGTCGAATAAAAGAATCGAAATTAAAATGGGTTATATTCTCTCTACCGCTATCCTGCAAGATTTAAGTGGGGAACTTTATTCCACCGAAAGGAGCGGTCAAAAAGTGTATGAAATGGAATATTCTATTCTCAAGGGCCGACAAGCAAGTTTTAAGCGGAGAAGTTTATTTTCACCGACAAGAGCAATATCAAAGGAGCATCAAACGGGTTATTCATTCTCAAGAGCCGAGCAGTAGGTTTTAAGTGGAGAACTTTATTCAACAGAAAAGAGCAGTACAACATTTTTATATTTCAGAGCCGACCAGTAAGTTTTAAGTATAGAACTGTATTCCACATACGAGCGGTCAATGAAAAATATAAAATATCAACATTTAAAGGGGTGATATATTTTCGAGAGCCGACCAACAAGTTTTAAGAATAGGAAGTAATTATATAAACCTGAGTGGTCAAATAAAAGCATACACATCCAAAGAGGTACTATTGAGCCGACTTGCAAGTTTAAGGTGAAAAACTGTATGCAAAGAGGTAATATATTATCGAGAGTGTATTATATTACTACCCAGAACCACGCTGCAACTTTTAAAGGGATAGTCCCTCTTTTACAAAACGTCTGAACAGTTTCCAGTTGATGGATGGGGATGAATGTAACACACACAAAAAAAATCAGATCAAACAGCCCTGTAATTTGGATTCTACGAATGAAAAACGAATGCGTTCCTCCATCAACTATATATCGGTCAATAAAGGAGTTTAACTGATTTAGCATATATAATATTACAACAATATTGTACTTATTCTTGTAAAGGTATTGTGAAGCCGACATTTGTAAAGGTATGTCACGGAAAAAGATCTCAAAAATGAAGAATATATAATTACATGTAGCCAGATTAAGCGAGGTTTGGTTATTTTGCTGGTTACAGTCCGTTATTCCGAAGGTTCGTTATTCCGAAGGTTCAGTTATTCCGAAGGTTCGTTATTCCGAAGGTTCGTTATTCCGAAGGTTCGTTATTCCGAAGGTTCGTTGATCCGAAAATAAAATCGGGTTCGTTATTCCGAAGGTTCGTTATTCCGAAGGTTCGTTATTCCGAAGGTTCGTTGATCCGAAAATAAAATCGGGTTCATTATTCCGAAAATTAAATCGGGCTTGTTATAATACTATAGTTTGTGTTTTGTTTATTTAATTTACAGCCTGTATTAAGCATACCCCTCCCCCTTTCCCTCCCTTGGCCAGACCAATCAAACATTTAAGTTTATTTCATCTCTTTATATGAAATTATAGCATTATAACAAACCCAAATTCATTTTCGGATTAACGAACCCGATTTCATTTTAGGAATAGCGAACCTTCGGAATAACGAACCCTCGGAATAACGGACCTTCGGAATAACGAACCTTCGGAATAACGAACCCGATTTCATTTTAGGAATAGCGAACCTTCGGAATAACGAACCTTCGGAATAGCGAACCTTCGGAATAACGAACCTTCGGAATAACGAACCTTCGGAATAATGCAACAAATGTTCGGATTAACGAACCCTATTTCATTTTCGGATTAACAAACACTCAGGTATAGGAAATGTGCGTGTTCGGAATAACGAACCTTCGGAATAACGAACCTTCGGAATAACGAACCTTCGGAATAATGCAACAAATGTTCGGATTAACGAACCCTATTTCATTTTCGGATTAACAAACACTCAGGTATAGGAAATTTGCGTGTTCGGAATAACGAACCTTCGGAATAACGAACCTTCGGAATAACGAACCTTCGGAATAACGAACCGCACCCATTTTGCTTAGTAATCGCTTACCTATTGTTATGCATGCCCGGGTCACGTAGCTAGCGCGGGTCACATAGGGGTCACGCATAGCGCTGTGGCACTTCTTGGAATCCGTGAGCGAGCTTTCTCGACGGGTGAATAGACGTATACTGCACAATTAACCGTTGGACGATGGTACTCCACGAAAAAGAGATTTCAAGCCCTAATTTTTTCAGGCATGCTATTAAAAGACAATTTCTTTTATATAAGACAATAACCTCGCAACATTTGAAATTTGGCTTGCAAAAGAGGGACTGTCCCTTTAAGTAGAGAACTTCATTCCGCAGACATGACAGTCCACGCGAGCGGACATGTATTATAATGAACATTTCATTTTCCGGGGGCACCATATTTTCTTCATAGATGTATTAATGTGTTTGTACAGATACATGGTATAGTAGGAAGAGTCCTCATCTCATCGGGGAGCAGTAATTACAGTAACCGATCCTGTGTATGTCCCCTCAGTCTCACGAAGAGCTGAGATTTATTTTGCCTCGCCTGAAGGGTGATCGCATAAATAAAAACAATCAAGCCATGATATAGGAAGCTCCTCCTGTTACTGTTTTGCCACAGCTTTGGGACTTCATTCCAGAAACCCTATTAATCCCTGACCCTAACCCACAAATTATTCCTTGAGTGGGGCCCTGAAATAAAAAGCTCTTCCAGGGAATATTTGGGAGGTGATAGACTATAGTATATGCTACTCTGGTTGTTTTTAATTTGCCTTTTCGATGTTTTCTTTAAACGCTATTTAATCTGGTGACATATTGATCAAGACAATGTAAAAGTTCAAAACTGTTAGAGATCCACCAGTGTAAAACATATTACATTACGTAATATTCAAATCACATTTTCAAAGACTAAAAGACAAGACAGACAATTAAATTTAGTGGAATACTTCCATATCTACGGCAGATTTCAAACTCCCAGTGTGACACCATATAACGCACAAACAAACCATGTTATTCTTTATATTGATCATGCTTTGTAGAGTATAATGATGCATTTAACAGGTATAGGTAGGCTCAATGTCGTTCTTGAATTCAGTGAATTGCTAGATTTGAACTCGATTTCAAATCAACCACAACAATTATGAATAAACATTGAGTTAATCATGATGTGTATTATGTAGAGGATATATATTAATAAAATTTATTGTAGGACCGAAAAGGTAGAAATTAAATATAAAGTAGTAAAGTAAATAAAATACTTTACTACAACTTCTTTACGCTAAATGACAGTCTTGCAAATAGTCAACTACTAAATTGCAATTCCATTTCAAATCAAAATCTTTATTCATAACTATGTAATTCACTATATTATGTGTATTATGAAACTATAACTGAAATTAATTGAACGACCAAAATGGTGAAAATTCAATACAAGACAATTAATGATTTTACTATGTACAACTTCTAATCAAAAAAGCGAAATGAAGAAATACTTTTGAAATACACGATTCTAATGTTCTTCAAATCAATCAAAATGTAGGAGTTTGGTCCCAAAAAAAAGACGTATAGTGAAATCCCCTGATGAATATTTGAACGTGCGTATTTTGTATTTATTTATTCATTATTCAATTAAACGATGTAACTACTGTACTTTTATTCAGTAAAGTTTGACAAAAAGTAATATAACGCAATTGCAAAACTTAAAAACTATTAGTTTTAATAGATGTATGAAACTGTATACGACTTCAATAAAACAATATTTGAATCGGTCGTGAAACAGAAAGAATGATTTTGAAATGTATGATTCAAAAAGGGAAATTTAATCTATTGTAAATATTTCAACAAATTGTAGTTCTCTTTTTTGTTTTAAGAGATGCGACATTTCCAATGAATATTGCAACACACTTATCCAACTAACTGAATCCATTATTTCCTGTATCCATTAATATCAATCAATATAAATGTTCGCTTGGCAAAAAGTTATGTGACGTAAATGCAACATTAAAAAAATAGTTTGAATCGATATTTGAAAGCAATCCACTTTAAAAATCAATACATATTATATCCATCCACTTGTTCGGGGAAAGCACCTGTTGAAAATGAAACACTTTCCTAATTTCAGCTTATCATTTTTTTTTCTCATAAATTCAACGTGTTCATCACAAATGGTTTGCCCGCAGAAAGGAAGGATACGACAAGCGTCAGCGTAATGCAAAACGTGAAAGAAAAGTTATATCCCTAGTCAAAACTTATGAGCAAGTGTGTATTGTAATAACAAAAAAGGAAATACTCGAAGGTATATAATTTGAATCTATACCTAAAGGAAGAGTAAGCTTGTATATAATTATAAACAAAAATCTTCATCTATAACTTTTATCCAACTTCAAACAATAAAATACAATGTAGACGTACACATCGGGGTTGGGAGGGGGAGCTTGGAGCTGCAATAAATATAAATGACGATTGTGTGCATGGATCTATTAGCCTAGTTTCCTATTTTGTCAAAAACGGCGAAATTGAAACCAAAGTTTGATATCAAAACCCCGAAGGGAAAAGATGGATGAGAGAATATAATAAGCGTATACGAAGCGAGATGTGAGCTGGGGTTGCAATAAAATGAATGACGATTGTGTACATCAATTAGCCTAGTTCACCTTTTGTCCAAAAAAAACCCGGCAAAATCGAAACTAAAGTTTGATATTAAATCGAACCAACACGAAAGTACGATGTTCGAGATAAAGAACGGACGGACCATTACTCCTCTTATTTCGATACCATAATATGAACTTCTGTTGGATATATACAATTGATGGACCTATGGGAGTGTAAGATGTATGCAAATTGATGTGAAAGTAGTTCAGCCCGACCCCCTTTCTTCTGGAGGACTCATGAAATTGGACAAATTGCGACTCGATAATATACCTATAGATAGTTGTTTTTTTCATTGTGGTAAAATAAGATCGAATTTTATTACAAAAGGACTTGAACTATTCAATAAAAGCAAACGAAATAGATTATCACTACTTTTAATAAAATAATAAGGAATCTGATGGAGGTATAGTAAGGTCTCATGTATAAACCAGAATAATTTGCAAAGCGTTACCCAACATTACTTTTTCATAAAAATAAATTGAAAGCAAGACATCAATTTTAATTTGACCATGTTTTCGTGAAAGTAAAAAAATCATATTGTCCAGAAGGGCGACGAGTTACATGTAGCACTACAATGAGCGCGTCTGCTTGTCCAACGATCTAGCGGACATAGTTCGAATCCCACCATCGGACATTTTATATTTTTGTATGTGCAAGAACTTTGATCTATTAGCTCACGGTGTATATTATAAACCTGCCTTTCCAAGTTTGCAGTATATCACCCCCCCTCCCCCCCCCCCCCCCCCCCACCCATTCGCCATAGTAATTGCACTACATGATTGTGCAATACAGAAATTTCTTTAAAATATTTTATTTCAATATTTATCAAGCTCATTACAATAATATCAGAGCCAATTGGCACGTAAAGGCACACCAGCGAACATTTACATTTTGTAATTAAAGCCAACTCATAGAATGTAAATCTTGCTTCCGATATATGGAAAGGATATGACGGAAAACAGCTTTTTCCCGCGGAGGTGGAAGACCCGTGTAAGAGACAGCAATTAAGTGAACCTTACCTCGAGTACTTCTTGAAAAGCGTATAGGGTGTTAACCCGCGTGATTAGTATACAGTCCTGCACTTCACAACGTAATCAATACTGCTGCACGCATCTTCATGATTGAAGAAGTCATTGACCTATAATGTACAGCACCTTGAACGTATATAGAAACGCAACATACCGATGCATTCTGTTCTCTCTATCAATTTTCACATGTCCATTAAAATGTGCGGCGTATGTTACTTTAATGCGTTCCGGAGTATGATACTTTATTGCGCGTTTCGAGCTATGTTTCTTTATAATGCGTTCCTGCATGGCTATGTTACCTTTAATGCGTTCCGCTACTTCCTTTTCGTTTATGCGTCGAGTTCAACGAACGACTCTATAAGACTGCACTCCTTTTAAAACATAACGTCAGACTCTCTAAGCTAAGATATTGAATCCCTGAAAATTACTTGCATGACCTTTTCGAAATGATCTGAAAGCGTGGGATGTACACAAGCTTTGTCATATTTTATCGTTATCATGTATCATTTATGAGGTGCATTGGGAAGGACATTTCGATTTTGCGTGCCTAATAAAGATTTATACATTATTTTTTTTCTGAACCAATTCACGACGACTCAATTTAGAATAACACATGTATGCTTTATCTATAATATATCCCTGTCCAGATAATTTGCGGACCATGCAGTCCCGAGCGGGTAAGGATTTAAGACCAAAGTATTTCAATCTATTGAGAGATTGTTAAGGTCACGGCGGTCAAGAGTAGTGGATAATGAAGAGGAGTGATACATCCCCCACGAGCTTGTTTTTCATACATTTAAAAAAAATTGTTTTACGGAAAGAAACTTGATGCAGCTCGTCATTCCATAAATGTGCCCTGCCTTGTTAAATACTTACAGACTGCGTCTCTCGGATGGTGATAATAAAGAGCGGTCCCAGACGCACATATACTCACCATTGATTGAACGCGTTTTGAAAAAGCAACTAACCAACCGACGATGGTCAATTGTATTATTGGACACTGATGCTGATGAGTACACAAAACCACATTTCAAACAATCAGTTAATACTCTCGCACCAGAAATGTAAGATTGTACTGTATACAGGTATATGTAACAGTATAACTATTTATTCTAATGATCTATTTTGACAAATGGTACTGAAATATTTAATGTAAATATAAAATGCCTTGTTTGGTCCTTCCCTACAGTGGCGTAGCGACGGAGGGGGTGGGGCACGGTGGGCACGTGCCCCCCCCCCCCCCCCCCCCCCCAATAATTTGAGGGTAAAAACAATAGGAAACATAAGGGGATTAAAACATAAAAAAGAAGACATTCATAAGGTGTGCACCCCCCCCCCCTGCCTCCTCATCAGTCCGACCACGCTACGCCACTACTTCCCTACGTAGAGTATAATCCTCTCCTGCCGCAGAAAGGAAGGGGATTGACCTCACTAAACCACGTCAATTCACGCAGTTGCGTAACTATGGGAGCACAGGGGGCACACCACAAAGAATTTTGACAAAACAATATAATGGTAAAACTTATACCAAAATTAAGAAATACATAAATTGTGCCCCCAATATAAGTCCAAGTGTTACCTCCATAATAAGTAGGACCACAATACGCAACTGTATTCAGGTAATAACGAAACAATAGAGAAATACATACACTGTGCCCCAATAATTCAGGTGCTCACCCACCTTCCCAAATTAGTTGGACCCAGCTAAAAACGCCCACTGTTATTCAGGTAATAACGAACAAAATAATGTATTACCTTATTTTGTTCATTTATAAAGTATGCCCCCACCTCCTAATAATGCCCCCTCCCCAATCGGTCGGACCACGCCATACACCACTGTATCCAGGTAATAAGGATCATACGTCATCATGCCAAATATTGGACGCACAAACATAGATACATTTCATCACTGCTGAAGGCAGGTGTTCCTATCGCTTCACCGTATATCCTCGTTCAACGCTCCAAACCTTTATCAGTATGGATGTCAAAGAATCATCTGATTTCATCTCGCACATTCTTTTTCAAAATAATAAACACACATATGTAAATATATCAAACACAAATATTATTATAGGCATCGGAAGTGGGGTTGAGGCGGGAGGGGTAGTCGCCTCAAAGTTGTTAAAGTGGGGGTGGAGCAAACTTTATTTGTCCCCATGCCCCTTGTTGATACATATATATAAATATGACCATTAATATAAACAAAGACCCCTGCCCAAATATTATGAGTAAATATTTGTATTTCTATTTTGTTCGTCTATCGAACCTGCAATGGAGAGGAAATCAAAATTCGAATGTTTTGCAAAAAACGAAATCTAGTTTGATTTGAAATTTGAATTAAATACATGTTAATATGGTACCTTCTTCTTTCGTATCCGACATCTACACAAGTCCAGAATATTAGATATTTGGCCATGACTTTGCACATTGCAGGGCCTTCTCATTTGCAGCCATCAAATCTTCTTGACTACACTGTTCCTCAAGGTTAGGGCATTGTTGCATGGTTTGTGATGTGCCACAGTCGCAGTTAATGTTGTCATCATTTGTATATCCCCACTTTTTCATGTTGACTTTGCATCGACCCATCTCTGTGCGAAGTCGGTTGAGGGACTTCCATGTCTTCCAGTCTTGCTTGTATCCTGGGGGTAACTGCTCCTTAGTAGGAAGAGGTAGCTTGTCATGGTGGCGGTTACCGTAGGATGCGCCTCTCCTCCCATAGTCTACATCTGGCCACCTGTGGGGATTCGGTCAGCGGTTGGACAGAGTGTAGGAAGCTTTCCCTTGATTTGAGCCGTTTCTGGGATGGTTGGATGTCATAACATGGATGGCGGCTATCCTGACTCTGTCTGATGGTACCTTTAATCCTTGTAAATCCTTCTCCTTTTTTCGGGTGAGGGGCACATCTTAATATATAAAAGGGGTATTTAGTGTCACCACCCTATACAAACCTTAAAGGCCCGGATTCACAAAGCAGGTTTGTAGGAGGTTTGTACAAACCATGGTTTATCCATGGTCTACATCTATGGAGTGCCATTTGTAAACTGATGGAGAAAGAATGTAAACTCCTTACTTGTTAACAATGTTGATGGTACACATGCATATACAAAATGCACCAAATGAATGTTTGTCTTCTCACATGGGGAAATTTGCTGGTAAGCAAGCACTAACAGTCATATCATTATAAATTATACATTGTTTTACTTGTATACGAGCAGCACTCCATAGATGTAGACCATGGATAAACCATGGTTTGTACAAACCTCCTACAAACCTACTGTGTGAATCCGGACCTTAGTCTATGTCTGAGTGATCGCCCTCTGGTACTTTGCCCCAAATGACACACGGGTTCCGGCGCCATAGTATATACGCATACACTTTTGTGTAAATCTTTGTTTATGTCTGAGTGATGGCCCTCTGGTACTTTGCCCCAAATGACTCACGGGTTCCGGCGCCATAGTATATACACATAAACTTTTGTGTAAATCTTTGTTTATGTCTGAGTGATGGCCCTCTGGTACTTTGCCCCAAATGATACACGGGTTCCGGCGCCATAGTATATACACATAAACTTTTGTGTAAATCTTTGTGTATGTCTGAGTGATGGCCCTCTGGTACTTTGCCCCAAATGACACACGGGTTCTGGCGCCATAGTATATATATATACACATAAACTTGTGTGTAAATCTTTGTGTATGTCTGAGTGATGGCCCTCTGGTACTTTGCCCCAAATGACACACGGGTTCCGGCGCCATAGTATATACACATAAACTTGTGTGTAAATCTTTGTGTATGTCTGAGTGATGGCCCTCTGGTACTTTGCCCCAAATGACACACGGGTTCCGGCGCCATAGTATACACACATAAACTTTTGTGTAAATCTTTGGTAGATATGAACACACAATCCTCTTCGTTTTTTTGTTGTTGTTTTTTTTAATCAAACGTTGCTACATAAAACCAGGTGAACGCCCTGGAAATCAAGTAAATCAATGATTCATTTCAATCGTAGGCTACTAGTTATTGGATGATATCTCAATATATATTTTCGACATCCTAGATAACCGAAATAACCGAGCACATATAGGTCTTTATCATTACAGAGGCTACCAACCCAAACACTTCACTCTCCAAACTTTCCGATCCGATTTCTTTTCTCTTATCGCGAATGATTGGAGATATTTTCTCGTATAAACCGTGGCAGCTGAACACATTCCGCGTATCAATCAAACAAAAGTAACAGCTAACGCAGATCGAAGTGTCACTAAAGTGGGTGTTTGGGGATGATTTATTGGGGATCGAAAGTGGCTTATTGAGAGTAGAAAGCGCTAACCTCGCCCTCTTATCACAGATTCCATTTCCGTCTGTATTGTGTGGGTCGAGAACCTGACGTATATTCAATTTTTATCGAATTTATGGATTTGTTATTTTAGATAATCGACATGGTTACGTACAAGTATCCACGCGCATATACCACACACACACATGCATGTATAGAAATAAGGGTATACGATATGATACACACATACCTACACTTTCTTATGACGCCTTACTTCCGATGACTTTAGTGCATCGTCCTCAGACGTTTGACAAAAACAGGACAGAGACCAATTCATTGCTTGACTACCAAAGGACTTTCATTATTGCAGAATTGTATTTGAGAATGCGAATGTTGAGAGGGTTAATGATAAATGATACAGTTATTCAAACAACAATGCACCATATAGATACCCTAACAACTGCCTTAAATTCAACTCACTGTTACGAATCGGTCCTTTATGTTTTCATTATGTAATAACCTTCGATCTATATAAGCCCCCTTGTCTTTTCTCCTTACCCGTGGTCATGATTTTCCTAAAATCCCATTCTTAAAGGGATCTAGTAACTTTGTTGACATGTGCAAAAAGTGATGAAGGGTTGATGCAATGTATATTGTTGTTATCTCATATGTCCACAGGGTATTGTGTGAAAATTTGAAGTCAAATGGACATTGCATGGCCAAGTAATGAGCTAAAATGCAAAGTGATATTAACTAACTCACTGCACTCACTTTGTACACGGTTTCAAAACTATACCTGAATTTTTCTTATCTGAATACTTCAATCGTACATATCTTTGTAACGAAAGGGAAATTTGAAAAACCGAAACCGGTCCCATGATTTTATTGTTAATACGAATACAACAAGGTATGAGGGAACCGCTAGAAAAAAAATTTATTTTGAGGATTTGGACAATGTTACTAAGTCCCTTTAAGTATTAATAGAGTGAATATTGACACCATGATGAAAAGGGTCATCGCGCTCCACTGGGATTGGTTTCCAACAAGACATACGCTCTTTAATATTTTGAGAGCAGGTTCCTCACCCTCCCCCCCAAAAAAAAAAACACTCCCTTATTTATTTCACTACAATATCATGACGTCATTAAATAATGACGCCATTTTACCATGACGTCATGATTTGAATATTTAAATTCACATGTGACGAGCCTTGGGCGTTATACCTCATAAAATATTGCCTCTCTTTTTTGTCCAGCTCGACGATTCTTTTTTATTTTGACGAATTTAAACATTATCTGCACTATTTTATTCGTCCATGCTTTATCATCATAACGCCATTATATCATGGCTTCATGATTTGAATATTTCATACCATCATGTAATTAAATGTGCATGTGACGAGCCTTGGGCGTTATACCTCACACAAAAATGCCTCTCTTTTTTGTCTAGCTCGACGATTTCCTTGATTCTGACGAGTCTGAGCATTATCTTCAATAATTAATTCACGTGCGTTTTATCATCATGACGCCATTACATCATGAAGACACTATATCACGATTTTGTGAATTGAATATCATCACGGAATTAAATGTACAGGTGACGAGCCTCAGGCGTTATACCTCATGGAAATTGTCTCTCTTTTTGTCCAGCTCCCCGATTTTCTTGATTCAGACGAGTCTGTTCCAAACGTTATCTTCAATACTTCACTTGTTTGTATTTTATCATGATGACGTCATTACATCATGACGCCATTATATCATGACGTCATGATTTTAATATTTCATATCATCATGTCTTCAAATTTTCAAAATATGACAACCCTTGGGTGTTTCTTCTCTATATATATACCTCATTAAAATTGCTCTCTCTTGTTTATCCAGCTCGTCATTTTGTTATATGCTGATTATTTCTGACATTATCTTCTATAATTAATTCCATTCCGTGTGATGTTGCCACCCGCCTTTGACTCAATGTTGTGCCTTTTCAGTCGTTTATAACTGTCCTTCTTTTCCATCTTCAATGTTTGTTTTTTAGATTCATATTTTCCCCTTAATAACTGTAAGTTTCATATTATTGTCATGATTGTAATGCATCATCAAGGATATCTTCCTTCTGTATTGTTTATGTATTTTATAAGATAATTCGCCATTATCAAAAGCTCAGATCATATAGGGATTATCCGTTTATTACACACGATTGTCGATGGGTATTTTTTTCACCCAATTAATTATTCCTTCTAATATCCCTCCCGCATCGGTCACGTGACCAGTATGTGAGATTTTGTTAACGCGTATTTCGTCCTCCAAATAACTGGTTTTTATTTTCTTATCACGTCGGAATAAGCATTATCTCCTTTCGCTCAATGACGTCCCAATCTCTGCCCTGGTGTTTACATTAGGGAATGACATTCATCACATTGACATTTAGACATTTGTGTGAGGTATTCGCCTGATTCAGCTGGAAAACCTTTTTCTGGTAGAACGGTTTCTCTTTTCTCTATATTTATCATAAACCGTTATTTACTGTTTTATAATGGCGTCAAGTTACTGATATCAGAAACCATATCAAATGGGCAATATACAATGTATGTAATGTGATCAATGTATCTTTGTCATTATTATGTTTAATGAATGATAATACATGTAATAATCTTCCTTCTGTATGCGCACTGAGACTTAATTGTAAGATTGCGCTATATAAGAAATGACCATTATTATTATTATTATAATGGATATACTGTTCACACTAAACGAATATATGCAAACGTATTCATACAAAAGAAAAGCACAAACACACACACGCACAAACACACACACACCCACACACACCCACACACACACACACACACACACACACACACACACACACACACACACACACACACACACACACACACACACACACACACGCACACACACACACACACACACACACACACACACACACACACACACACACACACACACACACACACACACACACACACACACACGCACACACACACACACACACACATACACATACAAACACACACACACATACATATCGTCAAACCTCCGTATCTCCCTATCACCCCCTATCACTCTCCCTAAATCTCCTCATTATCTCGTCTTATTACTGAAACAATAATTTCCACAAATACCACAGTATAATTACTCCAATTAATTTTAATCGCGGGGAAAATTGGTTTGGGGTCAACTTATCATTCATCAGGAATATTAATTTCCTATCCTTTAAATCCCCTCTCGACCGACGCCACCCGAACCTAATCCCCTTTGATTGGGGTCCCTTTTTATGAATATATCAACACCACGCACGCACATGGTGCAGTGATAATACTCCATTCCATAATTAAAAGATAATTGTTGAGAGTAATAACTAATGATATTCATAATAATCTATTTTCAATCACCAGACAAAACCCTCGATACTGCGTAAGGTGTGCGTCTGTCTATAGTGCGTTCTCCTGTCCGTTTTTTTTATATTTGTTTAATTAAAGACATTGCTTCGTCGAGTTAGAGGCAGTTTCTAAAGAACAATTACAGGGAGGAGCGATGATAATACTTGACTTGAAAGAATTTATCACAAGAACTCTGTAATTGTACCCCTGCGCTTACCTGCGATCGGCGCCCGATTGTTGGGAGCTGGCCTCCAGAACAGTCGGCTTCACTTCCAGCAGGTTGCTCACGCACTCCATCATATTATGTGCCATCTGGTAAAGCAAACGCAGAAAGATACATTTCTCTTGAATTCAGTTCGCATACATTTATATCATGAGCACTGTGCCTCATGGTCACCCAATGACCCCCAAAATATAATAGACATTTGGATCATACCTTCCAGAACTTCAACTTATAATATTATATTATAAGTTTATGTTTTGAATTACCAAAAATGTTCAGTCGGACAAATACAAATCAAGTTACAAATGTTGAAAGGTTTGATCAACCCGGTGTTGGTTGTAGGAATATTGGAAGACTTCATCGAACAGTTCTGAAACAGACGTCACATGACCTCTGACCCTGCAACCTATAAGACATAATATGTATACCGCCCTCTACATGGCAAATGTTAAGATAAACATTGTTTCTTGTGCTTACGAACCATTTAACAAATACTTTATAGATGGACAAACTTAGAGAAACGAAAATGGTGTCTCCCTTATAATTATCGTGTTGTTCGTAAGAATATTGGACCACTACAACGAGCAGTTCTGATACAGACGACACATGACCTCTGACCTCATGACCATGACGTTCAAGACAATATTACTTAGAACATTATAATAAATTATTAAAATATTGATCATCATTTACTATTTCTAAGAAGATTGTGAAAAGGTTAATATCAATAATTGTAAATGTAAAAAATAATAGTTCAATTATAGCGGTATAAACAATTTACCTCCTGTTGTTCGTAGGAATATTGAACCACCGCGTCGAGCAGTTCTGACGCTGACGACACCTCCGAATCACCCATGTCTGAAGGATTACTTCCGGTTGATTCGCGCAGGTATGACGTCATCGTTGCTGCCACATCGTTCGTCAGGTTAGCCTTTGGCGAAAATGACATACATTAATTATAAGAAATATAAATGTAAAATTCTTTAATCGTATGAAAAATTATTCTTTCCCTCGGAGTGCCAATTAATTAATTGTAAGAATCAACTTGAAACAGTTCGCTGTTCAAATTGTCTTTAATAGACTATTATACCTGATTCACCTACACTGAATAGACGCTTGGTACGAAGTGTAGTGCCTTGTTTATAATTCATTATACGCATATAAGAATAAATCAAAAGATATATGGCCGGTGTTCTTCTAAATTTATCAACTTAAGCCAGACAAAAGTTACCAGCAACCAGTTAACCGTTTCACACATGTGGAATTTTACTAGCCCATTGATGGTTGCCATGCGCCACTCGGGATATGCTAATTGTTTCTCCTCATTATTATGGAAATCCCTCCACTAAGTACACTCAGACAAAGAGTCGCTTAACATTCCAGTGAAAGGATGACCAGTCACCATCAATATTATGTCCTTTAGATGTGAGGTGTTAAAAGGACTATTATAACTGGCGACTTAAACCATTTCATTGGAATGTTAGTTTGAGGAGAAACAACTGGCTTATGGTGGTGCATGATAACCATCAATTTGCTTGTCAAATTGGAAAAGGGTGTGGAATGGTTTTAGTGGTTATCTGGTATTAAATAAATGTCATTTTAGTCTAGCTTTAGTTGACAAATTTAGTAAAATACGGGCCTTTTAATTTATGACTAGAGTCGACCACAGGGCATGTGACAGGGCAAATAGTAATATTGCAAATAACATTACTTTTTCAATGTTGTAGATTGTTTTAAGGTCGGGTCCCCACCTAAAAGGAAAATATTGAAGCAATAAATATCATAATGGTTCAGCAAAAACCGTGTATATATAGAAATCGTTCTTCTCCTTAATTGCGTGGCCAGGAGCCGAGCTCCCAGGAAATGCAATCTCTTATTGGAATTGATGATTCTAAAGCTTAATGGTGATTACTCCATTTAGAGATATAGGTGAACTACCATAGGGTTAATTCGCTGGTACTTGGCATGACTGTGCAAACTAGCTTCCAACACTCTTTGTTTTACTGATTGGAGTGCCACCTCTGGGAAGGGGGAGGCGGTACGCTCTATGTGTCTCCTTCTATCTCTATATTTCCGAAATTCTTACCCATTTCATCAATTTATTTCTTTCATTTGAGGGGTCACATCTGGGATTGGGTGGCACGCTCACTGAGTATTTCTTTGTTTATTTTTTTGGTCAAATGATTGCCTTCCAGTATGTCCAGTATAGCTACGTTACGGTGATGCACATGTGAGGACTTTGACAACAACTAAAGGGACAATGGTTTAAATTAGACAGACAAATATTAGGTTTGACTCCCAATCATTTGTGTGCCCCCCCCCCCCCCCCCCCAATTAGTCCGACCACGCTGCCCCACTGATGTGGACACTTACCTTCTGGCAGTGTGATGTGTTCGGGAACGTCCATTTAGGTGCCATGGCCCCGTGGTCGTAGTGGCACTGCCGCGTGACATTCGGTCCACCACCGCTGGGACACGGGGTCGAACAGTTCAGGAAGACATCTGTGTCTGGCCACTCGATTATGCCCTTAATGTCAACCGTTGCGTCTCCTTGGCACTGCACTGTTAGTTTACACAAACAAAGAGCAAATCAATGTGTTTACTTAATAATTCAACAAATCATTTCATGAGTATAAACATACATGTATTAGTAAATTAAAGTTGTAATTCTCACAGATGGATAGTATCATCGCAATTAATTTAATAAATTTAACCTCTTTGTAATTATTAAAATGTAATCCTCCTCGTACAAATTACGATCAATTGTATTATAATGTTTTCTTTCTTAATTATAAGATGTTCTTAAGATGTTCTTATGTCCATGTCCCTACTAGAAAACAACTTTATAACTAAAAAGCGGGCATTTTATAATTTGTTTAAACCGTTGCTAAATACAATAAAGAAAACAAAACAAAGAAAGAAAGAAAGTGAATGGTCCTAATTTATTTCAATTTTGGTCAAGCATGTAGGTTCCCATTACTTAAAAATATTCTACTATATTGCTTTAAAATATACTGAATAAATACGTATGATTCATATGACATAATTTACGTCATCTAAAACACTTCTTTGAAAACTAAAGCGCTGACGAAGAGCATCGTGAATTGAATTGTACAGTTATCATAATAACCCATTTCCTAGAGAAGACGCCCGACATAATGCAATCAACATAATCAACGTAGATGTCTCGACATTGACATGTTATTTGGACAATGCTCGCTGCATATATGTTTATTAACATTAATGCCATTATTGTATGATAGGATTATGATATGCTGACATGACTGCATGAGTTGAAGAGATATTTAGAAATTGTCTTTTCCGTGAGATATGTTGTGAGTGGTTTTGTTGCCCAAATCTACGCTACAGTATACGATAAACTATAGTTAGACAGTGGATAGATATATGGAATATCGATCTCTTTTTTTGCATCACATCGTATAAAACATATGAGAAAACAACCAATAAATAGGAATAAGCAATATTCCATGTATAAATCTCATGAAGCGTTGCTTGTCACAGTCGGCGGAAATTTAAAAAAAATTCCCTGCCCGCGTGCATGAAGCTCATTAACGCACGAACATTCCGCTCAATTTCTCACTGAATGTTCTTCTCATTCTTCCAATATCATTGCACGCAAGTTATTTTTAGGATAGATTTTCCCCTTTAAACCCATTATACCCCATATAGGCGTACAGGACGGGGGGGGGGGGATGCAGCCACAGAGAGTTTTGAAAACGGTGGTATATTCGGGAAAACAACACCCCAAATTTGGGCAAAAGCATGTTATATTTAAGCAAACTTATACCACATTCTGGTAAAGGCCTGTGCTATTTGGGCAAAATAACACAAATGTTATATTTTGGGAGCCTTTTTATTTTATTTGTATATATTTTTTGTTTTTGCTAGTCAGGTGGAAAACGGTAAAGATGGTATTCGGGCAAGAGAACAATACCCCCCTGGCAAAAATGTGCCCGTAATTTACGCCTATGCTATATCCCTCCATTTTATTATCAAATAGCCAATACAGCTTGTTTGATTCGTAATACTAATGATTATTACTTTGGTAACGACTTTTTTTCTGTTTGGAAACAGACGATTGAAGATGTTAAGAAATCACAGCATTATGCATTGAGGTCACGTATGATATCGGATTTCCTGATGGGTTAATGTTTTACTTTAAACGTTGCAAAACGCTAGGTGAAGTAGAGCAAACCGACGCCAATAGAAATCACCATTAAAATGGATATTAATTGCTTTGATAATGCACGTATCTCATTTAGCGACAAGACGTTTATTTTGCTGAAGTCTACGTTGTGGAAAACGTGATGATTTATTTAAGTGAGTTTCCAAGAAGTATACATGCATACAAGATACATTTAGTTTTGCTTTATTATCAAAGACAATGCATTATACAAGATTTTGGAACGTAAGGGCTTGAAATGACAAAAACAAATTCTGACTCATTATTATTATTTTTGACTGATGTCTTGCCTGGGCAAATAAACAAAACATCCAGGGGCAACTATAAAGCATGTGATAATTGCAAATACTAAGAAAGACATAAACCATGGATTGCAATGAAATCACCTTTGTGAATTCCAGTCCATCTGTTTATGTCAAGTAGCGGAAAGGGCTCATTACATATTGTGATGACAGGCGGTGTCATGAAAATTTTACTCCAATTAACGATTTTCAAAAAATCGGAAGATTCAGCGCTTATTTTAGCCTATAGCCCTTGGCAAGTTGAACAATTAAATAATATGGATCCTGACTAACAGGCGCCCAAGCTAAAAGATGGGGAAAGATTCTAAACTTGTTTTTCTCGATTAGTTTGATGGAAAATCATAAATATTTTCACATTTCATTGTGGGCAATAATTACGAAAATTGGAGATGACGCGTCACTTTAGTTAATGAACTGGGTCTTGTATCCTCTTCTCATATCCTAGTCTCCCTTTTATCCTTCTCTAATTGTGATTGTTAGCTTATTTTTTTCTATTTGTATATTTGTGTTTGTTTCTTTGTTTCTTTTCTTGTTTGTGTGTGCATTTTGTCCCGTGCGTACTGGTGGGAGTCTGGGAGGGCTACCTCCCACTTCCAATGCAGAAAATGTGGATAATGGCTGATACTTCATGAAAAATGGCTGATACTTCATGAAAATGTTCTCAATGATTTAACCAATTATACCAGTTTACAAAACATTTTGAGAGTTGTCAGCTGATGTGTCTGAATGCTTTGCCGATTTTAATGAAAGATGACAGCCGACACAGTCAATTCTGAAGGACTTTGTTGCATCCATCGTGTTATGTCTACGGTATTCATTAATAATTGTATTTCTTTTTCATATACATGTACTTGTTGTTATATTCAGTTTTGTCTGTGTACTATCTCCCGTGCCTCGTGAGAGGCCAATATCATTGTCAAAAATCATTGTCAACGACACGTCATTGTCAATGTCAAATCATTGTCACTGTCATTGTCAATGTCAAATCATTGTCATTGTCATTGTCAAATCAATTAAAATCAAATCATCGGTAACTGATAGCCTAGATAAACTGAACATAGATATACGATGCTAAACCAAGGGATGAGCAGCTGCCAAAACAGCAAAGGTTTATTACCCCCACTGGTCCTCTTATTCGATCGTGAAGCACCCAGCGGGTATCACCCATCATCGTAAATAACTTGACGATAAGAAGAATCTTCAAGATAACGCGCGGCGTTGTTTCTTGGCATAATGGAACTGGTATTTGTAAACAGTCGAGGGTGAAATAATGTGCCGTTCTTTTAAAGGGATCTAGTAGCTTTGTTGACATGTGAAACAAGTATTGAATGGTTGATACAATGTATATTGTTGTTATCTGATATGTCCACTGGGTATTGTGTTAAAATGTCAAGTTACATGGACGTTATATGACCTAGTAATGAGCAAAAATGCAAAGTGATATTCACTAAAACTCATTGCACTGACTTTATAGTATACACAGTTACGACTATACATGTTGTAATCCCCGTTAAGTAAATAACACACCCAGCAGGTTCCCGTAGACAATGGGTTAATCGCAAATATAATTTATAATGAGATATAGTAGTGTATACATGTAATTATGATCTTCTCTTTATTTTATTCTAGCATAGCTTTGAATATTATTTTTAAAAACTTAATGAGGTTAATATTCATCAAATTATGCAGACCTTCAATGTTTGTACATTACTTATTGTAATGGAGGATAAGAATAGTACTGGTTAGATATTTCCACATTTTGACTTGTTACGATCTTGGTTATCAACTCGGTGGACTCACATTTGTCTTTTTTTCCAATCCCAGGAACGAGCTTGCCCTTAATGCACCAGCTAATTTAAGGGCGACATCAGTTGTCGAAATGACATGATGCACATTTATATAATTATAGCAAAGTCGTACTACGATACTACTCCCGCGATCAGTAATTGTTTTAGTATACATTTAGCTGGAAACGATAATATAAAGGTCAAATTACGTCTTCAATGTTTATTTCTGATGTATGTCCGTCGACATGTATGACTGTCGTGATTATTGTCCTAATGATATTCTTCAAATGCAAAATAAACTTCAATTTCTAAAGCATCAAAGTTGTTCGGAGGATTTTCAGGTTTGCGTGTCGTATTGTTGGTGCATTATTCAAAAGAAAAATGGAGAAAATATCATTTTAGATGCATGTTACGTCACTTTTTAATTTTATTTTTCTATTGTTCAATTACTTATTAGGCATGGTATGTATAAGGCATGCATAAAGTGCATAAAGTGCATGCACCTAAGCATCAAAGTTGTTCGGAGGCTTTTCAGGTTTGCGTGTCGTATTGTTGGTGCATTATTCAAAAGAAAAATGGAGAAAATATCATTTTAGATGCATGTTACGTCACTTTTTAATTTTATTTTTCTATTGTTCAATTACTTATTAGGCATGGTATGTATAAGGCATGCATAAAGTGCATAAAGTGCATGCACCTAAGCATCAAAGTTGTTCGGAGGCTTTTCAGGTTTGCGTGTCGTATTGTTGGTGCATTATTCAAAAGAAAAATGGAGAAAATATCATTTTAGATGCATGTTACGTCACTTTTTAATTTTATTTTTCTATTGTTCAATTACTTATTAGGCATGGTATGCATAAGGCATGCACCTAAAGTGCTTGGGGATCTGAATACTTTCAAGACGATTAAAATAATAATAATAATATGTTCGATTTATATAATCGTATCGAATTAAATCAAGCGACTTCGGCGATTTTGAATACCTGATAACAGATCTTTTTAACGACATTTGTACTAACTGATATTTATAAAGGTATATGTCTTCCACTTAATAACTTACGGATATGTTCACAGGAGGACCCTCTGTATATTGGAGGACAGGTGCATGTGAACTCTTTTCCCTCATCTGAAGACACGCACGTCCCGTTATTCATGCAAGGTGAGGTCAAGCAGATGTCGTAGCTGGAGCAGGCGTTGCCAAAGAAACCGGGGTGACAGTCACAGACGTACGCCACAGCCGAGATGTTCCGGCACACCCCACCGCGTTCGTCGCACGGTGAGTTAAAGCACGGGTCGTAATGCTCGCAAATTGGACCATAGTAACCGGTCATCGTACCGTTATGGTTACAGTCGCACGTGAAATCCGATGACGGTCCCGTTACTCCCGCTCCAGGATCCGTTACTCTCGCTCCAGGATCCGTTACGCCCGCCCCAGGTCCGGAGTCCCAAATACACTTGCCTCCATTCAGACAAGGGGAGCTAGGGCATGGGTTCTCACACTCGTGTCCACCGCCGATGCAGTTGCACTTGAACGAGGAAGGTGCGATGTTCTGGCATTCGCGGTCGGCGGGACAAGGGCCAGATGCACACAGGTCCAAGTTGGAGCACTTGTAGCCCCAGTAGCCCGGATTGCAGGCGCACTTCCACTGGGCCGCCTGGACCTTGCTGCAGTTGCCGCGGTCGGCGCAGTAGTTGTTCTGAAGACAGGGGTTCAGGTACTGACAGAAGGTACCGTAGTAGCTCGGCAGGCAGTAGCAGTCCGCGTTGTTGTCCGGGAGAACGCGACATGTACCCCCGTTCTGACAATCGGTGTCTCGACAATCTGCAAACAGAAGAAAAAGAGTGCAATGGAATCGACAGAACAAATACATTTCTCGAACATTTTTACATAATCGTTACCGGTTATAGGCTTAAATAGAGGACTATCCATATAGGCTGTAGCCCGGTCACAATGAAACCCACGATGATTCTGTCGTACGAATGTACATTTTTCTGTCGTACATTTCGCACGACATAAGATGGTGTCGTGGAAGTGGTTACAATGAAATTTAGCTTTCACGACAGGAGCAGACACTGAAGTCATAAAATGTCTTGGTTACGTCGCAGGTCTATCGTACGACACCAAACTTTTGGCATCCACAACATGTTATCTTTCGTACGAATGTCGTATGATGTTATCACGTCACCAGTACGACAAAAATGTCGTGGATCCTTCGTGGCTTAGTTGAAATAAGGTAGTCCGAAACTCCGAATTTCAAACCACGACAGAGTTTGCGTCACACGACATCCATTTATTCTTACGACTGTCGTGCGACTTTCGTACAAAATCTCAAAACAAACAACAAAATCCTCGACATTTTCGTCTTGGACCTGTCGCGGGTTAGAGAAAAGGCAAGGGAACATATTCAGGACAATGAAACTAAACGCGATAAAATTGTGGAATAATTTTACGAAGAGTAATTATTGTTACATTATTTGCTTCATTTCCATTGTATTTACGTGTTGTACATAGGCTACACGGGAAACAAAACCTCCACATCGTTACCCCACACCATGCTCAGTAAACTATCCCATCTGATTTTATACCAGTCTGTGCTGATGGTTCTGGCCATATACCACGTAATTTGGTAGCCTAAGGGTTAATGGGCCCACACGCATGGAATCACGAGTCAAATTGAGGTATTTATCCAGGAAATTGACGGCATCCAAGGTTCCCGTAGAGCCTAGAGGTGTCAGTCCATGAAGGCACATTGTGAAACATTAATGTCATTCCAGATCGAGCGATCATTTTAACAGAATTTGAATAACGTGTCTAATTGAAGCTTATCGAAACCCATTGTGAAACATTGATGTCATCCCAGATCGAGTTATCACTTTAACGGTATTTGAATTAAGCTACTTACTTGATCTACATTATATTTGTTTACACTCTGGAAAATTGGGGGAAATGCATGAATTATGACGCACCTATGGAGGGGCAATATAGGCGGCATTAAGGTGTCAGCCACACAATTTAATGATGCTCTAAATTGTAGATTCATGCTGGGCCCGGGTGTTGATCCTTGAAAGACGTTTGGGAACATTAATGCGATCCCATGAATAATTTGATAGTTCATTGGCGGGTGTGTAGCCTCGTATTTAAAGTTTCCAAGATGTTGGATGCATTAGACCAACTAGCAGTCATTGATACGAATAAAGGAGACATTGTGGCGCTTAAAATTTAATATAATAATAAGCCTATTACACTTTTCAATGTTAAAGCTGCACAAATAATTCGGAAATGTCTTCTTGAGAGTGCAAGTCCGAGTAAAAAAAAAAAAGGGGGGGGGGGTCAATATAGGGCCTAAATTTTCGATCCTAGCAGAATCTTCTTCAGAGGCAATAAAGTGACGATAATACAAACAGAAAAACCAAAACAAACAAACTAAATAAAAAAAAGAACAAGACGACAGAATACTTTAAAGGTGAAATGTATATAAAACTACAGAAAGTTTTGGGTATATTTATAATTTCTTAGTCTGATCTACTAACTTCAACAATGATTACTTTTAACCCGTTCAGTGGAGTGGGTGGCCTTCTTTACATTGTATGGAAAGGGGCACGCCACTCGGTTGGGCTCGCTCTATGATTTTGATTAACACTATCATTTCTTGTTTTGTCAAATATGTATTGGGGAAACATGTCCTCGTGCCCCCTGCCATTCGTAGCAACACGCAACTGCCCCTGTTTCTCGTGTACTCCCAGACGCGAATGCAGTCTGCCACCAGACGTAACGTTACATTTGACACGCCTCCTTTAACGTACTTGTACTTGACTGACTGAGTGGTCATTACTGGGTTGGTCTTCATCGTGCCTCGGATGTGTTTTACGGTCGATTTGTCTTTTCCCTCTGCCACCCAGTTAATGACCCCTCTGGAAACAAAACGGCAGGAGATGCCAGCGGTGTAGCTCAAATTGAACTAGATGACCACTCAACGCGGCGGAGTGTTTTCTGCCATTTAAAGATCATCAAATGTGGAGATGCTACACCGCGAGTCGCCATTTCGAACTAGGCTAGTTTGTGCACACTGAGCACTGTGCATCACGTACTGTGCGGAAGGCGTTCTCAAGATGGCACCGCGCGTCTGATTGACGAATACGAACTACCTTTAATGTTCTCAAAGTAGTAAGCCATCAGCAGACGGCCGTGTACACATGTAGTATGTCTTTCGTGCGCATAATGCCTCCCATAAACACATTTAATGGTGTACCCTAAATATGACCTCTTAATTACAAATGGATTTACCATGTTTACGTCTCAAATTGAGCATGAACATATAAATTGCAACTTTCCGGGGGGTATCAGGGAACAGAATTCCAGTATAGGGGGCAACTGCTTTTCTAGTCGCTTAGGCACAGGGGAAAATTAGGGAAGGGCTTTTCAAGATCCGTTAAAGAATATTTTTATTTTGGTATAAAACAATGTCATTCTTCATAGAACTTAAAGGGATTTAGTATCTGTATTGACATGATTGTGCAAAAAGTGATTCAATCAAAAAGAGAAATTCTGAAAACTAAAACTTGCTGGGAATACGATTACAATGAGATGTGTGAGAACCGCTAGAATACTAGGTAAGTTTTGTCACTTTTGACAATGGTCCTATATCCCTTTAAAAACCGAGCTTGGTCATTTATAAGGATCAGCACTGAACTGCTGAAGCTTTTGGAAATCACTCAAAGGACATGATAGCAGATCACAATAATGTATATACGTTATTATTACTATGAAAGTTCATCTGTATTGGTAGTTAATATGAAGTCTATTTTAAACTTTTGATCACAATACAAATATTTACCTCCGAAATTTTCGGCTGTCGTCTACAGCCTTCGTCAGCGATGTGACCCGACTTGACCTTTCGTGACGTAACGATCGATCAACGGGTCATAGACATTCGGTAGCTTGTATCGCCCCCCGTCTCGGTTCAGTGAAGGTTGAAAGGCCCGGATGTAGATTGCTTCCTTCACCCCTCTCTCGAAGTATCGAGCCTCCCTGTCCAAGATGCTGACCTCTTTCAAGTCTACTTGATGGCCAGGAGACTCGATATGGATGTGTTGTGAAACCTCCGATGCATACGAGCTGGGGCGTCGATGTTCCAGAAACCTTGTTTTGAGTGATCGCTCTGTTTCTCCGATGTATGATTCCTTGCAGATGCCTTACGTTGTCTGTCCTTGGCAAGGAATCATATACACCACCCCCGTAGCGTTCTTCTTCTCGGTCTTGTCTTTCGGAGCTACTAAGAATTGGCGTAGTGTTCGAGTTGGTTTGAACGAGACTCTAATGCCAGCTTTATTGAAGTTCGACGGAACTTCAATAAAGTTGGCATTAGAGTCTCGTTCAAACCAACTCGAACACTACGCCAATTCTTAGTAGCTCCGAAAGACAAGACCGAGAAGAAGAACGCTACGGGGGTGGTGTATATGATTCCTTGCCAAGGACAGACAACGAAAGGCATCTGCAAGGAATCATACATCGGAGAAACAGAGCGATCACTCAAAACAAGGTTTCTGGAACATCGACGCCCCAGCTCGTATGCATCGGAGGTTTCACAACACATCCATATCGAGTCTCCTGGCCATCAAGTAGACTTGAAAGAGGTCAGCATCTTGGACAGGGAGGCTCGATACTTCGAGAGAGGGGTGAAGGAAGCAATCTACATCCGGGCCTTTCAACCTTCACTGAACCGAGACGGGGGGCGATACAAGCTACCGAATGTCTATGACCCGTTGATCGATCGTTACGTCACGAAAGGTCAAGTCGGGTCACATCGCTGACGAAGGCTGTAGACGACAGCCGAAAATTTCGGAGGTAAATATTTGTATTGTGATCAAAAGTTTAAAATAGACTTCATATATACGTTATTGTTTTGCCCACCCAACATTCGTATTGGTAAGTGACAACAACTACTGTATACCTTTTATATCTCCTGTTAAAAGTATTAAAAAAACGAAAACAAATAAGGGACCCCTTGAGAATAATTAAAACCTTCCAGATTGATGGATTATGACCGGTAGATCATTCTGATGAAGCGTCATTTCGAAAGTGGAATTTGAGACTTCAATCGAATACCACTATTATTGTCAGATTATTCTGAATGATAGTTTCATTGAAAACAAAAACATTGTTTACCAAGTAAATGTGAAAATTAATGCCAGATTCTATCACCTCCTGCCTATTTTTTTTTACTACAATTGAAAAGCTTTTGTAATCAATTATAAATACATCAATTATCAAGGAGACATTTGGGAAATCAAAACCCTTTTCATTCTTCCGTTCTCATAAGCATAAGCCCAACAACAAGGTACAAGCGAAATGTGAATGATCCAATTGATTTTCTTTGAATTTGAAAATATTAATGGATCGCTTAAATCGTTATGAATGATAAATAACAATTGTTGACAATCATTAATTTTCTTCCTAGTACGTGCACATAATAAACTGGTTCGGAAATGGATTCAATAATCGTTCTTCAGGCAATGTACACCATCGCACCTTTCTCCTGGCGCTGCTCTTTGTCATTTCTCTAACCATGCCATTGGGCCATTCTTAAATAATGATGCGTTTCCTTCCTCTGGATTTCTTCCTTATTACCCCTGTTACTTTTCCTTATAATTATCGTATAAAGAGCTCCGTATTTCAATTATCATTATTTTTTTAGATAAATGGCGCTGTATTTTTCGTCAAAAGCAATAATAAAGAGTTAACACTGAGTGGCTCGGAGTTTCACCCATTATAAGGACTATTGAGGAGCAGTTGCGTAGTGTGGGTGGTCGTACCGATTGTGGGGCACGCGAGTTATTGGGGGCACGCTCTATGTATTTCTTTATTTATAAAGGATTTTCCTCTTACGTTTGCTGTTGGGGTTTTTTTGTCAAATTATTCGGTAGTCACGTGCCTGGCCTGGCCACTGCCGGGGGGAAGAACCGTAAACATAAAGCTGCGAAGATTAAACATTAACACGCCTTTACAACGACTGATGGCGACCCATTAAGCGGCAGCACTTTGTACCGTTCATAGACTGCTTAATGGCACCTGTTGCCGATAGAAAAGTAATACATCATTCAGATGACTCTTTCATTCAGTAACTATCGACGTACCCGGTGCGATTTAATTCATTTCATTCAAAGCCGTTTTTATCAATCTTTAAATAATGCGACATGTTTTATAATTTAGCCACCTCTGCCTCTGTATTAAAATCTAACTTGACTTCCTTCGAATATTCCATATCCAATGAACTGGCTCGAATTGTCATTCTATGACTATAATATTCATCAATTTATTGCTTTGTCAAAATGATATCGGAGAAAATAAATTTTTTAACTGCTGGATCACCGATATTTTTTGCTCGCTTTTGATCGTTATAACCGGTAAAGTATGATGTCATGCGTGTACATATTTAAAAAAAAAAAGAAAGCCTGTCAACGTTATTATACATAGACCGATCCGATTTTAAGTTGGGATATATATAATTGCGGGCCATCCGTGATTACATTGTTTTGTTTAGGAAACAATAATACACTTGACATATTGCATAGTGTTGAAAACTATTCAAATCGTTCTTTAACGCTATAACTAACAGTATTGGGAAACTCCCCACACACAAAAAAATATATATACTCTTGTATCACCTATCACGTAAAGAATACATCATACCTTTTAAGATTTTGAAAAAAATGCTTTGAGCAAAAAAGAAAAGCAAGCAACTACGCTTCAATTCCGCGTGTACGCTGCGTGCAAAATCTGCAGCCATGTGGCATGCGAGCTGTTTGTGCAATATGCTCAGCCGGCGGACACAGCTGATCAGGCAGTACAATTTTGGCCCAACCTCAGCGGCGCGCACGGAACTTTCAACTATTCTCATTTAACGATGCTAATTATAAGGTTCGGATATTACCACACAAGCCCTTTATTATACTATTTCAACAATATCGATCAATAAGTTTGGCCCAAATCGATGTTTTCGGTGACTTTCCTAAAAGTGATATTTAGCTTTAAGCCGTATTGGACTATGAAGACAAATATAAGAGTTCCATATCTAACGTAGATAACTATACATGTTTAACCCTTTGGAGATTGATCCTACCGGGAAAAAAACACATTGTGACACAGTTAATTACAGTGTGGATCGAAGTGACTGTATTCGTCCAACTGTTAACTTTTTGTGAACACACGCTGGATGATTCGCGTCCAAAATAAAATCATCTCATACCGGTTATTGTATTGTTCACGAAGGTTTCTCTACATCGAACATTTCTGTAAAAACCGAATAAGTGATTTTAAAATGTGTTGTTTATACGCTGGTGGTCTTCATTGAAAATGAGTCGCTAACTGAATTTAGATCAGATTTTATACTTTGTATTTGAATTCATCTGCATATCATTTATAGACTAGTAATCACTGAACGCTGGATAAGAAAGTACATGAATTACGTCATTAAAGCTATCTTTTATCGTGGTTTAGGATGTTAGAAAAAAATAAAATTAATTTCAATCAAAAAATTATACGATTGTTACTGCTTTTATAATTTTACAAGTTGTCGTTTAGTGATGAAATGAAAACCGATTTGTGTCCACCCACACGCGTATGACGTACATATTCGCTCATCCAATCGTTGTCCAAACTCGGGTGTTTTTTTTTATTAAATAAATATTGAAACTCTTTATCCAAATATTGACTGCACTCGAGTTCCTCGAATTTATTCTTCCATAATTATTGTTTAAGTTTTGATTCAAAATAAAGACTGTCGTCATACATCACATTGATAAGCATCTGCTTGAGACACACACATCTCTATAATATATCACGATAACTCGAGAATTTTAACAGGTTCAACACCGTTGTTTGAATTCGATTTGAATTTCAATTTCAAATTTATTTTCGTTTCCAACAAAATATACGTATCAATTAAATAAATAATTTACAAAGTAAAAGAATATATGTTGAAAACAGAGGGCTCCACTAAAGACAGTGCTTGTAAAAAAAAAATTGTGGGACCCTCATACATTTCCATAGACTGCAACCAAAGTGTAATTGGGGCCAGGACTAGAGCATGAATAACGAACATTAGGGAAAAGGTGACGCTAATTGTGTTCTCTCGCACATATAGAAATTCTTCCATATGACATCGATCAACATTCTCAACATTTCACACTAATTTCAAACTTACTTTCAAATTTGAAATATAGGCTAAACCTAATTGGCTTTCATTTTGCAGAAATAGAAACATCGGGTTTCATTTATTACCCGAGGGAGCGCGAAGAGCTAACAACTGTAAGGAGTGGGTAATCATTATAGCACCTATCGTATTGAGCAGGGGAGACATAAGCTACTTATATCCCGTATCTCTCTGTCAGCATGAGCTGAGTCCACTCTTATGGCCTAGTCCCACTGCGTCGTTTCTCCTTTCGTTTCCTATCCGTTTGACATATGGAAGGTACTAACATGAAACGAAATGATGCGGCCCAAGTTCGGAATGGACTAGATAGATGGATAGATAGATAGATATATCGGTTTTTTTATTGAACACATAAAAAAAAACACGACGGTACAAACATGTAGTCCGAGGACTAAAGTACCTGTGTACAACACAAATATATAAACATACATGCATAAATATATTACAACACAATACAAATATTACTAATAACATCAAAATACAACAAAATAATATATATTTATAAATGTTTTGGCAAGATAAGGACAAACATATGTTAGCCTAAAAATTGGGAAATTATAATATGTGCATATCATATTTTAATTAGGCTCCGTTTCGCGTGGAATGAAACGTCATAGAACTTCACAATTTGCGAGATACTGACCGTTTCGCCACATTTCGGTGGGATAGGAAACGGAAGGAGAAACGGTGCAGTGGGACTAGACCTTAAGGGCATCGAAGTCTTAAAGGGCATCAAGCGTGGGGATGCTACATAGCGGGTCGCCATTTTGAACTGGGTTAGTTTGCGCGCACCGCATGACACTGAGCTAACGTGCATTACGCACCGTGCGCAACGCGTATGCAATATGGCGCCGCGCATCTCATTTGACGAATCTGAACTACCTTATAAACCAAACGACGACTGCTGTGAATGAAACACCACCAAAAACATCTCGGCTAGGCGCTTGTCACATGCTCATATTTCATTACGGATCATTCACGTCATTTCACTAGTGATGGGGAAAATCTAGATCGACATTAATCAAGACCTTTTTTGCACGTACATTGTATGGAGACCGCCTATATGCGTGCAGTCTTATGGCGTGCGTTTGGTGCCAAAAAGAATTTGTCTTAAATATATCGATCGAGGAGAGGAAAAGATTTATTGATCTTCTGCCTCATCGATCAATCCTTGATTTTGTTGTACCAATCACATAACTGGAATTCGAGGTAAGCACGGTATTAATATACTATATCGATTAACGCGAAGGAAAGGATTTATTTTATATTTTGCCTCATCGAACTATCCTGTTTACATCAATATAATATTTACCATAAATTTGATGAATTTAAACTCGGTTCCGGCTATGTAAAGATAGTAATTATAGTATCATTGTTAATTTCTGCAATGTAGATCGATAGATTTGTATAAGTCGAAATATGTAATAACCCCTTGTCTATATGCGGGACCCTATATTGGGCTATGCACAAAGACAATGGGGATTCCTCGGAAGGGAATGGGTTAACCATCGCACAGTCGCACATTATTAACTATATAGATGCATGTCATATATACGCACCAACCTGGATGGGAAATGGAGCACAGCATTGATCAAATTTGATCACATTGCTCCCTCGACTTTTTGCAGCTCATGGCGAGAAGGAATGTCGAAGCAACACGAATGAGGCTCAAATAAAAAGGATTGGTATCAAAGCGAGGCGAGGGAGAAGCAGAAGTCAGAGAGATTACTATTAAAGGGACATTCCCTCTTTTACAAGCCAAATTTCAAAAGTTGCGAGGTTATTGTCTTATCTGAAAGAAAATGTCATGTAATAGCATGCCTGAAAAAATTAGGGCTTGAAATCTCTTTTTCGTGGAGTTATAGACCTAAAACTAATAAACCGTCGTCCAACAATTAATTGTGCATTATATGTATATTCACCCAGTGAGTAAGTTCGTACACGGATTCCACGAAGTACCACAACGCTATGCGTGACCCCTCCGTGACCCCCGCTAGCTATGTGACCCGCGCTCAAATAAGAATAGCATGACCGCACACTAGGCAAAATAACCAAACCTCGCTTAAACTGACTAAATGTAATTACATATTCTTCATTTTTGAGATTTGTTTCCGTGTCATACCTTTACAAATGTCGGCTTCGCAATACCTTTACAAGAATAAGTACAATATAGTTGTAACATTATGTTAAATCAGTTAAACTCTTTTATTGACCGATATATAGTCTGATGGAGGGACGCATTCGTTTTTTCATTCGTAGAATCCAAATTATAGGGCGGTTCGATCTGATTTGTTTTGTGTGTGTTTCATTCATCCCCATCCTTCAACTGGAAACTGTTCAGACGTTGTGTAAAAGAGGGACTGTCCCTTTAATAGAGAGAGGGTGAGGAGGTGATGAGTAAGATAGATGGGGAGGAGATTGCAACCTTCCATATTCAGGATAGCTTAGTGAAAAGAAATGAAGCGGGAGAATGTTAAAGTTCACCCTTTTTCGAGGAAAAGAAGATAATTACACCCTTACCTTCCCCGCTTCCTCTTTTTTCTTTCTGTCTTGTTCTATTTGTGCATTCAAGAATCATGATCTACCTGTTGTCATTTTCAATAAAAAAAATAAACGGAATAAGAGACATCTATCAAAACGATCATATTACAAGTACATCGTTTTTAGCTTTCAATTAATCCAAGAATAGGAATCCGTAAAATGTCTCATGCTTTGGTATGATTTGCCAGATCAGCATTACCATGCAGAAACCATGAAGACGTGTCTAAGCTCCATCCATTGTTTTATTGAGTTTCGGGTACGAGTGTAGGTTATTACATTCATAATGTATCCGATTGGGTATTTTGTCTACTTATCTGTACTGCTTTGGGGTGAAACCATGTCATTATTATGCGATGCCCACGGTATATACGCCCCAGAAACCCAGATCATATAATAGGGGCATCAATACCGGAATCGAAATAAGCTTCTTCTATCACGACTGCTCTCACATTATGTCTCTAGAAATATACCTACAGGCGAACAGGGTGGGGGGGGGGGGGGGGGGGGGTATGGAACTCCCCCCCCCCCCCCCCCCCCCACAACTTTTGAAGACAAAACAAACGATATCCGGGTAAAACCTCTGATTCCCGAGCAATAATTTTACATTTCTGATAAAACTATGTAGGCATATTTGGGGGGATAATCTAGTAAGTCATTGTCGGGCAAAATGTATGGGTAAAAATGTTAGATTACATTCATAATGCGATTATATATTAGGTATGTCTACGTATCTGTGCTGTTTTGGGGTGAAACCATGTCATAATTCAATTTAGTCAAATATTGACTTAACACCCTTTTCACTCTCACACGACGAGTGATCGATGTGGGGCAATGCACCGACTGGCGCTACACAAAATATTTGTTTGTGAGATAATGAAAAACTGAGTGTCAAATTTGCAAGAGCATACAATTTCAATGACAGAATAAACTTTATTTGATCAAAATCGGTTAGGAAATGGCTGAAGTATCCATAAACATAACCACTTGTGGGGCCCCACAATTATTCGATAATTTTGAATTAGCCGTTACATTTGTTTTTGTAATGCTTCCTCTTTTCAAAAATTTACAAAAGAGGTTTTTAAACAGTAATTTGTTGATTATCTATCTATCTCTTTCTAACCCGACGAATTATTGCTTTTCATTTTGTGTCATTGATAAAATATGAAGTTCCGCGCCCAATATCTCGCTTCATGTTTCCCCTATATTAAAGCAGCTGAATATACTTTTTCATGTCGTTTAGAAGATTTTAAAAAAAGAAAAGAAGAACATAACAGGGTCGTGGCATTTTGATATATCCCACGACTCCATTTTCTTGAAAGTCAACACATTACTGTATTCGTATTTGTATTTTGTACTGTGTACATAATTATAGCAAAAAATACATTTACGTCCAGTAAATTACGATGAGCAAAGAGCGTACACGTCCCGATAAACAAATACGCTAATTGCTCCAGTTTCATTTTAATGGCCCGGTCAGATATCAACGGATAGCGGAAACGTATGCCCAACGAATAGACAATTTGCGAAATTAAATTATCCGGTGATGAAAGTCGTCTCCATTGCTTCATGTACAAACATAGAACAACGTACATCACCGGACAAGGAACGGACAAGAAACGCATAGAACGGATGAAAAATTTTGCTCTCCGTTTGACGGTACGTTTGCGCAATCCGTTGATAATGTGACCGGGCTATAAAGGTTGTTTCTGATGTGCAACGCTCCATCGCTATAATTTATGTGTATTTCATTACGTTGATTTACTGGTCATATACATATAGAGCTAAATCGGTTACGTATACTACATGTCACGTATGACATATATATTATGACAAATCGATCTAGACAAAATATATATGTATACACATGCATGTGTAGTATACAGTGGCACACGCGAAAGTTTGTTACGTAATGTTTACAAAAGTAAAACCCCCATAAACAAATATTGAGTTAAAATGTATTTTATTGTACACACATTCCAATTTACTATAATTACTTTTATAAAGTCACTTGTCACTGACCTAATACTACTTATTTACGTAATACTATGCAGTACAACCGTTTATGGAATAATGAAGGTCAATAATCTATCTTTAATATTGCTGAATAAATGGACTAATGATAAAACAGCGGGACGGCGAATGCATGTGGCGAATTTGGAATGCATTTCTTAGCAGAAAATAAAATGGGGGGGGGGGGGGGGGCGTGTGTATACGGCTTAAAGGGATCTAGTAACTTTGTTGGTATACGTGTGCGAAAACTGACAAAGGGTTGATAATATATAGGCTATGTGTATTTCTGTCCGATATTCACTAAGTGATGTGTGAATTCCATGTTAAATGATTATCATATGACCAAGTATAAATGAGCAAATATCACTTTGCATATTCAAAATGCAAAGTTATATACGCTAGCTCATTGCACTGTCTGTGTACCCACTTATCATTCTCCCTATAGAGAATTTCAATAAATGTCTTTATAACTATAAGGCAAGAGAAATTTGGAAAACCGAAACCTGTATAATATGTTTCTATTGGTAATATGAATGCAACAACGTATATGTGAGAACCACTTGGAACTCTATAGAGTTACAAGTACGTTTTCTGGAGTTGACAATGTCACTAGATCCCTGTAAGACATCCAACGGCTAGCTGCTGGCTCAATAGCACTAGCTTCGGCGACAAGTTTTATACTCCGAGAGTGAATCGCCACGTTATGATAAATCAGATAAACAAAACTAATGTAGTAGCCGAAATTAATGTAGTACATTGCAGAGAGGATTTTCTTCGAGTTTGTTCGTGGTCGTTTCTTTTTTGTAAAAATACAAATTACAGCGTTGTTCGATCTAAAATTTCACTTATATGCATGGGCGTCTATACTTACGTAATACCCATTCATCAGGGGGGGGGGATGGCTGAATGGATCATCAATGGGTATCAATGACAGATCGACGCCCGTGCTTATATGTGTAATATTTATCCTACTCTTTTTACTAGTAATTGTCCAGATGATTCGTAAATCGTGGATACTCCTTTTAATTTTGGAGTTGAAAACAAATCATGGAATTTAAGAGCTTGTTTATGATAAGACAACTAAACTCATTACCTACGAAAAACCTGTTGGCCCTGTATTAAACATGTGAGGAATGGCAACATCTAGGAGATAACGGGTTATCTTGTATTATTGATGAGTTCGACCCCAACTGAATTTGAGATAAAGCCCCCAACTCCAGAAGCAGGTGTAAACACGACGTTTCACTCATGGATATTTCATATTCACTGTATTGGAGACGGCGGGGGTTACGGTCACGGCCTCACGGGGGGACACATGATTGAACTGTCAAGGACATCAACAAGTAAAATATGCATAGCGTGCACACAACACACCCATGCGCGGATCAATCAATTTTTAAACCAACTGAATATTGGAACGGTATTGATTTTGAAGCACGGTTCTCCTAATTGTATGCGCTTCTGCATGTAAACAGTAACAGTAACAAATAATACGCATGCACGCACACACACACACGCACACAGTTACACGCACACAGTTACACGCGCTAACATATACACACAAACACATACACGTACACACATACACACACACACACACACACACACATACAAACATAAACACATATACATGCGCGCACAAACACACACACACACACAAACACAACACACACACCAACACACACACACACACACACACACACACACACACACACACACACACACACACACACACACACACACACACACACACACACACACACACACACACACACACACACACACACACACACACACGCACACACACGCACACACCACACACACACACACACACACACACACACACACACACACACACACACACACACACACACACACACACACACGCACACATACGCGCCAACACATACGCAGCAATACATAACAAACAAACTGTAATAATGTATGTCATAAATGTATTAAGTGTGCAAGTCTTCTTACATTGTAATCATCCCAACCCCTTATTTCTTCATCTCTCAACATTAGATTATACTTTTCGCTGGTGTTATCACATAAGCTATTCTTTTTTCATAAACCAATAAAGAGTTTGACCCTAATAAAAAAAAAAAACTTAAAACTAACACCAACCCTAACTATTATCCTAACCCTAAAGTAACAGAATCCGTATATTACCCTAGCTTTCACTAAAACAAGAAAATATCGAAAGACTTGGAGCAACTTACTGTCCCTGGACCCTCGAGCAAGTGTTATGTCATCAACTCCCTTCATGGAAATGCAAATCAAACAGAATTACAATTAATGAACACATCCTGGCCAGATGAGTCTTTTTCCCATGCAGTGACTCTTGATAAACTAGCAATACGGCATGATAAAAAAAAAATCGAATCTAAAATTTACTCTTGGTTTCTCGATGGTGCATGCGTATTTGCATTGTGATTGTATGTACACACGTTGCCTACAGATGATGGAAATTTAATATTGATGAGCTAACGTTTTTGTTAGATGTTAGTTCATTTACCGTTCATATAATATTTGCACTACATTGGAAAATGACCGTGATTGTGATGCGATTGTATACAGGATTTATTAATTGTTTTCATATTAATTTGGTCAAGTTCAAGCACACTTCATGTACAATAGGGTTAATCGATTTTTGACGAGTTCCATGGCTGTGAGAACAAACTAATTGAAAAGGTCCTCTGACGTTGTCCTCCAGGATATAATTGAATTTATCATTGTGACAATACCGTTGACTTTGTGTAACCTATAGATGTACATTCAGTGGTATAGCTACGGGAGAGGAGTTGGGACACATGCCCCCCCCCCCCCCCCCCCAATGATTTGACAAAAACAATTTATAAACAAAGCACAGTACCCCCAAAAAACATATTACAAATACAAAAATACATTAGATGTGCCCCCAAGAATTCGCGTGCACCCCCCCCCCCCCCCAAATCGGTCTGATCACGCTATACACCACTTTGTACATTGGCCGACTCAACTGCTGCTGAATATTCGAAAATAATAACCACTATCTATCTTTACGAAATATGATTAATATATATTATGCACATTGTGTAAATTATAGAAATTCGATTGGCGAACAATTCATAAAATTAGAGCTTTGAGATAAAAATATGTTGGTTTTATGTTATCTGTAACAATTAAGAATGGAATCCATGGTATGATATTCATTTTTATGATACACAATCCATGCTAAGCTGATGTGTTGATGAAAATTGCATTGGCAAAGGATTTATTTGCAGTCAAAATGTTGACATTTGTGACGCCATCTTGGATTTGGAGGTGATCGCAACTATATGCCTAAATGACGGAGAATTATCCATTATTTTAGCGTATGCAATTTGGTGGTACAAATCTAAAGTTTTATTTTACATTCAAGTATAGTTCGCTAAATTATGATAATACTGTACTGTAATACCATAGTGATAAAGGATAGAGCTCTAAAATAATCCCAAATAAAATGATCGCGAACCTGATGAACGAAACACATAAACATGATCATGACCATAATTTGATTATTTCCACAAAATTATAGAGTTTCTTTCATTACATGCGAATATATCAGTATTATAAATAGTATGCGCACATGCATGATAATATTATGATTATCAAGGTTTTACAAAGGTCGTAAGCGAGTTATGTGTCGCGGCGCTGAATCAACCGCAGCGGACATACAGTTCGTGATCAGTTTTATCCTCGCCCAATTATCTCATGATTCCACTGACCATGCACGGTCAGGTCGCACGGGCAGAGTTTATTCAGAAGTATGAAGGGAATCAAATCCAATTGAGTGCTTAAAACGGTTAATCTCTTCGACCTCCTCCTCCCACATGCTAGTCTAGGTTCTATACTCTGTATACACCTTTCCCCCATATACGCGTATAAACCCGGTGCATGTACGCCCGGTGAACCTGTACGGAAACAGAGTATAGGCAAAGTTGGCAAGGCGAGGGAATTCGTGTGGATTTTCACGGCGGGCATTAGTCTTCAATATGAGTTGCATTATGGACTTTGTACTCTGTGAATAACAAAATAATGAACAAAGTGAGAATCCCATAGTAAAATGATAATATGTTTCATTAGTGGGTGTATAAAAAGAGAAAACAACATTGATTACAAGTGTTTTACAATAAAGTACTAAGTTTGAAGTGAAGATCTTCGGCTGACATTTGTAATTTGGTATGCAATACACAGACTACGATCTGAACCTTCAACACAGTCGGTGCGCTGTCTATCACTCGCGATGGGCGGAGCTATTGCCAACTTTACCTATACTCTGTTTCCGTTCAGATTCACCGGGCGTACAGATGCACCGGTTTACGCGATATATTGGGGGAAAGGTGTAAAAACAGAGTATAGAACCTAGACTACCCACATGCCCACAATATCATCAGTCGGTATATCATCTTTCAATTATACAATTATAGCTGAAGGGTGAACTTTCACTGCGTAGTATTTCGTACATAAGGTACATTCATGCCATTCATGGGCACGTAATGTTATTTCAAAAATAGTATGTTTATATACAGTATTTATATTCACCCTCTAAGTCTAAGTGTCATGGTCAATTCAAGACACAATACTGACATAATGCTGATGTGTTCCTAAATATATATTGTATATGTAAAGTACAAAATAAACAAAACAAACTGGACAACGATTTTAATCCATTGGTAAATCTCCTGCAATTCAATTACCTTTTACCGATTTCCTTATTAGTCTTCAGAAAAGTAATAAAAGGAGATGTACTAATAGATTAGAGCGTTTTTTTTTAGTTGTGTTGTTGTTGTTGTTATTTATCGACGAAGACTTTCTTAAGTTATATTCATTTATAGTATTTATATATTACGTATAAAAACACGTCTTGACTCTTGACAAGAATCTTTATCGATTTAATTAGATTGTGCGTTTGACTTGTTCATGTACACCTGTCCAAAAGAACAGGGTCGGGAAAATGTTTGAAATTTAACTTGGCATTTAGAGGGTTAACCATAGCCTATCCGATAGGCATCGTGCTGTCTGGCAGGTGCTACCGGCAGTGTACTAACCGCGATATGCCGAATTTGAGCGCGCAGCGCGAAGCCTATCTTCAGTCATGAACGTGAAAAGTTTTATTTTCTTTTATTTACATAGAAAATCTTCGTAGAAAATCTATGAAGCCCATATTCATATTCCACAGACCAGGTTGATCAGCTGTTTGTGAGTGTTAGTCTTCGTTTGGAAGCTGCATTGTAAAACCAAACGCGCAACCTTGCACAATACACTGTTAGTGGCATAGAGTAGTGGTTGTTATAGGGTCTCCGCTACGGACTAGCGTATGCAGTATGCACTGAACACCACCGCGGTGCACCGGTCCGGACGCGTCCATTATTTATAGGGTACGTCATTACAAAATATGTTGTTTTCTTTTAAAATAAAGAGTTGAGATTTGATATGGATGCAAAAAGGTATTTTTATGCTTTAGTTTTTATTGTAATGTATCTCATATTTTATCATTATGAAAGTTATGATAATATTAATGTCTGATACTAAATAAACCCCTTAATACACGGTGGAACACGCCACCGATTAGGCATACGGTATCCACATCTAGCGATCTGATTGGTTGCTGATTTCTCTCATGAATTAGTAATGCCTTATTCTCTTTGCTCATTAATAAATTACTGCGAATATGGGAGCCAGTTTAATAGTATCTATCTCTCTTACAGCTAGCTAGCTCGTGATCGCATAGAGAATCTCCAAGCCATATAGAGCCTTGACTAAAGGCTAGGTTAACCATGGACTGTATTGAAGGCGTATATCCTTGTCGGACACATACATCACGGGGAGTCACGTTCGATATAACTTGTTGAAGGCGGTCGGGCACTTCTTTCGTCCGAGTCGGTTTATCTGCTATCTACTCTTTGTTCGTCACGTGCGTTCGGTTTTAGGACACATTTGATACTAACTCTCAATATCCTTTTCATTTTTAGCACAAAGTGTTAGCTGCGTTCCTTTACGCCCCACTCCCCCCCCCCCCCCCCCCCCAATTTTCTATTGTTACAGGGATATTGTTTTTATGAGTGTTTTTGTAATTGTTTTATGTTGGGTGTTTCTGGTATCTATTTCTCACTCTTGCCATTTTATCTAGTCCCCATGGAAGAACAGGAGTATAGGGCATAATGCTCTACCTCTGAATATGGGTTACTGATATCCAGCCGTTATTTCCATTATGTTATCACTTGTACTCTGCTTTTTTATATTAAATATTCTTGCTAATTTATGTATGACTTGTATTATCTGTTGTTTGTGTATTTGAATCTTCTCGTATTGTTTTGATGTTGATTTTGTTTACACGGAAATAAAAAAATAAACAAACATACCCCCTCTTATAACCAAATCATAATTAACACATGGTAATACTTATGTATTCCTTATAAACTAAATTGTCTATATGCGTTTATTAAAAACCACAATAAAAGTATTGTTGAATAAAAATGCATACACTAAAATAATTATAAAAAATGTAAAAGGAAATTACAAAAATCTCTTATTTCGTTGTGATTTTTCCCTCTCAAAGTGTCTGGAACAGTATTATTTTTCTTCCCAACAAATTATAGCGCTTTACTCCCATTCGTGATCCCCCTCCGTTGCCCGGGAGCTTTGGGCTTCGGTCTGACGCCAAGTAACCGTCTGTAACCTAATTAAAGGGGACCACCAGGCAAAGAACAACACATTATTATATGTTTTGGTACCGTTTTGTGATATCAAATAGATACCCAACATTTTGCAAAGGGTTGTGTAATTCATAAACAAAGCAATTAATTTCCACCACTGCTATTTCCTGGTTCCATACGGGCTAACCATTTGCGAGTGCGTCAATGCTATTCACGCGCACGTTTGTAAACAATAGATTCCTGGGCGATTCGTTTGCTCTGCATACGTTGCATTTCACCGCACACATAGCAGTCTGCGTAATTCAGACCGCATGAACGCATGCTTTAGAATGGTAATGCGTTTCCAATTATATATTTTTTTCTGGAAACATATTTTTGCGAACTTGTTGATGGAATGGAATACTAAAGATGTTACCTTTCTTTAATAAGAATATTATTTTTGGGTGGTGGTACCCTTTAAGCCCCGTATACTGGTTCACATTTTGTGCAGGTCTAGACAAGGAATACAGGATTAATAGCCTAGAATCAGTTTGACTCCGGCAATTAAAAGTAACAGTCGAGATCCATTAAACGAGTTCTAGTTCTGCGTATCCTTGGCATGATTGTTGGTCTAAAATAATATACTGCCATGAAATCAATATGGACTGGTTAGATTGTACTCCCGCACGTTCACTGTATATTAACAGTGTTATATAGTGTGATCATATTTGTGTTTATAATCGCTAAATTATCGAGTACTGGCCCCATATTCATGAAACCCCGCAAGCTTAGTTCGTTGCTAAGTGTATTTTAAATGCGCAGTTTATTGAGCAACAGACAGTTTGTCTAGTCCCCTCGATAGCTGGGTAACCATGGTAACCACTAAGTTAACCCTAGTTATGAACTAAAACATCTTGTGTTTAATTCGTAGCCACGCCATCCAAAATAGACTTAGCAAGGAACTATAGCTAGCGGGCTTTCATGAATATGGGCCCAGGCCTTTAGTAAACAGATCTCCCTTCCCGAAAGAATAAATTTGGCTCAACTGCCTGTCAGACTAACATTCAACTTGTTCGAAACGTCGAGCCCCTCTTACCACCCCACCCCACCCCCTAAAATAATATATATTATATACTGTAAACATGCGGTGGCGCTGTTACAGGCCCATAAAGAATAAACGACATCCCTTTTCAGGACTACGAATGTAATATACAGTCCTTTAAGGACCATCCAAATTGTCCAAAAAGAATAATACATGCAGTCATTTTCAGGACTATCTCTGTCAGTCATAATACATAATATGTTATAGGAGCAACCAAGAAATATGCAGTCCTTTTCAGGACTCTCCACATTTGCCGTCCCCCTTTTCTACATAATGCTTCCGTAAACTAACAGTGTATCAATACCTTAACATGGAAACCGATAAACTATACAATAATAATAATAATAATAATGAAACACTTATATAGCGCTTAATATGTGCTCATCTCTAAGCGCTTCACAATTAGTACAAAGAAATATTCAGCACATTTAACTCTATACAATTCAAACATAAATAATTAAACTACAAAAATAAGCAATTAAATAACAAACGCTACAAAAAAATACATAATATGGAACAATATTGGGTACTTAAGGGGAGAGCATTAATGTTTTAAGGGTACGTTTGAAGCTGTCGACAGATGAGGCATTGCGTATGTGAAGAGGGATAGAGTTCCATAAACGTGCAGCTATGGTGCCGAAGGCACGTTCCCCATAGAATTTAGTATTGGTCCTAGATATCTGGAGAAGGTTCTGGTTATTTGAGCGAAGTGTACGGGTTGGGGTGTATTCCTTGATGAGATCTGAGATGTAGTGAGGAGATGTGTTATTGAGGGATTTGTAGACTAGGAGCAGGATCTTGAACTGGATACGGAGGTGAATTGGAAGCCAGTGTAGACGGTAGAGGATGGGTTTGATGATGTGCTCTTGTTTGCGAGATCTAGTGACAATCCTTGCGGCTATATTCTGTATGCGCTGGAGTTTGTTAATTTGAGTGTCTGGAAGCCCCCCAAGAGTGCATTGCATGTATCTAGCCGGGATGTGACATATGCGTGGATAAGCATCTCTGCAGTAGTTTGGTCCAGGTGTTCGCGAATCTTGCCAATCTTGCGGATCGCTCCCATTGCTGCTTGACAGGTCTTTGCCACCTGGGCCGACATGGTCAGGTGTTCGTCCAATTTCGCACCAAGGTTACGAACCACATTATTTTGTCTCATTATGAGCAAGAAATTTTGAATAAGAACTTGTATTGTAAAGTTATAGTTTGTAGAAGTACTGCGATATTTGATACTGCTCCGTGAACAGTGGGCTAATACCCAATTCGGCTCACGGCGATGTAAGCCCATTATTAAAGCTAAAACGCTCACAAAGAATTAATGTGGCGCGAATGTTCTATACTTACCTGAGATTTGATACTAAAAATAGTGTCGAATGTCTACATGAGTTGAAGGAGTAATGTGCATGAGCTTTAATCAACCGAATAATATTGTTCGTCCAACGCAGAGTTATACCCCAGTCACACCGCAAACCGAATCCAGACCGACACGAGACCGAATAATTCGGGGACGTTGCGGGGACGTTCGGGGTGCTAGCGGTTTGGTGTCGAAGTGGTATCGGAATTGTTGGTCTTTTGTCGAGGTCCAGTTCGGACTCCGAATTTGTCGGAGTGGGTTCTTTCGAGCGTGCTTGAAAGAACCCACTCCGACAAAGTATCGGGGTGCTTGCGGGGACGTGTCGGAGTCGTGTCGGGGACGGTTCGGGGAATGCGGGGAGGATTCGGAGTGGATTCCATCTGGTGTCGGAGTGAAAATTCGGGCTGGGTTCGGTTTTGATGCCATTTGGATTCGGCCGAACTGAAACCGCAAGAAAAAAGAATGGAAATGTTGTACTCAAATGATGCCCGCAACTACACCGATACCAAACCGAATCAAGACCGAATAGTAGCCCTCGAGCGATGCGATATTTACCCACTTATAAGCACATCCGGTATTTGGAAGAGGGTTGATATCTTGGGCATATTTACCAATATTTTTTTTTCTGGAAAAAAAATATAACCTTTATTGCTTTGAGCCGTGCTATGAATATAATTATAGTCGAGAAATTTGTTTAAATACAAGAACTAAAAGCAATAAAATGTATCAACCCACAAACTTTCGGCAACAGCATTATTATGTCTATTTGTAAGTGGCATGTTAGAGAGTCGATAATTGTGGGGGTGACACACGCTCACACACACACACACACACACACACACACACACACTTACGCTCATTCACACAAACACGTACTAAAGATGCACTAATACAAAATTATATGTAATATAAAGACCACCATCCCATAATGTAAGTACTTAAGCTGAACTAATAGTTTGATTGGGTTTTTTTTTCATCATACTTGAAAGATATTCATAATTGATTTCCATGATATATACCATTTTTATTTTATGAGTGGACCTCGTACACAATTATTACGTTATTGTATGTTCACGATTACTTTGAAGTATGAACGTCCACTGATCATTCCGAGGTAATGACATGTCATGTGACCGAGTTATGTGCGAATTGCAACTCCCCTACTCATTACACCAACGTCATTCACAGTTGGAATTCTCCAATAGAGATTTTCGAAATTTAAATACATTAAGCATACATCAAAACAACGTGCCCCAAAACCTGTTCTTAAATTGGTGATATGAATACAACGAGGTATGTGAAAAAACACTCGGAAGTTTGTGGACACTGCTAATAGATCCTTTTTAAGTAATTTATGAGTCTAGAAGTTAAGTAGACACAACTAAAAACATATACAATCACTAAAGATAAAACATTACTGCTGTTTAATGACTTTTTTTATTTATATCATTATAATATTCAATTCAAACATATAAAGAAACTGACCAGATAATGTGATTGAAAAGGAGCAAAGAAAATAGGATTTCAACGGGATTTGAACCCGAGACCTCCGGATTGCTAGTCTGGTGCTCTTACCAACTGAGCTATAGAAAATCCCCGATAAAACCCTAGTATGGCGCTCGTCCCTGAAACCCCTTAATTTTCATTGCTCGAGTGGTCAGAAGCTATTAATAAACCTGACATAAGCCCGAAGGATAGAAATCAACTTGGTGATATATATTCGAGGGATCACCAAAGTGTTATGATTAGGCCTACATTATTCTGTATGTGGGCTTTTACCCAAACGTTTTAATTAATTATCACAATCTTGCAATGGTATAAACACTCAGCAAAAAAAGAAAGTAAACACTTTTTCAAGTTCATATTTTTCATATATGATTTTATAAAAAAACAAATAAATTATATATCAAATTAAAGGATATTTAATTGTTTTTCAACCTAGTAGGTGAATACAAATTGAAACTTTACGCATGAGTGAACACATTCGTTTGTCTGTTCCAAGGTGCAAAAGTAAAAATTGCAAAATTGCACAAAAAATATAAAAAAGTCATATTGCACAGAAAAGTTAAACAAAACACGATAAAGGTTTGCATGGTTCATTGCACTTGAAAAGAAAATAATTATTAAAAATAGTAATCTTTGTTTGTTTAGAGTCAGTATCTTTCTTTCTTTGCAGTGTTTCTTTCTTTAAAGTCAATATCTTGTTGGGCCACCATGACTGTTAAACAGCACAGTACATCGACGGCGCATGCTGGATATCAATAACCACATTTGTCTCTCATTCAAAGATAAAGCCATTGTGTAAGTGTGATCTTTTGTTTCCATTTTTTTTTTGTGGAAGGGCATTTACACATCAATGGCAGATTGTCCATTTTTGCAATTTTTACTTTTGCACATTGGAAGAGAAAAACAAATGTGTTCACTCATGCATAAAGTTTCAATTTGTGTTCACCTGGCAGGTTGAAAAACAATTAAGTTTTCTTAAATTTGATATGTAATTTATTGATATTTATTAAAGTTTTATATGAAAATTCTGGACTTGAAAAAGTGTTTACTTTCTTTTTTTGCTGAGTGTATATGGTCTTATATGCCATTCATAATTTTGGCTAGACGCTTACAAGAAATTCATGTGGTGCGAATGTTCTAGCTACCTTTATATAGATTTGATACTAAAGTGTTGACTGTCTAGCTACATGAGTAATGTTGAAGGTGTTATGCGCATGAGCTTTAATCAACCGAACAGTTGATTGTCCAACGTAAATAGATATATTCTGTATAGGCCTATTTGGGGGTTAATACCCAAGAATTTAATTTATCGCAATGGTAGGTGTTTTACATGAGATTTTATATTAAAGGTACACTTGAGGATTGGTACTTTCCGAAATGCCCCTTGACACTGAATTGGTTGGTTTTGATTCCATCTGAAAGTTCATTGAATAAAACATGATTGTGAATTGAGAATCATTCCCTTTCAAATGCTCTCATAGTTGTCAAATTTGATTTTAAAATATGTTATTTATAAGTATACCCTGCCGGGGGACATCTTGACTTTTTAGAAAAAAAAGACAAAACAATGCTTATAGACTTCTTTGAAAAAAATCAAAATAGGTTTTTTAAATAGTTGTTGATGATATCTCTATTTAATCATTATTTACAAAAAAAACATCACATGCACAATTTTGTATGAAAATGGTTAAAACCAATGGCCCGAATTCTCATCAGTGGCTCAACTTGCGCCCGGCCTAAAAAGACAAAGACTACCGGTAACACTTTGCACCAGCAGACCTATTGTGTAGTTGCTATGGTCCCCAGAGATATAAATGGTTTCCTTTCATTATCCAGTCAATCCCTTGAGTTCTGATTATAAGCATCAGGACAATTTGCCCTTTGAAATTCAGTCATAGTATACTCTGTTATCAGCCAAATTGCGTCCTGGATCATCCTGGACACTGTATTGCTGGTGACCTGTTATACTATGACTGAATTTCAAAGGGCCCATTGTCCTGATGCTTACAATAATGAAAGAAAACCATTATAATATCTCCGGGGACCATAGCAACGCGACAATAGGTCTGATGTGGTGCAAGGTTGGTTAACTGGTTACCGGTAGTCTTTGTCATTTTAGGCCAGGCTCAAGTTGAGCCACTGATGAGAATTCGGGCCAATGAGTTTTTAGAGAGCGCCTTCTTGAGTTGTAACAGCTCTTTTTGAATGATAACAGGGTTTTTACTTGTTCGTTTGCAATTGTGTAGCCTATACCTTTCGAGCATGGTGGAGTTATAACTATTAGTTTGTACCGCAATGGTGCAGGGGTTATATTCTGAAAACAATTTAAAGCTAAAAATCTATTTTATCTATACGTCAATAAAATATTTTAGCAAAATCGGTATTCTGAAACTGTACTTAAGGAATAGCGATTTGCTAAAATATATTTGAGTGACGTAGATATGACGTAGATACAATAATTTGTACCTTTAAATCGTTTTCAGAATACACCCTCAGCAGGTTTTGGTTACTAAAATTAAGTTTAACCAAAACTCAACTATCCCTTTAAACCCTTGATTAAACGTCAACATAAATCAATTCCACAACGTGTTGAGATTGTGACGTAGGATCTGCTAGATTCGATAGCTCGGCTACTTACTTTCACTCATTTTATAATTTGCCTTTATAGCGGATAAGCAGCTTTCAGCAGTCTTTTACATTAATTGTGAATACAATCTAGTATTATTTATCGCAAAGTTATATTGTCGGTTTAACGTCTTCGATAATTGATATGTCATTCACGACGGCATGGTTACCTAATTTTTGTTAAACGCTCACATCAAATCCTTATGGCGCCAATGTTCTACTTAGCATGCTTAGATTTTGATACTAAAATATAGTTGACTGTCTAAATGAATTAAAGGTGTTATGTGCATGAGATTAAATTGATTGTCCAACGCAAAGTGACATGTTCCGTATTATTATAGATCTGCATGGGGAGTAATATACCCAAACGATACTGATTTATGGCAATGGTGGGTGTTTTAAATGAAATTTGATATCAAACCGTTGATTAAAAGTCGCAACGAAGGGTGTTAAGTGCGTCAATTTTCATTAAATTTAACTACTTCCGGAACTTTATAAGTAATGTAATGTTTAAAGAAAAGTGTATTGTGAGCAAGATCGCAATGCTGTATACTGTAATAATGTCTTCTGTTATATTTGATATGTCAATCACGTACTCGAGTTTAGCTATTTTTGACTCAAGCTAAGGATGTAAACGCTCAAATTAAATTCATATGGCGCGAATGTTCTATATTATTTTGTTTGATGTCTTCTGTTATATTTGATATGTCAATCACGTACTCGAGTTTAGCTATTTTTGGCTCAAGCTAAGCATGTAAACCCTCACATTAAATTCATGTGGCGCGAATGTTCTATATTATTTTGTTTGATGTGATATAAAAAAAAAATAGTGTTGACTGTCTTTAACTATTGGAGGTGTTATGCCCATTCGATTTAATCAAACAAATTTCTAACACCGTGCTATTAAAGTGTTCAGTGTTTGGGCTAACATGATAGTTTATGTACGGTTGATTAATTTCAGAATGGTGTTGTTTACATAAGATTTGAACCGTTGATTATCCATCTAAACGTTCGGTTATGTTTATGTAACGAAATCCAATGCTAAAATGTAACATCGATTATTATAGCGATGCTCGCTTACATAAAACGGACAAGAGAGTATTAAAAAAAGTAAAATTGATTATTTAAATAATGATCGGTATTATGTGATATCCAAACCCAACAGAAAAGATGATTGTAGCGATTCACGGTGTTACGTAATGGACAATACAGTATCCAAATAGCAAAAAGCAAAACTAATTATATAAAGGAATCGGTGCTTTGACTTAAGATATCCAATATCGCAAACATGATAAACTAACTTTGATTATGGCGATGCACGGTGTTACGTAACGAATGGACACGACATGCGGTATCCACATAATTATATACAAAAAGTAATTGTATTAATTATGGGGGGAGGCGGGTGCACGCAAATTATCAAGTACACACTCTATTTATTGTTTTATTTTGTATTATGATTTCACGTTACGTTTATATAGGCATATAATTGAATTATTGGATAACAATGGTCGGTGTTATAGGGAGGCTTACAATATATAATATCCAAACCAAAAAGAAAAGCTGATTACCTACAAATTATGTTGGGTGTTATGTAGGCTAATGATACCAGACCCCAAAAGAAAAGTTGATTATATTATATCGCTGCAATGTTGTTGGATTCTAACGTCTCCGGTATTTGATAAATTGTACCCCAGAGGACTCGGGGCTATCTCCTTCTATAGTTCAAGGTAAGCCGATTATGTTGCATTGCTAGTCACTTCGCGTACGCACATGAAAACATTCATGCATGAGCCTCGAGCCGACCTAATAATGTGCACACAATGTTCTTATTGAAATGTTAATAATGTTGTTGCAATGTCGCGTCCCTTTGGGCGTGACATTGCATCAACAAACCTCACTTCTCTTTCTTTAGAAATATATATTGTACTAGACATGTATTGAGAGATGTGTCGCAGAAGTCTTCAAAAATATCATTACATGACCCGAGTCTTCATCAGAGTTACGGTAGCATATAAAAGGATTGATAGTATATACTTATGTTGACATTATCGCAAAAACTGTTAAAGGTGTAATAACAATAATTATGTATTGAGTGTGATCTGATATGTCCATCGAGTTAAGTTTGAAAATTATGTGGTAGATGAATGTCATAATTATAATTGAGTAATGAGCGAAAATGCAAACTGTTATTTGATAACTCATTGTCATAAGTTTGTATACAGTTAAAATGATCCCTGTGGTATTAAAGGTACCGTTGAGTCTTGGTATTTCCCGAAGTGCCCCCCGATATTTTTTTGTGAGATAATGAAAAACTGACTGTCAAATTTAAAAGAACATACAATTTTAATGACAGAATAAACTTAATTTGATCAAAATCGGTTCAGAAACGGCTGAAATATCCATGAACATATTTGTATTCAAAAGTTCTTCGCCAGGGGATATTTTGACTTTTTAGAAAAAAAAATTAAAATGCTTAAAGACTACTTTGAACAAAATCTGAATAGGTTTTTAAAAAGTTGTTGATGATATCTCTATTGAATCATTATTTTAACAAAACATTAAATGCACAATTTTGTATGAAAAGTGGTTCAAACCAATGATTTATTTTAGAGAGCGCCCTCTTGAGTTGTAACCATAGGCGCCGGAATTGGGGGGGGGGGGGCAGGGGGGGCGGCTGCCCCCCCCAATCCAAAAAGTGGGGGGGGCAAAACGCGTTTTTGCCCCCCAAAAAAGCCCCCCGCCCCGAAAAATAAAATGTATAAGCTTTGTTAATTCTAACGTTCAAAAACTAATTTATACATCCATTTTAAATTTTCGCTGCGCGCTTCGCGCGCGAACAGATTATCTCAGTTTGTTGTAACTTGCGTATGGTCTGGGGTGAGTACTTTTTCTGTACCGGGCTCCGTAGTTCCTGTGTAGGCTGGCATTGCTCTGGCTGCTTGTGTGACGTGCACTAAATTGCACAATTTCAAGTGTATAAATGCAAAATCTTCCCCATGGGAGGGGGATACCCCCTCCCAAACCCCCCCCCCCCCCCCCTCTGGCTCTGCCCCAGCCCTCGGTCGCTTCGCTCCCTCGGGACTCATTCTTAGTTGTAGGCTAAGTTGTTGGATCATAGTTTTACGTAATGTGGCATATTTATTAGTGTGTCAATTATTTGTTTTCTTCGTGAAAATATATTTAAAATTTCTGGTCGATCAAATCATAACACGCTTTCCCAGATACATTTAATCTTAAGCCAGAATTTCCTATCTAGGTATGCACCAGATTGCACCATTTCAAGTATATAAATGCAAAATTTTCCCCGTGGGAGGGGGATACCCCCTCCCAAACCCTCCCCCTCTGGCTCTACCCAAGCCCTCGGTCGCTTCGCTCCCTCGGGATTCATTATTGGCTGTAGGCCATGTTGTTGGATCATACATGCGCCATATGGTTTATGTTGGAACTGTGTATGACACTAAGTACAATATTTATGTGTGAGTTTGGGTGCATATTTATTAGTGCGTCAATTATTTGTTTTCTTCGTGAAAAATATATCAAATCATAACACGACTTCCAGCCCGAATTTACTATCTAGGTTTGCACCAGATTGCACAATTTCAAGTCCATAAATGCAAAATCTTTCTTACCGTGGGAGGGGATACCCCCTCCCAAACCCTCCCCCTCCCTCCCTGCCTCAGGCGCTTCGCTCCCTCGGGACTCATTATTGGCTGTGTGTTGTTGGATCATACAGAATGCATAATTATGGTTTATGTTGTTGTGTGTGTGTTTTGGGGTACATAATGTATTTATTAGTGTGTCAATTATTTGTTTTTTACGTGAAAAATATATTAAAACTTTCTGGTCGATCAAATCATATCACGCTTTCCCAAATACAGCCGAATTTCCTATCGAGGTATGTAACAGATTGCATAATTTCAAGTCCAAAAATGCAAAAGCTCCCTATCGTGGGAGGGGGGACACCCCCCTCCCACACACACCCCCCGCTCAGTCTCAATCTCACATCTGGCTCAAAGTTGGCAACCCAGAGTGTGGTTGGGCATGAGCCCCTACACACACAAATTGTGAGCCCCCTTAGGGTTTTGCCCCCCCCCCCCCCCCCCCAATCCAAAACTGCTTCCGGCGCGCCTGGTTGTAACGGCTCTTTTTGAATGATAACAGGGGTTTTACTTCGTCGTTTGGAATTGTGTATACTTTTCGAGCATGGTGAAGTTATAACTATTATTTTGTACCGTAATGGTGCAGGTTTTGGTTACTAAAGTTAAGTTTGACCAATACTCAACTATCCCTTTAAGTCATACTAATATCTCAATAACAAAAAGCAAAAGCCGCTTGAAAGTGTTCCACCAATTTTGACCAAATTCAAACAAAATTACTCGGAGCTTTCACATTTTCTTGTACCGTGTTATTTGGCGTATCCGCGTATGTAATGGTAACCGAAGAATGAAATGGATTTTAAATGTTCAATTATCCAGAGTCCCTAATTATGGAGATATTTATGATTGGGTGAAAGGCGCTCCGGAATGGGCAAAGTGATTAAATCTGACATTAGTTTTCACTAGGTAAACATTGTTCTTTTTTCTATGAAACTATAGCATATAGCCTATGTCATTCATAAGAATCGTCCAATGTATGACTGAAGAAGTTAATAATCTTAAAGGGGTAGTTCAGTTTTGGTAGAGAGGGCGCTGCACATCACAATTTTTTTGTGAGGTAATGAAAAACTGAGTGTCGAATTTGAGAGAACATGCAATTTTGATGGCTGAACAAACTTTATTTGGTCAAAATCGACCCAGAAACGGCTGAAATATCAATAAATATATCTGATCTTATAATTATTTGGGGCCCAAAAAATAAGATGATATTTAAAAAAAAAAATTTAAAATGCTTGCACTTTTTCAAAAATGTTCAAAAGCGTTTTTTAAATAGTTGTTGATGATCTCTCTATGTAATCATTATTTCAATAAAACATCACAAGTCATGCATAATTTTGAATGAAAAATGGTTGAAACCAATGCCTTTTCAGAAAGCGCCCTCTTGTGTTGTAATGGCTCTTTTTGAATGATAACGGGCTTTTTACTTAGTTGTTTGTAATTTTGTATACCTTTCGAGCATGGTGGAGTTATAACTGTTAGTTTATAATGTTACTGTTCAGGTTTGGTTACTAAAGTTCAGCCTTACCAAAACTGTACTACCCCTTTAAGAAGTTAATGGATCACTTTGATAATATTATCAGTTAATAATACGTTCATGATATACAAGAAAGTATGAATATACAAAGACATATATAAGAAATACAAGAAATGACCAGCAGATTCAAGATTCACTATCTAAACATTTGGACAAAGTTATATTTACAATAATTTCGATTTTACTTCAAATCATCAAAAACAAAGCAATTAACCTTTTTGCGGATATCTATAGTAAGGAACGATACGAGTTCATATATTTCATATCACGCATGGACGGGTAATTCTCTATATATCTAACATTGTAATTGGCTAAAATATCTAAAATATCTAAAATTGAATAATAGACGACATATAGGCGATAGGCCTATGTGTATCAATTGTATACATACGTACGACGATGGAGATAATAAATTGATGTGATTTCCGTACCAAGATTGCACATCGCTCAATAAAATGTTCCGACCTTCCTATTCCATTACTGTTATCTGGGTTATCTTTTTCAGAAGAAAACAAAACCCCAAGAAACTACGTTTGATTGAAGGAGATATACAAACATGCTGAAAATGTATATTAGAGCGAAGAAGATTCACCTATTTGAGAAGGGCTAAAAGAGATATAAGTGCAGTATTTCATGAGTTGACCTTCCAAGTAAGTAGTTTGATCTCAGAAACGAGGTTAATCTTTGTAGATGTTGAAGGAGATGGTTCAAGGGCAAACTGATTATAAAAATATGACAACGACGTGCTTGTTGAGTTACCTGATATTTCATTTTATAGAGGAACTGTGTGTGTGTGAAAGTTCTCAAGTAAATTATGTCAACAAAAGACACATACCTTTATTACGTTGTTTGTTTTGTTTTACAAACTATTCTGTAATTTGTGAAAGTGTTTTAGAGGCAAACTTGCTATCGCTACTTCGTGTATTATAATAATCGAAGACAAGTTGGGTGTTTTACAAGGAATTATAAGTCGAATTTAGATTTACATTAAAATGGTAAGCCATTTGAAGCCTTGGAATAAATCATAATTATTCAAAACAAGAAAGGCATTTGAGACTGTTTAGACAATTTACACCAAGAATAGTAGATTCTCTTGATAATATAATTCATGATTATATGACAATATTTCATGCCATTCTGTTAGGTATTTTCTCAGCAGTAGTACACAGCGACTAATACTAATATCTTTCTATAAGTAACGTCAAATTTAGAGTTTAATTCCAACTTAGTATATATCTTTGAGTACTATCCTCCCAAGTGTCTATAAAGACCAGTTTATATGAAAGTAACCCAATGGTTCTAAAGAAATCTGTTTGTTATGATATTGTTATTAACTAAGTTGTTTTTATCCCTTGGGTATTCTGTATAGACATCTTGTATTGCAATAAATATAATATTTTAACTACTTACAATCTATCATGAAGAATAGATAATTTATGGCAAAATTCTTCAGAAGAAATTTGTTATGACTAACTCTAAATCCTGCGCTATTCATTTTCCCGATGAAGCATAATATTATCAGTACTTTATTTCCTAGACCTTCTACAAGGTGCAACTTAGATCTAAGTTATAAAGAATTATTTACATTGTTCATGAAAATCTATTATGTTTCTCGGTTTTACAATAATACTACCGATTACTTTAGATAAGCAAAAATGAAGGGCTTGAAATGATAAAGCACACTTATGTGGGGCATTCTGTATCCAATAGAGTGCATTTTATTGACGAAGATTTATCAGTATTTTCCCGTTTCAGGTTTTTGATGCATAGTTATGTCACCCTTTTCAGTTGCAAATTGCTTATGAGAGCTACGAATAATAATGGTACTGTAATATATACATAGAAATGGAAACAAACAACATCATCAATCGTCTTCGAGATGCAATTACATATGGGGCGCCAAGTGCTACCCTAGTTTTTCGGTATAAAATCACCTCATTTTGTCACAGAATTCACTCAAAACTGTCTTTTGTAACAAAATTATGTCAAACAATTTATTTTGTTAATGAACTAAAAACAATTATTTTGTAACAAAATTGTATTTTGTTAAAAACTTTTGTAACAAAATAAATTGTAGTTATCTAGGAATCCACATTTTACGACAAATAACTACTCACTTCAAATCAAAATATAGAAAGTTAAATTTTCATATTCCCATAGGCACGTGTACAAAGTGAGACAAAGAAACCTGTTTTCCTCGGAAGTTGAAAAAGTGGATTTAGCGCCTTTTGGTTGAAAGCTCTTCCTTGATGTTATGAAATAATAAATTGGTTGATATGTGTAAAGTCACTATCTGCAAATCATATCGTGAAGACAAAAGAGGCAAATCTGTTTTCACTGACGTTGAGGAATATGTGATATAAGTGAATGAGAATAAGAAGAAGAAGAAGAAAGAAAAAAGAAGAAGAAGAAGAAGAAGAAGAAGAAGAAGAAGAAGAAGAAGAAGAAGAAGAAGAAGAAGAAGAAGAAGAAGAAGAAGAAGAAGAAGAAGAAGAAGAAGAAGAAGAAGAAGAAGAAGAAGAAGAAGAAGAAGAACAACAACAACAACAACAACTACAACAATAACAAGAAGAGAAAGGATACATGTACACGATATCAAGCTATTTCTTATTTCATAACATCAATAAACTATATGATCGATGACTATAACGATTCACCCACGCTGAAATTATTTACCCCATAATCCTACAAATTATATATTAATTAGAAAGAGAGAAATGTAAACAAACAACATCATAAATCGTCTTCCAAATGCATTTACAAGATCTTATGCCAAATCTACAGTATATGGAAAATTAGAATGACTTTGTAGTATTGTGGGGTTAATAACTGAAAGTGAGGCCTGTAAAGTGTCTAACTCCACGAAAATACTTGGAGCTTCCTCGTTTCTCTTCTACCGTGTTGTTTAGCTTATGGTAAGAGAAGAATAAAATGGGGTTAGATTTTTTCAAATGCCCCTTTAGTATGACAATATCTATCATTCAGCTTAAAAACGTTTATTTAATAATTAACGGTCATAAACCTCATAAACGTCCGTTGTAAAAGCTGACGTATATTTTCGATTTTTTAACCAGGAAAGCCGTGATCTTTTTCAATGAAACGTTCACACATCATTCAGACATATCTTACAATGATTTTGGTATAGGATTGAAGTCTCAAATGTCATTTTGGGCAATATCTGACACTTTACAGGCCTCACTTTAAGCGTGGGTTATAGTTATACATTTGTTTGTAAGCGATTAGCAATAAAGGGAATCTTCACGACATATTGAACATTATTCATAATAAAGAAAATGAACGGAGAAAAAAATGATAGAGACAAAAAATCTTACCTGCTTGGGCGAATCCTGGACGGAATCCGATAGCGAGGATAAAGAGGAAACCCAGGACCATCCACTGACCATCTCGCGTCATATTGGTCAGTTTCCTATATTTCTCGGGCTAAACAATCACTCTCCCCGTGACTGACAGTCTACACCGACGGAGAAGCTTCTCAGCAAGGCGAGAAAAATTAAGAGGATACGAGGCTCAATGTGTGAAAACAATTCTCAAAGCAGCACCAAACGAAGCTAGGCGAGCAGAAACTCTTGGAAAACGTTTTAGGATCGTATCATCATGAGTATACCGAAGAAACTTATTCGATTGAATCGAGCAATAAATTGTGGCGGTCAATATTTTACCTCCAATATTTATATGCTAGCATGCCCAGTCATTGGCATAGGCCTACCACTGCTACGGAGAAATTTAGATGTCGATGTATGCTCCAAAACGTGAACGCAAATCAACTTTGAACTATCGCGGCATTCTCATGACCAGCTTTTTTTTAATTCTTGAAGTACGGTATTGGCAGAATTATTTGCAGAAATGGGTAAATTAGTTCGTGCGACGCGCGTCGGTGGAGCGAATCTGTAAACCTGTATTGGTGTAGGTGCGGAGCGCGGATTTTGTTTGTTTACTCTCTAGCAGCGCAGAGCGTGAATGAAAGAGAGAGATCTGAGGAACAATCGACGACATGCGCCCTCAGAGATCTAATGAAGATGTAGACTCACTCCAATGAAGTCCCATGGAAGTGTCTTACTAGTAGACATGATAGATGAGAAAAGTGTTTAATTTTTCAAGTCACTCGTCGAACTTACTAGCAAAGTGTATCTCTAGAATAGCTATTTGCTATTTGTTGTCAGAATTTAAAGAAGATCGATGTGGACTTATTAAAAAAGTGAAGTCACATTTAAGACATTCAACGGATGAGATAAACTATACTTTCAAGACTTGGTGACTTCGTTTTCACTTGCCCAGTCATGTGTATGGGTTTAATATATAGATCTACTAATTATACTGTTTTCTCACTGCCGTATCGATTGCTTGCTTATAGGAGCTCAAGTTCGACTCCACCAAAAAGAAGAAGAAATATTATGATATAATGGCTAACACAATGATCAATTATACGCTTTCTTGAAATTACGAAATCGGTTTTAAACACCAACTTTATATCCCCAAACCCAAACCTCCCTACCGTAAGAGGCATGGGTGTATATACGGGGGCCCCGTTTTTTTGTATTTAGATTTTTTTTTTTTTTTTAGGGAAGCTGAGGTCTTTTGCCCGAATACCATCATTCCCATTTTCACCTGACAGCAAAACAAAATAACGATCTAACCGCTCGAAAATTATATACTTTTTATGACTATCCCGAATATGACATGATGTCGCCCGAATATAACGTGCTGTTGCCAGAATTTTCCCGAATGCGATATGATTTTGCCCGAAAATGAAATGACCCGCAATTTAATAACTGAGAACATTATTATAAAAAATAGTGATGGGGCTAAATTATCAATTGATACATATTTCCCGCTAGATGGCGTTGTGCTGTTTAATGTTTGATGTGTATACAGTGCACGACGGACATAATAGATAATAATACACACTATATAGCGCAGCTTTAAATCACCCTGTAGACATTTGACCCCCCCCCCCCCCCCCCCACACACACACACACCTTTGGGAAATTATACACAAATTAATCATCATTGACTTTGGTACAAACTGCCCTCAGATCAATCGTGGGAAATGCTAGCCTAGCCTCACCCTGTCTTGGAGAAACAATCATGATACAGATTGTATCAACTATGTGTACAGGATGCCCTCTTTAAATAATGTAGACCTGCTTTTTTCACTTCAAAACTTATTACACAATACATTTGTTTTTGCTTTTGTTAAGATTACAAATAATATGTTATAAAAGAGAATTACCCGTTCAAAAATGATGCATGCATCGGATCTGTCCGATGTTTTTTTTTTTCAAGAACAAACATATTAAATAATCGGCTGATTATTGGCTGTAGATAGGGAATAAGTGAGTCACCCATTATTTTCTCCAAACTTCCAGTGAAAAAATGTCTTATATGATTCTACTGCGGTTGAGCCGCAGGTGTTAGAATGGATAAGCTGCACGTTTTCACCAACGGGCGCTAATTTTTGCTTCACGCTCTCAAACAATGAGTTCGTTATCATTATTGCGTAATAGCCAAATGTAGATTGGGTCTATTTCTTCTCTTTCCATAGAAATCTCGGGACTCAATCACGGAAACAGAATCAATAGAATCTTGATTAATAGTCACATTCGTGCGGTTTTATGACTTCTGAGAATCAACTAAACAAGAGTAATATTAGGCAACTTGGAAAGTCGCCAGCTTATGGGAATATTAAATATAGAGCACCAAGGTTCATATTCATTAAACCACTCTAGAACATTAATAAATCTACCCTGGATGATTGGTCTGAGGCAAAGTTGTCCTTCTCTCTAATCAACTTCACTAAGCATTATTATTCAAACTAAGCTAACCCTAGTTTGCAACTAAAAAATCTCAACCTAGCATTCATGAATATGAGAATCATTATCATCATCATCATCATCATCATCATCATCATCATCATCATCATCATCATCATCACCACCATCATCATCTTCTTCATCATCATCATCATCATCATCATCATCATCATCATCATCATCATCATCACCACCATTGTCACCACCATCATCATCTTCATCATCATCATCATCATCATCATCATCATCATCATCATCATCATCATCATCACCATTTAATGGTAATTTACCATTATCATCATCATCAGCAGCAACAGCAGCAGCATCATCATCAGCATTATTATCATCATCATCATCATCACCATCACCACCATCATCATCATCATCATCATCTTCAAAAACCATAGTGATGAGCGAACGGGGTTAGTATGTATAGTATGAGGTACTAAGAGGGTTAATCATGTAAGTGGCGAACAGAATATGATGCGAAGAAGGGGGTTTTCGATTTTCTGCTAAAATGAAAATGGAAAAATGGAACTGTTTCTTTATGTAGTTACGAACTTGTTAACTCCTTGAGTGCCAGGCTCGCATTTTTGTGAGTTACAATACACACAAAATAATGACATAGAGCATTAAAATTCCTGGCACTTTAAGAGTTAATGTTATAGTTACTCATTAGTCTTAATTATTATTTGACGGTTCCACAATTGTTAATACAAGCATAGCTTCTTAGTGGATCTCTCTGTTTCCAATATTTTGTAAATTATTGTAATTAAAAATAATAATAATCAATAACATTTATAAAGCGCTTAATAGGCTACATTTCAAAGCGCATGTACATACAGAGATACAAGAATAATAACAATAATTGATGTGTAGAATTATTTTATTGGAAACGAAAATAAAATTGAAATTTGGTAAGATGTCCATGTTAAACTTTTGATCACAATAAAAATATTTGTACTGTGATAAAAAGTTTAAAATGGATATCTTATGAAATACCAATACAGAATGAACTTTCATACTAATCTAGCGTTTTTACCCTGCACGTGACACGACAACGCGTGTTGGTGTATTATGGCGATCATTATTTGAATGTTTTTCTGACCAGTTTGTTTTTATTGGATTTCCTTCAAATACTTATATTTGGCTTTAATGATAATACATTCGCGATCCGAAAGGAAAGCCGGGGCACATGTGTTTGAATGAAGATGATTTGTAAAAAGACAATGGAACTGATTAGTCGTATACATGCACAATCTGATGCGAAAATAAGGGGTGGAGTAAAAAATGGCAAACACGGTACAAATCACGTGTTTGCAACGTACTTACGTATCCCCTAAAATCAGCTGTTCCTATCAACTCTAATCAAGAATGTAGTTTAAAGGGATCTAGTAACATTGTCCAAATCCTCAAAATCCAATTGGAATTATGGTGGATCCCTCATACCTTGTTGTATTCGTATTACCAGTAGAAGCATGGGACAGGTTTCGGTTTTCTGAATTTCCCTTTCGTTAAAAAGATATTTATGACTGCAGTGTTCAGATGTTAAACTATCCATTGGATAGTCGTAACCGTGTGCAAAGTCACTGCATTGAGTTAGTGAATATGCACCTGGCATGTTTGCTCATTACTCGCCCATTATAACGTCCATTTAACTTTAAATGTTCACACAATACCCAGTGGGACATATTAGATAACAACAATATACATTGTATCAACTATAGTCATCACTTTTTGCACATAGTCAACAAAGTTACTACAATTTTAGATCCCTTTAAATGTTTCTAATGACCAACATGCACGAAAGCATTGTTGGTGTCTATTCCGGGGGAGGGGCAGTTATTACGATTTTAATGATAAGGCAGCCGGTATGTTACCCAACACTAAACTTTTGGTTTTATATAATGTACATTTTGTCTTCGCGTGTGATGGGACCATGGAAGGGACAAATAATTGGAAGGTATAGAGAGCTGGTAATAACTCTAATTCCGCCCCCTGTTTAATTTGCTGCGCCACTAAATTAAACTTAACGACGGATTATATAAATTATTGACTCAAAAGGCACTGAGTAAGTGAGCATCCAGCTTTTCCTGACTCTTTTTATTTGTATTAGTATATATTATTAGTAGTGTACACACCAAATATCTATAAACTGTTCGACCATTATTATTACGTTTTGTTTAATATAGCCTATATTTAAACATTTTAGCAATAATTTTGGTTATGACAACTATACGGTCAATCACTGGTCAGCTAACATAAAAATGAACAAAAGACAAATCAACGTGATGTACCGTACATTATGACAAATTATTTTAAAAAGACATTGATTGCAAATGAGCAAAGAAAAATAGGCTTCGCCGGGAATCGAACCCGAGACCTTCGGAATCTAGACCGGTGCTCAACCTGAGCTCTTCTTTGCTCATTTGCCATTTAATAATTGATTAAATGATTACAAAGATACAAAGCAAATAGTTTATAAATATTTTATGTAAATAATTATCACAACTCGCAGATGGAACAGAGAGTCAATTGAACTGTATCCCCTGTATCCTGTATATTTTTCTTTACTCATTATAAAAAATGTTCTCAAAAAAGTACCGGTATTGGTATTTTATGTGAAAACTTGATGGATAGCTTTAGCGCCATCTACAGCCCATTTTGGTGTAGTCTCTTTATACAAGATGTCGCTCTTACCGGCAGTGACGCGAGCAGGACGCCGTTTTTCCACAGTAAGTTGAAATAGTTGAATTCTTTTGTTTTTCAGTTGGTTGCATGTGTAAACTACGATTTCCGTTAATGGTTTTGAGGTTGTAAAAAATCGTAAAATGTACTTTTAAGAGTAAAACAGAGGTACGTTTGTCTCGTACTTCGAAGTAATCCTGTGCCTGGCTGTGTGTGACGTTGTGACCTTTACGCTGCGCTTTTACTGCGGGGGCCTGGCCGCGTAGCTGCCATACATGATTCGGGTAGTCGCAATTTCGAATGGGGTGCATTGCCATGGCATTGAATTAGGCAATGGCAATGCACATGAAGTGAACGTGAGTGAAAGTGAGCTGTAGCATGTATGATCATGTGCCCTGTATGGTCCGTGTCTTACACATCAACACCCTTTTTGTTGAGTAAAAAGCTGGTAATCATCTGTTCTGAACTTCTGGGAATTCATGCCAAAAATCATGACATGACAAAAAGTAGACCTCTACCGTCAGTATACAAATGATGCACAGGCATGAGTGGATCGGTAAGAATTGGATGCACGAGTTTAACTTTGGTATGGTTTAAACTCACGAGCGCAGCGAGTGGGTTTTAGACCATTTCCAAAGTTAAACGAGTGCATACAATTCTTACCGATCCACGAAATATGCCTGTGCAGCATTTGTTTTATAAAATGGGCGTGATAAAATGTAAAAATCAGACTTTTTCCCAGTTATGGCTAAATTGGCTAAATTTACCGACCCATGGCTTCAAAAGTACCGACCCATGGCTTCAAAAGTACCGACCCATGGCTTCAAAAGTACCGACCCATGGCTGCAAAAGTACCGACCCATGGCTGGGGAAAATTTTGATTTTCACATTTTAATTTAATTTTTTTTTTTTTTAATATCTTTTATATAAATTTTAAAATTAAAAATTTTGTTTTTGAAATTATATAATTTTTTGTTTTTGTTTAAATGATATACCGTAGGTGCTGGAGAACCCGGACGGGGGGGGGGGAACCCGGCCAACAAATGGACAGGGTTACCTTTGAAATTAGATTTGCCGAGAATGCACTGAACATGCGACTCGAAACTTATATCAAACGATTTATCTGCATATTGCTCATAAAATACATGTATATTGCTGTTCTGTAGTCCTCCTGGTTATCCAGAAAATCGCTTGAAAGTCAGTCTTTAAACTCCAACATTTTTTATTTTTTATTTTATTCACGATAATTTGAGATTACAATTTTTATAATCTTTATTCTCGCTTTTGTAAATCTACGCTCAGTAGTTCATTTCGGTAGAAACTTACACCAATTGGACCGTAATATCGCGGTGCCTTCGCTGATAAAAAATTATCGCTCAACGGCAAAGCGGGTTTCCGCACGGCGCGATTTCATGCACGAAGGTTCAATTTATCGCAGTGCAGGAGAACCCGGACACCGCGCACGGTGCGTGTACAAAGTCAATGACACACTGTGCTATCTGTGTTGTGTGTGACTGTCCGGGTTCTCCAGCACCTACGGTAAACAAAATTTATATCAATTTTAAAATAAATTTTTTTTTTTTTTAATGATATAAATTTAAATTTTTTTATTTTTTTATTTTTTGATCCAAGAAATATGCCTGTGCTGCATTTGTTTTATAAAACTAGCTGTACCCGCGGAAATCCGCGGGATTTTGTGAGAGAGAGGCGATGATGACATAACGATACTTTAAATCTTTACTATTCCCAGAGTCATAATTTAAATAGTATAAGACAAAATAAACACGGGCGGCTCAATCCCGCCCCACAACCCGTCGTTGGACGGGGCCCCGACGCATTAGGGTCCCGTCCAACGATATCCGGTCAATGTATAACAAAATCATAATGGTTTAGTACCCATGCAAAGTTATTCAGTTATCCCCCATATTTTATAGAGTCCATAATTTGTTCCGCTTGTATTAAATTAGATACAGTACACTATGTTCGTGTACTTGCTAATATACAGTAGCTTCGCCGCTGACCACCCCCCCCCCCCCCCCCCCCCCCGCGACTCCAATTGCCTGCATGACACATAACCCGTCGTGTCCCATGAACGTTTCATATCCAATCTAATTGTTCTCCGGCGTATACATTTTGTCATATTCTTGTGAAACCCGATGATATATTCCGTTGAAGCAAGGATATGGGAGTTCCATGGTTGAAGGGAATAGTAGCTGTCAATACATGCATTGCATAATAAATGAGCAGATACCCCCCCCCCCACCCCCCCCCCACCCCCAGGCGTCTTCTCTTCGCGGATGGCATAATACAATCATATTACCGCAAGATGTCGAGATTGTATAAAACTCCTCTGCTCCACCATTGTCCACCCCGCTTTATTCACTTCAATGCACTTTGCACGCCCGCTCAGCTGTGTACAAAGCATGTGGGCTCGCGGACTTAATACATCTTACCACAAGCTGGCGCAATTATAGTATCGTGTACGGTAGGGCGAATAGATAGTGACCAGAGACGATGGTCAGCAGGTCAGTGGGACAGTGAGCTATGCAAATGAACTACGGTTCGGTGGGGTAATTTGATGACTGCGCGACGTGTATACACGGCTGTACAGCCATTGCGCGTTGTATAACCGCAGCTAAATTGAAGTTGTCGCATTTTGTCGTCCATGCACTTACAAACACGATGCCAATCGGCAATAGCGATCAGTACCATACCATCCGCGTAATATAAATATTGATATTTATCAAAACATGGGTAGTTTCGCAACGTGTTATATCTAAAACGGTTTCTCGATATATTATTTGTTTTATCTACTCCAATTTATATTCTTACAAATACTTTTACGGCGATAAATCGTTAGTCAATGCTCGGCGTCTTAAACGGGCAATTGGCATTGCTGACTTTCCCTTTTCTTCGATCTGGACGTCGACCACGGGGCGGGAGCGACTCGGGAATGCCTTATTGTCCTCCGCAAAACGTATATCCTTCGATCGCGACGGTCGGGAAGTCGCCGAATCCTCGGGGTGAGGATATCTCGAGTGGGAACCATTTTGGGGGGTTGAAGCTTACCGTATTAATATAATAGATGAGCGCAAAAAACTGTGAAAATCAAACTAAAGTGAGCCATGCATCAGTAAAAAACTTTTACATGCTAATTGACCAATCAGAATGCAGGGATTCTTCTACCCATTTTATAATACTCGATAGGCGATACATCTGTCGTTTTCACTACTGTCTCAGGGGCCTGTAGTACTGTCTTAGTACTTATATACTTTTGGAGAAAGGGCAGACAGTATAAAACAGTAGAACATTAATTCAATTTAAAACGGGCCCTGAAAATGAAAGATTTATTGGTCTACTCTGACTAGACAAAAAAACAGATTCTCTTTACTTTAGTTCTAGTCTTTGCAACTGCATGCCATGGCCGTGACTGAGTAGTGAGTGTGTTTCGGAAGAGAAACATTTTTTTTTTCAATCCAAGATAGACAATTTTAAGTTTAATGTACAATAAGAATAACAAAAGTTGTTTCACCAAGAAATTTATATTAACATCATAATTAGTACTTGGTATAAATGATGCAACTTTTTAAAAGAAGATATGACTCGGCTTATCTAAGTATGGGGTGTGGTCAGATGCATCAGAAGCCTCCGAAAGACAGGATGGCATTCTCTACCAAACCATGCCCATGACTTGGCATGCATGGCCCAAAAAAAGGCAATCCTGCACTTTAGGGGGATATATTATTTTTGGTTGCTAACTTCAATTTTCATACTGCCCAAACATAGTCTATACCCCAAATCCATTAAATCTAACCATAGCCACTAAATCTAAACATAGCCCCCAAATCTGACTTGTTGCCACTAAAACTGACTTATAATAGCCACAAATTTAGGGTTACGGTTAAAGGGGTAGTTCAGTTTTGGTAAAGAGGGCGCTGCACAACACAATTTTTGGGTGAGGTAATGAAAAACTGAGTGTCGAATTTGAAAGAACATGCAATTTTAATGGCAGGATAAACTTTATTTGGTCAAAATCAGTTCAGAAATGGCTGAAATATCAATAAATATATACGATCGTATTTATTTGGGCCTCAAATAAATACAAAGATTTTTTGAAAAAAATAAAAAATGCTTACACTTTTTCAAAAATTTTCAAAAGCAGTTTTTAAATAGTTGTTGATGATCTCTCAATTTAATCATTATTTCAACAAAACATCACATGCATAATTTTGTATGAAAAATGGTTGAAACCAATGCCTTATTAGAGAGCCCCCTCTTGTGTTTTAATGGCGCTTTTTTAATGATAAGAGGCTTTTTACTTGGTCGTTTGTATTTTTGTATACCTTTCGAGCATGGTGGGGTTATAAATATTAGTTTGTAATGTTACTGTGCAGGTTTTGGTTTCTAAAGTTCAGCCTTACCAAAACTGTACTACCCCTTTAAGGTTAGGGTTGAAGTTAGCAACCAAAAATAATATATCCCCCTATTGCCAAAAAATGATGCTCTATGACTGTCTATAGATATGCAATTTGCATAGAGCATCAGTTATTTTAGTAATGCAAGCCAAGTCGTGGGCACTCTTCGGTAGAGAATGCCGACAGGATCTTGTCATACTATCTGGACTTTGACCAAAAAATTCCAAGACTAGGATTCAATAATAAAACAATTTGACAGAATTTGACAAAATTACAGTTTTTATTAGTCATGAATATATTTTCTCACAGGTAAAACATGTTCACTTACAAATAAGCTGTCATGTAGCAGCCTCACAGCCTTGCACAGTCAGAGGCAACACATGCATGTCTCAATGGGCTTCAGATAATGAGTTTACCCTTTAAAGGATCTGGATTTGTATCCAATAAATGAATAATGATAGCAAGATCAGCTATCAACAACTTCCAATCATCTCAGATAAACCATGTGCACACATTCATGTCTTGGAAGCCTCAGATTTGTCATCTCATCATCTTGTGATCTGGACTAGTACTAATCTGGACTTGGCACATGTCCCAGTCAGAGGCCTCAGATGTTAAGCACCGCATCGTAATTATGATCTCTGTCATATGATATTCCTGATATAAATCTAGTCTAGGGTCAGGTATGATACAATTACCTTTCAATCCTTAACATCTTAACATCTTTATTTATTAAACTCCTTTCAGGTGAACCATGTGCACAAGCTGTCGCAGAGCAGCCTCACGGCATGGCACAGCCGGAGGCGGCACCTGTCGAAGTCAAGAAGCCTCAGATACAACCTCATCATAACAGGGTCTCCATCATCTAGGTCAGGGACTCTAGGGTCCATTATTCTTTTCTTCTAATCACTATTTATCTAATCGCTTTCAGGTGAACCATGTTCACAAGCTGTCGCGGAGCAGCCTCTCGGCATGGCACAGCCGGAGGCGGCGCATGTCGAAGTCAAGTCGGATAGGACCTCCATCATCTAGGGTCTCCATCATCTAGTCTAGGGACTCTAGCCCTAGGGTCCATTATGCTTTTTTTCTAATCACTATTTATCTAATCGCTTTTAGGTGAACCGTTTTCACAAGCTGTCGCGAAGCAGCCTCACGGCATGGCACAGCCGGAGGCGGCACCTGTCGAAGTCAAGAAGCCTCAGATACAACCTCATCATAACAGGGTCTCCATCATCTAGTCTAGGGACTCTAGGGTCCATTATGCTTTTCTTCTAATCATGATTTATCTAATCGCTTTCAGGTGAACCATGTTCACAAGCTGTCGCGGAGCAGCCTCACGGCATGGCACAGCCGGAGGCGGCGCATGTCGAAGTCAAGAGGCCTCGGATAGCACTCATCATAACAGGGTCCCCATCATCTAGTCTAGGGACTCTAGGGTCCATTATTCTTTTCTTCTAATCACTATTTATCTAATCGCTTTCAGGTGAACCATGTTCACAAGCTGTCGCGGAGCAGCCTCACGGCATGGCACAGCCGGAGGCGGCGCATGTCGAAGTCAAGAGGCCTTGGATAGGACCTCATCATAACAGGGTCTCCATCATCTAGTCTAGGGACTCTAGGGTCCATTATGCTTTTCTTCTAATCACTATTTATCTAATCGCTTTCAGGTGAACCATGTTCACAAGCTGTCGTGGAGCAGCCTCACCGCATGGCAAAGCCGGAGGCGGCACATGTCGAAGTCAAGAGGCCTCAGATAGGACCTCATCATAACAGGGTCTCCATCATCTAGTCTAGGGTCCATTATGCTTTTCTTCTAATCATGATTTATCTTATCGCTTTCAGGTGAACCATGTTCACAAGCTGTCGCGGAGCAGCCTCACGGCATGGCACAGCCAGAGGCGGCACCTGTCTCAGTCAGAGGCTTCAGATGTACAAGATCTGGTAGTCATCGGATCTGGACCTGGCGGATATGTAGCGGCCATTAAAGCTGCCCAACTTGGTCTTAAGGTTAGTCTTTTCTGCATATTAATGATGATAATGCACAGAGCTGCCAAGTCTCCCTGATTCTGTGGGAAAATGTACAGATCGTCCCACATCTTGACAAACAAATGTGAACATCTCCCTGATTAAGGAAAGTTATGTTCTCATTGTGGTGCATCATGTATTTTTTGTTTACCCTTATTGAAGTTAGAACTCTCCCCGAGTCAAACAAGTGGTATGGTCAGTTCTGCTTTAGAATAATTTGCTAGGTTGATAGTACATCCGAGGTGCTGGATCCATAAGTAAATAATGATATTGATTATGATTTATAATACTTTATAAAACGCAATCAATAAATACTGAAGTAGGATTTCATGCCGATGTATATGTTACATGTAACATTGACTATTCATATTTAAAAAGTAATCAGATCTTGTTGCCTTCATTGTTAATTGTAAAGGTGTTTAATTTGTCCTATATCCGCATCCCCTTTTCTTTTGCAGACAACTTGTGTAGAGAAGAATGAGACCCTGGGAGGCACATGTCTCAATGTGGGCTGCATCCCTTCCAAGGCCCTCCTCAATAACTCACACTACTATCACCTGGCTGCATCGCAGGACTTCAAAAGCAGGGGCATCGACGGTGAGTTCCCTTTTGTAAAATCATCAGATCATCACAATTCAGTGTTTGATGCTGTAGTATTTGTTTAAAATCATAAAAGGTCGCTCTAAATAACTCACACAACTATCACCTGGCCGCATCTCAGGCATGGACGGTATGTGCATTGTAACTTTAAATGTAGGAGTGAAATCATCCAATCATACACAATTTACTTGAGTGTTCATGAGTTCTTCTCTTCTCAGGCCACCCTCAGTTACTCGGTCACACTGCTATATCCCGGCCCAGGCCGTCAGACCCAGTGCTAGATCAATTTGGCTCTTAGTTTGAGATTTACTCCTTTATATAATAAGTGCAAAATCCTATTGTACGTGCTTACACGGTCCACACTGGTCCATTGCTCTTTTCTTATTTACAATATTATCTCACGTGCATGTAAATTAAATTAAATTAATTTTTATTTTGTTGTGCTTTGTTTTCAGTTGGTGAATTATCCTTGAACCTGCCACAGATGATGAACCAGAAGTCAGAAGCTGTTAAGGCCCTAACAAATGGGATCGCCCACCTCTTCAAACAGAACACAGTAAGCTCAGTCTGAATCTGGTAGAAATGACTATCATGTGAACGAGGATGGCCAAAGTAAGCCTATTCAACCATGAAACTTTATAAAGATCAGTGAATATAAAATCAATAAGAATATTTAAACCATTTCCTATTTAGTCATTCTATGGTGTGAGAGAGGAATGTGTTCCTTGAACCCAAACAACTGTTAGTTGGAGACCTGTGAAATCTATCACCTTTACTTTTGATATCGGCATCATGAAGTGGCCGTTTCCCACCCTCATTGGCAAGATCAAGCAAGTTGTCAAAGTCAAGAACACCTTGAGAAAGAAAATAAAAACATATTTAATCAATTTAGTAAATGAAATGTTCCTCAATTTCAACAAATGTTCATGTGTCCACAGGTCACAAGAATTCAGGGACACGGGAAAATCACAGGACCTAATGAAGTAGCCGTTCTTCACCCCGATGGCAAGATCAAGGAAGTCGTCAAGACCAAGAACATCTTGATAGCCACTGGGTCAGAGGTCACGCCATTCCCTGGAGTTGAGGTTTGTCAACTACATGAAATATCCTTGTATTGTTCAGACATTTGATTTGATGGCTTTATTTCTGTGCTCTAAAAAACACAAATTCATTCTAAAGTTGAAGCCGAAATAAACAGTTTTGTTTAGTGTATGCCTTTATTAATCATTTGTTGAAGCTAACAACTAACAAGATTTCATTTTGTAATAATTTAAATTTAATATCTCGAACTATTTCAGGCAAAAGCACAAATTCAGACCATGTTCACACTGAATTCCTAAGCTCATTTGAGTAGTTTTCCACATTTATTTGGTATAATGACTCGGTTTTCAGTCTCTTGACAAGTAGCTTGCTGGCATCCGTGTGTATTGAATACACAGCTTTCACTCCATCTATTAATACTTGTTTTATTCCTGCGTCTACATGTAGATTGATGAGAAGTCGGTGGTATCATCCACAGGAGCACTGTCCCTGGACAGGGTCCCAGAGCACATGATCCTCATCGGAGCAGGCGTCATCGGCCTGGAACTGGTAAGACTGCTTTCTTTGAACTTGTTTGGGACTTGTCATAGTGCTTCTGTGTGTCTTTCATCCAGAGAAATGTATATGATACAGTGGAACCCCTTTATTACGAGGTATCTGATATTGCAAGGTAATGTCACAGGTCCAAGTTCTAGATGTATTGTATTATGTCAAGCCCTGATATAACAAGATATAACAAGATATCTGATATATGCAAATTTAATGGGCCCAAGGGGCTCGTTATAATTGTTATGCCTCCGCCAACGAAGTGGCCGGAGGTATTATGTTTTCGGGTTGTCCGTCCGTCCGTCCGTCCGTCCGTACGTCCGTCCGTCCGTCCGTCCGTACGTCCGTCCGTACGTCCCGTTTTCGTTCTCGCGATATCTCAAGAACCAGTTGACGGATCAATTTCAAACTTGGTATGAGTGTACATATTGGGGTGACAATGATCTGATTAGATTTTGGGTGTCATGAGGTCAAAGGTCAAGGTCACAGGACTCAATATATATGCAAAAATGCCTCGTTCTTGCGATATCTCAAGAACTGGTTGACGGATCAAATTCAAACTTGGTATCAGTGTAGATATTGGGGTGGCAATGATCTGATTAGATTTTGGGGTTCATGAGGTCAAAGGTCAAGGTCACAGGACTCAATGTATGCGCAAAAATGCCTCGTTCTTGCGATATCTCAAGAACCGGTTGACGGATCAATTTCAAACTTGGTATGAGTGTACATATCGGGGTGCCACTGATCTGCTTAGATTTGGGGGGTCATGAGGTCAAAGGTCAAGGTCACAGGACTCAATATGTATGCAAAAATGGCTTGTAATGGCAAAATTTCAAGAACTGAATGTCAGATTTCAATCAAACTCGGTACCTGAATGTATCATAAAGAGTCAACGTAGCCATAAAATGTTGGGGTCATGAGGTTAAGGTCAAGGTCACGGGACTCATTATACATGCAAAAAAGCTTGTAATGCCAAAATCTCAAGAACTAAATGTCAGATTTCAATCAAACTTCGTACCTGAATGTTTTTTAGGGAGCCATCAAAGATTGGGGTCATATGGTCAAGGTCACAGGAGGGCAATTCCAAGCAAACATTGACATAACCACTGATTTTTCAAATTCGTTGTACCATAACAAATTTGGTATCAAATGAAAGCTAAAAGATTGAACTTTCCAAAAATGTATTTTGTTTTTGAAAAAAAAAATTGTAAACTATTATTTTATTGTTAATATATAGCATAAATTAATTTTCAGTTATTTTCACAAAACATTCAATTAAATATTAAGCATAAAAGAACTGCGAAAAGGAGTTTTCATAAAATTTTATTTCAGTGTTGATAGGATCATTGCTTCAATTTTTCAGATAAATATCAATTTCGTCATTTTCGCTCTTCGTTCCGCTTCAGTGACTGTCTCATTTACAATCATTAATATGTCACGGCGTTACACTAAAAACATATATTTTTAATATTTCTGGAAAAATATGAATGGGAATGAAATAATTTTTTGTTTTCTCTGTATTAGCCCATAGGGCTATAATATGCATGCTGAATAGCAGCATTATCTTTCACCACTTATTAATATAATCAATATCAATTTGGTCACGGCGTTACGTTTTGTGTAACGCCGTGACGCTACCTACTGGATTCCCATTGACATAACACAGTAGACATAATCAAATAGTGTAAGATATTTTTTGTAGGTATGCTTGGGCATTGCTCATGCTATAATTATATGAATAGGGTCAGTTGATAATGTTTCCATCTCAAAGTTACCCGAGTCATGTATGTGTATGGGTTGTATGTCCGTCTGTCTGTATGTGCATCTGTACATCAGTGTTCTTTTTTTTGCAATATCTCAAGAATCGTTGGATGGATTTCGTTCAAACTTTGTACAATCCATGTATTTAGAGGTACGGATTATTGGATATGATTTTGGTCCATGAGGTCAAAGGTCAAAGGTCACATAGCTAACAAATATGCAAAAATTATATTATTATCAAGATAGTTTGAGAATCCTTGAAGGATAACATGATAATAATACTGGTATGGTCCAGTGAAGTATATGACCTGATTAGGGAATGGGGTCATGGGAGGTCATAGGTCAACAGGTCAAAATATTGTTGTTTTTTGTTCTCACAATTAAGTTCCAGAATCAATGTTAGAAAGAGTACTGTATGTAAAAGACAATTTTCTGAAACTGTTTGGGGCACAGGTCAAAGGTCACGCGGATAATTACCAATTCAAAAACAAACATTTACTAACTCTGAAATCATGTTACATGAAACAAATCACTTGCAAATATGCACTGTGCAGACCAAAAATTAAACATTTGTATGTTATTTTGAGAAACAAGGTCAAAGGTCAGATGTCAAAGGTCTCATATTTCATTGTTACATTTAAGTATGTATTTTGGTTTTAATATTTGATGGTTCCATTAACTAACTTCTGAAATAGATAAGAATTTCAATTATGTCCTAAAAGATTTTTTGATCAATAGAGGGCGCTGTGCTGCAAATTTGTGTCATGCGGATGATCATTTAATAGCATCTTGGTTATATCACCCATTCATCTAGTTCTTTATTGATTCTGGATCACTACATTAAAATTATATCATATTATTCATCTCTTTAATATCTCCCATATATATAACATGTACAATTCAGAGGTCACGGCGTTACAGTCACGGCGTTACAGTGCATAGATACATTTATGATATCATATTTACTATGAGCATTGGATTTTTTCTACATTTTTATTTGGATGTTCTAGCTTGATGTCTAGTACAAAGAATCAATGTGACAAAAGTGCAAAATGTTCCTGTAGTTCACAGAGTTTACTTAGTTTCTTAGCATGTAAGAAACCCATGTCTTTTTGCCGTCACGGTGTTACGGCAGATATTGATATTCATAATTAATAATTTATTGTGAATTTTGGTTTTCTTGCCTATTGTAAATTATTGGTAGGATAGTGGTTACAGATGCATATCAAAAGTTGGAATTGCCCAGGACTCAAAATATATGAAAAATATTTTTAATAATTAAATCGGTGCATGTTAATTTGGGCTTGATATTAAAATCGCGTGATAGCGGAGGCATAATTTTCGATTGCGCGCAATCGAAGATCCATCTAGTTTTGTTTGTTATAATTTGTTTTGTGAAAATGTATATATGTTATAAACTATCAGTTATATTGAGAAATGTGTACTATTTCAATACATCTTTGGTTGATGTTGTGAAATATTTATTATTTTCATGAACATTCTTTTTTCTCTAATTCTGTTAAGCAATATTTTGATATAACAATAATTGTTTTAAGAGTGTATAAGGCAACTGAAACATTGTGTTTCTTGCATAATCAAATTTTCCCTCTGGATATAATAATAGTAGACATGTTGAAATAATCTTTGATTAATTGATTAACAGTGTTCCATATAAATGTCTCATTTTACAAACGACAGGGCTCTGTGTGGCAGAGACTTGGTGCTAAGGTAACAGCTGTGGAGTTTCTAGGGCACGTTGGTGGAATTGGCATCGATATGGAGATGGCGTAAGTATAATGATGATAATAAAACACAGTTTTTACATACTACACATTGCCAAAGCACATCCTACTGTGCTTGTAATATTATCCGGGGCCTGATTTTTTCAAGCGCTCTTCGGTAATATTTTAACTGCCTAATCTACGAATATACAACAGTTGTCCTACACCATTTTACAAAAGACTGCCAAGTTAAAATATAAGTTTTTTTTTTCTGTGTGTGATCTCCACATTTGTTCTCCTATTTGTCATTCTTTCTTTTCAGTCTTTTTTAAAACAAATGATTCTTCATTCTATGTCAATAACATATTTTGTGTGATTTATTAGGATTCAATGTTTCACTCTGACCTGTAATATCTTTCTACTTCTAGTAAAAAATATTTCAATTTGTGTTATTATTTTGTAAGTTTAAAGGGATAGTTGAGTTCTGGTAAGGAGCGTACAGTTTTAGTGAAACTGAATTTTAGTAACCAAAACCTGCATCATTACATTACAAACTAATAGTTATAACTAGAAAGGAACACAAAATTACAAATGACGTAGTAAAGATCATGTTATCATTCAAAAAGAGCCGTTAAAACGTAAGAGGGCGCTCTCTAAACACTCATCGGTTTCAACCATTTTGAATAAAATATTGTGCATGTGATGCTTTGTTGAAATAGTGATTAGATAGAGAAATAACCAACAACTATTTAAATACCTATTTTGTAACTTTTTTGAAAAGAGGAAGCATTTTTTTGAATTTTTAACGGCTGGTTCAAAATTCTCTAATAAACCCGGGCCCCGGGTTTATTACAAATTGTTATATTTATGGATATTTCAGCCGTTTCTGAACCGATTTTGATCAAACAAAGATGATTTTATTATTTAAATATTATGCTCTTTCAAATTTTACACTCAGTTTTTCATTACCTCACAAACCAATTAAGTAGTCTAGCGCCCTCTCTACCAAAACTCAACTTTCCCTTTAATGTTGCATTATTGATAAGGAAAATGAAACACTATTCACGGCAATGCAGAATCACTGTGATATCACTGTTTCTGTTGAATCAGTCAAAGGCACTAATCTTTTCTTTAGGATTCAGCAAAAACTTCCAGAGGATCTTGGCCAAGCAGGGCATCAAGTTCATGCTAAACACCATGGTCCTATTAGGCAGTGACATCTCAGTGTTGTTAAAATCAGTGAAATTATCACAAAAGTAATATTAACTCAACAGTAATATTTTCTTTTCTTTGTTTTTAACGATTCAGCAAAAACTTCCAGAGGATCTTGACCAAGCAGGGTATCAAGTTCAAGCTGAACACCAAGGTCATGTCAGCATCCAAGTCAGGCAGTGACATCACCGTTTCTGTTGAATCGGCCAAAGACCCGAGCAAGAAGGAAGATATCTCTTGCGACACGTTGCTGGTTTGCATAGGACGCAGGCCCTACACAAGCAACCTTGGCTTAGAGGTGAGCACTGATGTAACTTCAAATGGCTTTCAGTTGTTTTAAGTAATTCTAGTTGGTCTATTAAAGGGACTTAGTAACATTGTCCAAATCCTCAAAATAAAATTTTTATTCTAGCGGTTCCCTCATACCTTGTTGTATTCGTATTACCAATAAAATCATGGGACAGGTTTCGGTTTTTCAAATTTCCCTTTCGTTACAAAGATATGTACGATCGAAGTATTCAGATAAGAAAAACTCTGGTGGAGTTTTTCTTACTGTGTACAAAGTGAGTTAGTGACTATCACTTTGCATTTTCACTCATTACTTGGCCATGCAATGTCCATTTGAATTGAAATTTTCACACAATACCCTGTGGACATATGAGATAACAACAATATACATTGCATCAACCATTCATCACTTTTTGCACATGTCAACAAAGTTACTAGATCCCTTTAAAATGGCATTTGGTCTCATACATGATGCCTAAAACTTCCCCAAAGATTTCATCAACCCCAAACCCTAATCCTGACCCCCAAACCTAAACCTAACCTTGGCCATAATCTCAACCCCTTATCCTTACCTTTACTCCTAATCCTTATCTTCTAAACTTGTATTTTATAGAGTAGACAAAATGTAACATAGAAAGCAGAACAAAATTTGTTAGCCCATAACAAAACAAAATTACATGAAAGTTATATTTGGTGGCCCAGTTGGGCAAGTAAACTTTGTGTTGATTATATTGTGATGGCCTAATTTTCTTATTTTGTATTGTGGTTATGGGCTAGTGAACCAGTTCTAAGTTCTAGCCCCAACCTGATCATTTGTTTCTTTTTGTTTCCTCAGGAGCTTGGTATTCCACTTGATGAGAGAGGGAGGGTAGTCGTCAATGAACGGTTTGCAACAAATGTTCCCAGGTAAGGGTGGTAGTCCTGGGGGGTGTTTCACAAAGATTCTAAGTTGAACTTGACTCTAAGTTGGACTTAACTATTATGGAAAGCCATTTATAGTCTTGGAATACAATATATTCAAAAGCAACAAAGCGCAAATTTTAGACTTTTCATAAATGCTGCATCAAGAACATGAAATCTCCTTGATAAAGGAAAATATTAATGATTTGAATCAACATGTTATGCCTTTGAAAAAGGACTTTTACAAAAAAAAATCAAAGAAACTAATGGCTTTCCATACTTTTTAAGTCCAACTTTAAGAGTTAAGTTCAACTTAGGATCTTTGTGAAACACCCCCCTGTTGACGTCTAAATGCTGACTTATATACAGTAGATATACTTGTACACTGGAAAGAATTGGTGTAGACTAGCGGGTTAGCCGATGATGTAATAATACAACATTTTTGAGCAAATGTCATCTATAATAATTGCCATCTGTAATCAACTGCGACTTTTTTAACTATTTAGACTGCAAATTTGTGCAAGATGTAAATGCTTTTTTCTGTAGTATGTTAACCCGTTGTTTACGGGAACCGGGTTGGCTATGTAGAAAGTATATGAGGATTTCAGAATCTCGAAGGGAACGGGTTAACAATTAGAGATTGCATAGCTAGGCTCATACTTGCTCTCAAGGCTGGAAATGAGGTAATCATTGAAAAGAAGGCATTGTAATGGTGCCAGTTCACATCGTCTACAACTGTGTTTTATCAGTGTTTTTCAACTTTCTTTACCAAAGTTATTATAAAGCCAACATTTTATTCCTCTCTTCGCAGCGTGTTTGCGATTGGCGACTGCATCGCGGGACCCATGCTGGCCCACAAGGCTGAAGACGAAGGCATCATCGCCGTGGAAGGCATGGCCGGCGGACCGGTTCACATCGACTACAACTGCGTGCCGTCTGTGATCTACACTCACCCGGAGGTTGCCTGGGTGGGCAAGACGGAGGAGCAGCTCAAGGAGGAGGGCGTCAAGTACAAAGTGGGGAAATTCCCCTTCGCTGCTAATAGCAGGGCCAAGACGAATGGTAGGTATAATGTGGGGAAAGCAGGTAGAGTATTCAGAGCTGAGATGCAGCGAGCTACTTGTCCTTAATTTTGCCACCTTGAGCTTTACCAAATACAAGCTCTGGCAGGCTGTTGTGCACAATTGCATTCTGCATGTTGACAAAAATGAAAGAAGAATGGAATTATTCAGCTGATACCAAGGATGCTATATAAATGAATGCAAAAACTGACAGACAAACTTCATCAAGGTTGAAGTAGGGGGCAGATTATTCTATTTCTATTTATTCTTTTCACTTTGAGCATTAGTTCATGTTATGCTTGACTAGCACTAATTATTTTCAGAATTTGATTTTCAGCTGGTACTGATGGCCTTGTCAAGATGCTAAGTGATGCTGAGACAGATAGGATTCTAGGAGCACACTTGACTGGGGCTGCAGCAGGTGGATGATAAATATATTCTTTCGCTTCTATTCACTGAGGGCATTTATTTATGTGATTCTTGACTCTAATCATGTTCACAATGTAACTTTCAGCTGATACCGATGGCCTTGTCAAGATGCTTAGCGACGCCGAGACAGACAGGATTCTAGGAGCTCACATCATCGGGGCTGGAGCGGGCGAGATGATCAATGAAGCAGCTCTGGCAATGGAGTATGGTGCCTCATGCGAGGACGTAGCACGAGTCTGCCACGCACATCCAGTAAGTCAAATTCTTTCTTTTTTTTCAACCAGAGAGGTGTTGTATAATATAGCAAAATTGTGATTAAACGGAAGTCAGAAAAAGTGTGTATATGAGCAAATCTGATAGGCTCAAATGTGCATATCTTCTGACTTGCGTTTTAATCGCAACTTTGTAATTGATAACAACACTTTATTCAGTACACCCAATTCAGGACTGGTCCTGAAGTCTATGAAGGGTGCAGGTTTTACTGAAGGCAAGCAGTCTCGAATTGGTTATTGCATGTTGTGAATTTATGTGGAAAGGAAACAAAAGAACAATTGTTTTTAACTTTATTGCTTTTTGGATGTTTAATTGTCTTCCTAAGTACTTTCCTATCCTTCGTTTAAAATTATTTATTCTTGTAATATGAATTCCTGATTACATGTTACCAGTTACAACTTTATAGTCAATCTCTAGTTATCATACAAATAAAGTTTTTATTTGTTAAAAGAGAATATTTTGGAGGAAAAAAATGCTTGCTTGGACATCAAAGCACTAAGATGATTATTTATTTCAGAGCTTAATATCAGATTTTGTTCTTCTTCAAACTATGCTCCTAAGCATGTATGTAATACATTTGTTGGTATTATTATTGTTTGTGTTCTCATGAAATTTTACCATTATATTTCTTTAAAAATCATTGATGCAATAATTTGAATACAGTTTAATTATAACATTACAACAAGACCTATTTTATTTTATTCTCTATCCCCCCCCCCCCCCCCCCCCCCCTCCTGCAGACGGTGTCAGAGGCTTTCAGAGAGGCAAATATGGCGGCGTACAGTGGCAAAGCTATCAACTTCTAAATGTTTGCTATTAAATATCACACCTATCAATAGTAAGTCAGGGAAACATGCAATGGCCAAAACTCTCATCAGATGGTTGAAGTAACCCTAGGTTACTTTTAGACCATGGGTTAAATTTAACACATGGTTGGTAGATTCATACCAAACTTAGTCAGCGGGTATTCATGAGTTAATTCGTGGTTAACTGACAAAAAGATGTCATACAAACATGAATTAACCCAGGGTTTCGTTTAACCAGGCGTTGAGAATTCGAGCCATTATATGCCCCTGAAATTGAAGAGGGTCAAAAGGAAATTTTTTAAAAACCATCAATAATTATAAAAACGTTGGTTTGTAGAAGGGCAAGATAGTTGTTGTTGCATTTCTTTGTCCACTTTTGCTAAAATCAGTGTCGACATAATTATAGAGTCCATATTGTTCATGTCATATTGAGTGTATGAATATGAATTCCCTAGGCCCCCACCCGTCACCCTAAACACTTCTCTTTTTGTGTTGTTGGTGTTGACCATTTCAGCTCTTGTCCTGAAAATGCTACGGCTGCGGTCTATGGTGAATGTGAATTTTACTATTTATCACATAGTCTTTGATGGGTTATACTGTGCTACTTGTGTCTTGTGACAATGTTTGTACAAGTTTTTTTTACTGATGTGGAGGGTTAAAACTGGTAAATTTGAATATGAATAGCTATCATAAACAAAGAGATTAGTTATAGTAGAATTCCACAAAAAGGGAAACTTCTGAAACATCTCACTCATTAAGCATGTATAGCAGATGCCAATGTTTGGAAATGCAGATTATTTAACATTTCTCATCAAATGCAACTGCCTGAACTTCCAAATGATTTTGTTCACTAATTTTTCCAATGTGATCAGGTTTACTTAACATGTGGTCGGTAGATCTGTGAAAATTGGATTGGATTAATTTATTTCCTTTTTTTACCTTATTTTTTCCTCCAGAGCTAGAATTATGTTTCAAGAAAAGATCTACTTTTTTCATACATGTACAATTCTCTCTGCTTTATTGAGAGTTGGTGAGAGAATGGTTTGTACCCGTGTTAAGCCACAGAATCATTTTGTTATTGCATATTTTAGAAGTGTTTATATTTAAGAGACTGTCCAACAAAAAGGAGTGCCCCTTTATGTATTAACCCAACTTTAGAGATATGCAATAACTTTGTGGAAAATCAACGTTTTTAAATTCATTCATATTTTCAAACCAAACAAGTACTAGTATTCAAACTCCGATGAGATAATAACAAGAATCGAATCATCATTGAAGATTTGTCCCTTCAGCTGGTGAATTGTAACAGTATTTCCAGGTGTGAGAAATACACAATTTTGTCTTCAAATCCAAAATGGAACATGGATATTTAATTTGCTGATGGATTTCAGGCATTTGATTCCATCGCAATACTCTTTAAATTCAGATCAGTTTCCATACAGGTAGCATCCATGAATTATATCCTGATGTAAAACAGATTGTATAAGTCTTGCATTTAGAACTTTTATTTATGATTTAAAATATTTAATTTGAAGTTGATACATGCTGAAAAACAGGCATTGGGGTTTGGGGTTATTGGTGGAACTTTGTTTTGTTTTTCTTGTCTACATGTGTAAATTATGTAGAGAATAATGTAGACATTCATCTTGTGGTCATATTCTTTGGCGCTTCACAAGTGTATTTGCAGAGATTTAATAAATTTTGAAATGTATTATCCTGTAGACCGTGTGTATCTAGCAATTATTTTCCAATCTGTCTAGTTTGTATGTATTTAAATTAACATGGAACAAATGTTGCAGCAAATATTGCTAATTAAGCAATGGTTGCTGTTATCATAAATAGGTGATTGAAAGGAGACACATTAGACTTCTGTTTTTTTTCTTCATTTATGACATTCAGTTTATTTCTTGACATAATTATACATACATTTTCGTCATATACAATGTGTGTAAGAAAAGAAAATTTGAAGAAAAAAATGGCAATGATTGTCAAAAGTGTTATAGGCCAATGATAAACAGTCGCATGACCAGGGAAAATAAGCGCTTAGAGGCTGTTCTGCATTAGGCACTCTACAAATACGATCTATTATTATTATTATAAATCAAATTTATGTTTTGTAAAGTCAGCTCAGCCCCAGAGGTGCGAGCACCGAAAAGATATTGGCCTCATCGGGACACATTTTGTCAAACATTCTTATCAAGAAATGGGGATACATACTGCACCAATATGTACATGTTAATGTATATCAAATTCTTTGAACATGATAAAGAATATGAAGGGAAACAATTAGCACAATTGTGTGTATTTCCCCCACAGGGTTGATTGGCAATATTAAAATATTAAAAGGTATTGATAACATTCTTTTTAGCATGCTATTTTAGGTTGCCTTGCATTGTTTAGAACCATTGCCTTTGGCAATGAATAGCTGCGACACCAGACCAGTGTACTCTGTAAAAGAACATTTTGATTGCTACTTTTATAGAAAATATACACCTTACAAATAAAAAAAAAAAACAATTATGTTACATAACGATGCCAGATGCCAGACTCTGGCAAGAGTAGAAGAATAAATATGTCAGTATTCTGATTCTTTCTGGGGGGTAATTCACCGATACCATAAAAAAAAAATTCTGCTCAGAGTTTCTTTTATAATTACACAATTAAATAACACCAAAGTAATGATTTTACAGAGTCATATTCATATCATAGTTTTACAGTGGAACCTTTCTATAATGTGGAGCTTGGGGACAGGAAAACTACCTTGTTATAACAGTCAAATATTAAAAGAATATTCAGTTTGGAGTTTGGACCAGAAAAATTTCCTTGTTCACATATATCAGAGCTTTTTAAAACGAATTTCCCATGTATATATTACTAGAACATTCATTTGTAACACATATATAGTACAATGTACATTTTTTTCTATATACATACATGAATACAAACTCAGAAAATTTACTAGAATTTACAAAAATATAAATTTGAAATGTTCATACTGTAGTACTTATATTGAAGTGTTGGCTGATTCATATGGTGAACGCAAGTTGACAAATTTCAGCAAAATGCTGGCAAGATTTAATAGATTTTGAAAATATTTTAAAAATCATAGAATTTGTACATTGCATAATCTAAAATAACAGGCATGTATCGCAATATAATATAACTCGAAGTACACCTACCAAGTGCAAAACATATAATAAATATATTTTCTTTTTCAAAATCTGGATTTTTAAATCACATTAACATTTCTAACAAGTAAATGTGCTTAGCAAAAGCATTTATGCTGGTACAATTACAATTTAGGATAACGTTTTCCAAACTTGATATGCTCTATATAATCTCTTTAAAAATAGTATTCTATAGTTGCACTTTCGAAGATAAATTTTGATGACATGAATAAAGTTTGATGACATGAAGAAAGTTTGGAAGAGCTGTGCATCAAAAGCATAAATGTATATACAAATGTATATATGAAAAATATTGGGATTATACAATATAATATGTATACAAAATAGTACTTTTTACTGCTCCATATGTAGACACATACAGACATGTTTTGATAATAAGTTATAATCAAATTGTATATGCATGCAGAGAAACAAACAAAACTCATACACAATTGTATGCACACAAAAACACAAACAAAACAAATATAGAATGTACAAGACTACCACAATTAATTATCTAATTAATTTGCTTTTGAAGGTCTTTTGAACAGTGGCATACGTACCTGTACATGTATTATCACTATTTATATTCCCAGAATGACAATTTTGATCTACTTTCCACTTTTACATGTCACAGAAAACAAACTAGAATTTTTAAACTAAAGACCATATTTATCAGTGTTGGATGACTCGAGGCTGGACACGACGACTCGGGCAGAGTCCAGCTCGAGGCCAGTCAATGTTTGACTGCATGTTTGTCTGTATGAAGTGATTCCTTTTAATCACTTGATAGAGTGATAGATCAATTGCCTTTGGTAAAGAAAAGGAATAAATGTAAAATGAAATAAATAAAATTAAAAAAAGTTGGACTGGGACTCGGATGGTCTGGACTCGGACTCAGACTCGGACTCGGATACAACACTGATATTTATATTGCAAATTGATTGCAAGGCTTCCCAATATCTGAAGAACAGAATTACACATATTGCTTTAAAAAGTTAATTGTTGGTATTTCCTAATAGAGTTGTGCATTATGTAATAAATCTTTTTTGTCTTTATTTGACCCTGTGAACATGGCAACATTCTATGGGCCAGTGACCTTCGCTATGATATTCCTTTAGTGTCGCAAAATTTGCTTGATAAAGTGATGTGTTAAAAAAATGATGTACCTTTTCTATTCTCATAAATAAAATGTACTGTAAAGTTTGTAAATAATGAATGCGAACACTTGCATCACCTTTTAAAACATAAGTTGAGCTTAAGAGTTGCACATTTTTAAACAAAATCTGTGTCATCTCCATATCATTACACAGAGACATGTACAATAATGATATAAATGATATCTATGGCATGTGTATCTCTAGAAGCACTAAAGAGTATACAGGACTGGGTCCTCATCTACTTAAGCCCTTGTCACATATCACTGGATAGCATTAACGGATGCCGACAGAGATCAACATTTGCAATCCGTTCGTCTCCATTCGTATGTGTTTCTTGCCCGTTTCGTGTTCGGCGACTTGCGTTCCTTGTCGGGCGATGTCCGTTGTTTTATTAAACGGAAAGTTTTGTGCAAGCAGCAATAGAGATGACTTTCACCACAGGATAATTTGATTTTGCAAATTTTCTCTCCGTCAGGCATCCCGATTATGCTATCTGGTGATATGTGACATGAGATATGTGACAACACCCTTTCAAAAGAAGTTCTGTGGTTCTTGGAGTCCCAAGATGGCAGTCTTGTGCCTTAATGCTATAGTACAAGGTTGTTGGTGCATCAAGTGTTTGATATCAATGGGAATGCAGTGCACAGCAGTTCAGATCTCTGACTTTGTGTAAAGATTCTTCCCGGCACAAGACAAGTTCTACATAAAGGCAATCCGTCTTGAGCTTCCCTCTACGCCTCGGATTACAAGCAAACTTGTTCCTCTCCATTCGTCAAGCCAGGAGAAGTTGCATTGGCATCTCTCCCCGGGGCAGCAACACGGTGCGCTGTTCCGTCATCGTCTCGGTCGGAGAGAGTCGGCATGGACGTCTCACCGGTCAGGTTGGATGTGTCGCTGGATTCAATGGATTTCAGTTCTAGGGTTTTCATCTTACGGTACCGGTAAGAGGATCCCGGCTGGTTTGGGTTTTGCGATGAAGATGGAGGTCTGATTGCGTAGGAGTCAGGCACAGATCCGGTCAGGTTTGAAGGAGCAGAGGAGGGCGAGCATGGACGTCCAGGAGCGCCCCTGTGAATCAGGTCACCAGGACCACATGGAGGACTCCTCCTCCCTTCATAGGGCCCTGGTGGGTAATGCACTGCATTATATCTATCGGGGTGGTAACTGTATCCCTGTTGTGGCTGGTAACTGGCACCCCCGTTCCTCCCGCTTCCCTCAAAATTCTGGTGGGGGTGCCCGTTCTGGGGATGAAAACGGTCACTGTCGGGGGATCCCAATCTAGGGTCATACCTTGGAATCCTGGAATCATGGCCCATTCTGGGGTCAATTTCTCCCCTTGGATCACTGTACCCCACGTTTGGGTTGTACCCCATTCTTGGGTCGTACCCCATTCTTGGGTCGTACCCCATTCTTGGGTCGTACCCCATTCTTGGGTCATACAGCATCTCTTGACCATTTCTAGCCCCCGGGAGATGGCCGAACTGCTCCCTTCCATCTCCTCCATTTGGGTACCAGCTAGAACTCTGTTGGGGAACAGGACTGTATCTCGGTTGGTAGGCCACATTGTGAGGGACGCTTGGCCGCTGTTGCTGATAGCCACTGGGGTAAGAAGATCCAAAAGATGATGACGTAGTACTGTCTGGCAGAGAGGGTCTCGTGTATATGTTGGTGCTTGGCGAAGACATGGGAGGAAAGTAATCACATCGGGTACGTGCTTCATACTGGCCGTTCCCTGGCATCTGGTCATGAGGCAACATTCTCGGCTGATCTGGCGTGAAGTTGCCTGGACCCTGGGCCTTCTTCAAGTCTGGGCCATTCACCAAAAGATGCAGTCCAGCGTATGGTTCCTCCATCTTCATCTCAGAAGCTTGACTGGCTACACCAGTTTGCATGTTGCCTCGTTGCCCACCGTACATGTACGTACTTTGCGTGTGGCCATAGGGCCTACTATCGTTGCTTTCTACCTTGATATGTTGCCTACCATTGTTGATTGCAGCATTGGCCCACTGCCTGGGGTCGGTGCTAGCTGCGTAACCCTCTGAATTGTTGCTGATAGGGCAAGAGGACTCCTCCCCGGGTCTGGAGTCCAGGGGCTCGGTGTTCTCGGTTGGTTGCCCTGTGGGAGAAATGTGGTAGACAGAGGGTACAGTTAGAATCCAGCATTTACATGTACATGTGTTTAACTCATTAAGTGCCATACTGCCATAATCATGACTGCAAGCTTGTGCTCCCTTGCCTTATGCATGTCTGCAAGGATGGGAAGGATGGGGCAAGATGTCTACTCCACGGGTCTGGAGTCCAGGGGCTCGGTGTTCTCGGTTGGTTGTACAGATGGAGAATTATGCAGTGGGTGCAGTTAGTACATGTATCAAGCATTTTACCTACTATATGGATGACCGCATGCTTGTCCTACAAGCGATGAGCAAACAATCTAATAATGTTCTTTTCTTTTCCTAGTTGAGAAGCACCAGGGTGCCAATGAAACGTGTAAAGAGATGTCTAGGGCCCATAACAAAGATTCACAATTAACCAATTGATCGTACAATAAATCACAAATCTTAATGTTTTAACCAATTCAACACTTTCGTATTCGTATCTTACTATCTCCATAGACCCAAGCCCGAGTATTTTCTGAACCAGTCCTGAACAGGATAATACATTTCAGATGTGCACAAGATAGGGTGTACTACATGTATATTATGCCCGGCGCAGACAGAGCCGACTCGACTGGTTGTCATTCCGATCGGCTCAGTTTTTAGTGCCTCACGACACACATTTTGCCAGTCGAGAGACAGTCGGATGCCAGTTGGGGCCGATTCAACACGATAAATCTGCTCCGACCGACCAGGCCCAACTCTAGCCTGATTAAAACCAGTCGGATCGGGTCGAGTCGGCTCTGTCTGCGCCGGGCTTTACACAAACCCCTCTATGTTTTGATACAAAAAGAGCTGCATCACTTCACTAATCCCTCGCACTTATCCCCGAGTTGATTTCTTATCCTTTGGGTTTGTGTCAGGTTTATATTAGCTTTTGACCATCAAAAGCATTGAAAAGAGTTTTAGGAAAAAAATAACCAGCCCAAGTCAGAGCTCATGGCAAGAGCTTTCTAGAGCACAGGTCTAGCATTTCAGAGGTCTCGGGCTTGAATCCCAGGAAACCATATTCTCTTTGGTAATTTTGATTTACATGTATATTCTACTTTTCTTGTCAGTTTTCCTCTATTTGAAATAATAACACAAACTCCTATATAGTATTTGATGTGTATCATGTATGAGACATCCGGTCATTGTTTGGGTGGATGGGGGGGGGGGGGGGGGGGAGGTTCAGGAAGTAATAGCCAGATGTTTGGCATTTCAGGAAGTGGTAGGAAGTAAGGTTTTTGCAATTCGAGGACTACAAGTTGTACAAATCTGAAGTACTCACTAACATGCACATGTGTGACAAGGATAATACTAGCAGTACCAGAGTATGTACACATGATTTTGAGTTTGAATGAAATACTGACCATTTCTCTCAGATGAACTAGTTGCTTCTTCTTCAACTCTCTTGTTGATTGCAATCAAAGATTTCAGAACCTAAGAAAATAAGAAATTCACAAACAAAATGTTATGAAGAATTACATGTATATCACAGTAAGCCAAAAAAATAAGCTATACACTTTGAATATCAAATTAGATTGAATGACCAAACTAAAAAAAAATACAATATTCAAAAGACACTTGTAGAATCTATAAAAACCCATTAATTAAAAAAAAAATGTAATAATACTACCTATTCTAATTTCAATAATGATTCAACCGAATGATAAATCATATTTTGTGGTTGGTGCCGGAAGTTGTCATTGTGTCCATTGGTCAGCCGCAAAAGTGCAATTACAGTCCAAATGAGGCTCTCCTCATTCAAGACCGGTTCCCTGCTAGATTTTGCAATTCCTATAGTTAATGCAGTTATCCAGCCATTTCCCATAGGGAAAAGGTTAATCAACAACATCTTTCAAGTCTAAACTATGCCAATCTTGTAATAGGGATATGTTAAACATAGTCATAATAGACAAAACTTACTCTGTATTACCAATAGAAGCAAGGGACAGGTGATGTTTTTTCAAATTTTCTCTTTCGATATAAAGATATTTATGACTAAAATTGGTTACAACTGTGTACAAATAACAGCAACAAACTTATTTTTAGAAAAAGTCACTTTTAATTTTTCGCTCATTTCTCTGCCATATAATACCCTGGGTAGGCCCGCTGCGTTTGTCCTTCAGCAAGACAATTAATCCACAACTGTTGCTCTCTACCCAGGTGTATAAATGGGTACCATGGTCGGGTGTTAATTAGCCTTAGCACCATCATCAGTGGCAGCTCGGCTAGTATGCTTCCCGGGGAGTTGAGAAAGTACGCAATATCATTGTGCGGGTTTGAAATGTACCTGATGACCATGGGTAATAATAATTGAATAATTATTTAAGCGCAGTAGAGAATATATTCATAGTAGCTGCACTATATAAATGTTCATATTATTATCATTATATTAACATGGAATATGTGTGCATCACTCAGTGGACATATTGGATCACAGAAATCAAACATTTGTTCAGTCGTTTGCATATGTAAACAAAGTTACAATACCTCTTCCATCTGTGGTCTACGCTTGAAGTCATCAGCGCATCGGTTGGCCAGCTGCAGCAGTACGTTCACGTGGCGAGAGGGCCAGTCTGGGCAGAAGGGGTCCAACAGCTCATCTACGGCTCTCTGGGGATTCTCACTATGAGTACCCAGGATGCGATCAACATTATTGGTCTACAGCAAAGGAAAACAAATTGTTATTTTGATTTTTGATTGATCAATTATTCAATTTATGGGTTTTTTCAGGGCTCCTTTTCAAGTTTGCAGGAGAAATCTAACAGCTCTCAGGGGAATCCCATTATAGGCATCCTGGAAAATATCAACATTCCTGGTCTACAGCAAGGGGGGGGGGGTGAAAATGTACTATTATTAATTTCATTTTGATTCATTATCACTTTTTCAAATATAGACTTCATGTTTGCCCGCATAAAGATCACACCCTGAAATTTATTTTACATGGAACTCAAAACAGATATTATACCCAGCTCTTTGGGGCATTTCATGGACTAAATTGCCCTTAGCCGGCGCCCCACGAATAATTTGGCAAACAAATTGGCCAAATAAAGAAATAGAATGTAGAGTGTGCCCCTCGATATTTGTCATGCCCCCCACCCCCTGCCCCCCCTCCCCCCTCATCCACACAAAATGCGTACATGTATGTACAATATGCCACTGTACAATCATGGTTCGCATTGCAAAACAGCAAGACATAACCACTTTAAAGTACATGTAGTTTTTGTACAGGTACATTACATTTGAAAAGTTGACTATATATCAAATATCCACTTCTAATCAGACTCACCAGAAGATTGTCGTGTTTGAATCTCTCTTTCGATGCCCCAGCTTTTTCTCCCGTTACGACCTCCATCATGACCTGCAATAAACACAGGGAACAAATGAAGAGTATAATATGCAAAACATGAAAATGCCATTTGTGCCATTTGAAAGATAAATCTACCATCATATAAAACATTAAACAAACAATTTTAATGATACTTCAAGTTCAAGTTCAGTTCATTTTGCATTTTCTATAAAGAAAAGTACAAACAAGTATGCATCATTTTGAAAAGCAAAGAGTAAAACAGTAAAACTTCCCAAATACATAAAAACATCATCACAAAAAAAAGATAACGAGCTAGTGTAGTGGATGCCAGGGATCAGGTAAAGTAATTTGGCAGAAAGCCCTTGTCATAAAGCAGTAAAAGCAATAATTATCTACACGGAATCGGTTAAAAAGGGTAAAGCTTAATAAAAACTGACCACGCCAAAGCTGTAGACGTCCAGTTTGGTCGAAAGCTTCCGTTTCTGGTTGCCCGTGAACTCAGGAGCCAAGTAAGCCCTGGTCCCAAACACCACACCTGTCCTCATGACCGTGTACTCCTTCCCCTCGGTGGGACCTGGTCTGGCCAGACCAAAGTCCGCAATCTTGGCCACAAAGTTTTCATCAAGAAGTATGTTTGCACTGAATGGGGAATGGAAATAGGGATCGTTGATAAGACCAAGGTACATGTAGGCCCTGGTTCAATACACAAATTTAAGAGATTTGCTTCTATTCTGTATAATTACAAATATATAGGTTGAATCATGCAAATATAATAAATTCAGTTGATATCTTTAATAAAAGGAAAATAGTAAGCTGAAATAATGACATCGTCATTAATTTTATTATTATTTGAAACATGAAGAATAATAATTTTCTTTCAACTTTAATAAATAAAGCTGAAATAGAATTTCAACAGTATTCAGAAAAGGCTTTACAGCATGGTTTTAACCCTATAAAGCCTGTAAGCACTTGTAGGTTTGAACAAGGTAGACAAACATGAATAACACACAAAAGAAAAATTAAACAAGATGATACCTTTTGATGTCTTGATGGATCAAAGTGTGACCTTTCTTTCCTGTGTGGAGGTAGAAGATACCCCTTGCAGCGCCCTCCAAGATGCAATGCCTCTGCCTCCAGTCCAATAGACCACGGGAGGACTGTAGTATGGAAAAAGGTATATTGCAACAGTCTTTGATTGGGTGCATGAATTCGCTTCAGGAGGGGGGGGGGGGGTTGCAAAAAGAGTTATGATCAATCGCAAAGTTGCGATTAATCGCAATTTTTAGTCACAAAATAAACATGTGCATTTGAACCAATCAGATTTGCGCATTTAAGTGCATTTTATGACTCGCGATTAATTTCTACTTTGTTGTTGATCGCAACTCTTAATGCAACACCCCCCCGGGACTGGTCCCGAAAATACAGTCAATAGCAAATGCATGTTATACCAAAATCAAACATTCTAGAATGGGTTTATAATGAAATTACTTCTGTCAGTCTAAAATCAACATTACAGTTTAAATACATGTGTCTGTTAGTTTGTTATTTCTAGACTCTCCTCCAGAGAGCCATTCTTCATGAAAGGGAAGATGAAGTATTAAGAAGTGAATTGAATGTGTACCTTTATTTCTAGACTCTCCTTCAGAGAGCCATTCTTCATGAAAGGGAAGATGAAGTATAGAGTGGTGAAGTGTGATGTCATAAATGATGTCATAAACATTTTTTTTTGAATTTTCAAATTTGGACTTCATTTTCAGAAAGAGCATAACAAATAATGTCCAAATACCGAAAATTAAAGGAATAGGTTACGTATTGGCCGAGATATGCCCATCCGAATGATTTGTTTAGTCAATGGGTAATCAGTGTTATAGTGCACTGGTTCCTAAATTTAGGAACCAGTGCATTATAACACTGATTGCCCATTGAAGTCAAATTCATTCGGATGGGCATATCTCAGCCAATACGTAACCTATTCCTTTGATTTTCGGTATTTGGACATTATTTGTTATGCTCTTTCTGAAAATGAAGTCCAAATTTGAAAATTCCAAAAAAGTGTTTTTATGACGTCATGGCTTCTGTACTCTATTAAGAAGTGAATTGAATGTGTACCTTTATTTCTAGACTCTTCTCCAGAGAGCCATTCTTCATGAAAGGGAAGATGAGATACAGGGTCTCGTCCTCATCGATGGAGAAAGAAATCAGCGACACGATGTGTTTATGACGATACCTACAGGGGGGAAAAGGGAACTTCAGATCAATAGAGTGCTAAAGTGTGATGTTACAGAAATGCAGGGCTTGACACAAGCACCTACCCGATTATCAAGGGCAAGCCATAATTGTGTATTTGGCTAGTAAAATTCATAGTAAAAGTTAGCAAGTAGAATGGTCTACATGTATATTGGTTGGCCGATTGGGTATCTAACATTTCTGTTCAACCAAAAGAGAAAATTTTAATTAGCGTCCTTTTTATCTGATCTAGAAGCAAGGGGGGAAAATTTGGTTTTGCATTGTATTTCACGCCCATAAATGTTCTATTTGGGCAAGTAAAACTTGAAAATTCATGATTTGACTTGCCCTAACAGGCGGGTAGAAAACAGGATTTTAGGTAATGGTTCAAAACAAAGTCAGGCAAGCTAGAAATTGTTCGTCTTGGCGGTTGCTCTAACCCACTATCAATGCCCAAATGGAAGGACAAGTTGATTATAACCATTACTACACATGTATGCACTAACAAAAGAATGTGTCATCTCTATGTTGGTACTCTATGGGAAGCTGATTTTGTTTCAACTCTGACCATGGAGTTAAACTAACCTTGACTAGCAGATTATTTTAAAGTGATCCCTGTAAAGTGTCAGATATTGCACAAAATGACATTTGAGACTTCAATCCCACTGTTTACGACCACTAGTGAAAAAAACGAATATTAAGTTATCACCGAATACGGATGGCCTGCCGTAGATTTGTCGCAGTAATAATCGTCCATTTGACGATATCCGCACCCGTGTATACAGACGGTACAGAATTTGCGCGCGCTCAGCTCAACAGTCGGGTACATCGACTCGTTGCGCTGCTGAAGGTTTCGGCTACTCCGCAGGCCAGAGTCCGTGATCGCGTGGCGCGCTGCCGGCCGTGGCCGGGCGTGTTCAACTACGGCAATTGTACTTTTTACCAAAAGCGTTGGGCAACGCTTTTCAGATGATGATTTTCAATGATAATTATCTTCATACTGAAGGGACATTTGAAAAAATCTAACCCTATTTTATTCTTCTCTTACCATAAGCTAAACAACACGGCAGAAGAGAAACGAGGAAGCTCCAAGTAATTTTCGTGGAGTTAGACACTTTACTTGGATCAGATATGCATTATTTCTGGAATTATATTGAATTGTAAGATTTAGATCAAATGCTGAACATTAGCATGAAGAGTGAGAGAAATGAATACATGATTTAAGATGAAATGTGATCTGGGCCCCGTTGCAGAGAGAGTTGCAATCGATTTTAAAGTTGCAATTAATCGCAAGTCAGAATATGTGACTAAATGCGCAAATCTTATTTTCCGACCTGCAATTAATTGCAACTTTACAATCAATTGCATCTCTTCTGCAATGGGACCCTGATGTCTTACTGAATTCAATCGCTGGGTTTTCTGCAATGGGACCCTGATGTCTTACTGAATTCAATCGCTGGGTTTTAAGTTCTCACAACATGCCCAAAAAGCCCCAAATACATCAGTGAACAAGAGATAACAATTGACTTACCATGTAAGAGCAGATATTTCCTTGATTTGATCTTTTCTGATCTTTTCTGACTGGTCAAACATCACATTATCATTCTGCGAAAGGAAAATAATTTAGTGGGAATTAAATTTCAAGCATGTCTTAATAAGTTGGCATTAATTTTTGTTTAAATAATTAGATACTAAAGTGAATGAAGAATAAAAATTACAAAAGAAGATAACGATCATTAGAATAACACACAAAGTTCAATACTAACGACAATTAATATTTAAGTTGATATTTCATATATATACTTGGGTATTTGTCAGGTTTATATAGCTTATAACTTGCACATGCATTAAAAAGTGTTTCATGAGAAGTTCCACCATACAAGAGCTTGTGGCACAATGGCTAGAGCACCAGTCTAGCAATCCAGGGCCCTGTTTCATTAAAGGGTACCACCACCCAAAAATAATATTCTTATTAAAGAAAGGTAACATCTTTAGTATTCCATTCCATCAACAAGTTCACAAAAATATGTTTCCAGAAAAAGAAAAAAAAAATTGGAAACGCATCACCATTCTAAATCATGCGTTCATGCGGTCTGAATTGCGAAGACTGCGATATGTGCGGTGAATTGCGATGTATGCAGAGCGAACGAATCGCCCGGGAATCTATTGTCTACAAACGTACGCGTGAATAGCATTGGCGCACTCGCAAGTGGTTGGCCCGTATGGAACCAGGAAATAGCAGTGGTTCCGTAAGTGGTGGAAATTAATTGCTTTGTTTATGAATTACACAACCCTTTGCAAAATGTTGGGTATCTATTTGATATCACAAAACGGTACCAAAACATATAATAATGTGTTGTTCTTTGCCTGGTGGTCCCCTTTGAACATTTCCAATTGTTGTAAATGTCCAATTATTGTAACTGCTCAGCATGGAGCATTACAGCTGTTGCCATGGTAGTTACAATAATGTTGGAATTTTTTTTATGAAACGGGGCCCAGAAGTGTCATGTTCGACTCTTTGCAAAGCCCACTTTCTTTGCTAATTTCATTTATTATCATTTGAGAGCACAAACCTTAATGATTTTCTTTATGGCCACCTCGGTCATGTTGCTCAGCTGTCCGTAGTACACCTTCCCAAAGGCCCCTTCACCAAGTTTCTTCTTGTCGCTAAAATCATCCGTCGCCTTAGATATCTCTGCGAAGTCGACCTTGATTGTTGTACTCAAACCTGCAGAAGGCAATTAAATAAGATTAAGTGATATTGACAATTATGTGCAGTCTGATACAAGGTTCTTATTCATTAAATTCTGCAAGAAAGAACATTTGTGACCTTACACCACAAAACGAGTAAACAACCAATAGGTTGGGAAAACTGATTTTGCTGATTTTCATATAACATTAAAATAGAAGCCATTACCTTTAAAATGGTATATAATTTGTCATATTGGGACTAAGCAAACCCTTTCAAAATGAATGGCAAAGATATGGAATATGGCTGATGCATTTTTAAAATAAGGGAGAAACAGGCGGCTTAAAAGATCTGTGTCTATTCATGGGCTGTAATAAGATCACATTTATTAAATGAAAAATTAATATTTAAACATGTTTTCTGATGCTCAAAATTTCCCAGAAGGTAGATTATTTTAGCTAATTAAAGAGAAACTACCACAGCGACATAATGGTTGTTTTGTGGTGTAAGGTCACATTTGTTCTCTTTGTCCCTGTGAGGCCCCTTCACTAAGTTTGTCCTTGTTGCTAAAACCATCCCTCAACTTAGATCTCAGTTCAATTGTTGTACTCAAACCTGCAGAGGTGACTCTGGTTTTCAATAAAAAGAGCTAATTAGACATCTTATGAAACTCCATCTGCAGGAAAGAACATTTGTTTTCTTCATCTCAAAGGCCCCTTGACCAAGTTTCTTCTTGTCGCTAAAATCATCCGATGCCTTTGATATCTCGGCCAAGTCAACCTCAATTGTTGTGCTCAAACATGCATGAAATAATCAAATCAGATGAAATATTGATATCTATAAGTTTGTACAGGTTAAAAGGAAGAAATATGAAACAATAAATAGTATCATTATTATCAACTAAGTTGTTAAGCTTGCACTGGTCTAATGAGCACTCAGAGTCTGGTGATACCCATGTCTTGAAGGAGGTGGACAACTGTGAACCTAACACTGTTTGTCCGGCACACTGGATTATAAAGGTACACTCTAGAGAATACTTCCATTTAATTCTAAAAGCCATTCCAACAGAAGTATTAAACTCACACTGGCCAACAGCTGAGCACTCAGAGCTTGCACCGCTGCGTGGAGCCTTGAAGGAGGTGGACGACAGTGAATCTATGTCGGGCACACTGGGCGGAGGCTCAGCCAGGTCGTTTCTGCCGGAGAACCCCGATACATAGCGCATCTGCGGCCCCATGTTATCGCTGTTGGTTTTGTTGCTGTTCCCATTGGTGGTTGCGTTGCCGGGGGGACAGATGGACGCTATTCTATGCGGGTCTGGAGCAGGGAAGGTAGGATTGCTGCTGCCTTGGCTGTTGTAGCTCGGTGCGGTTGGGGCGCAGTTGGTGTTGGTGTTTCCGTATGGTTGCTGGTAGTAACTGTTGTTGGGGACTTGTTGCTGCTGGTGGTAGGAGGGTTGCTGGTGACGATGTGACTGACCCGAGTGCGGGGGCCCAAAGTGGTTCTCTGCAAGACAGAATGTAACAAAGTATGTAAGTCATAACTATAATCAAATTGTATGTGAAATTGTATATAATTTTCTATGAAAGTATAATGGCGAACTGCAAGTATTCGTACAGGGTAGGAGCTATACAATAAGTATACGGTAAGTTTAGGTATACAGGCTTCCCTTCTTAGTTATACCACTGTGCCCGAGATTAGTTACTGAAGAGCTTTACAAGGCGAAACAGCCTGTATAACTAAGAAACTTACCTTATACTTATTGTAATTTGCATTAAAGCTTTTCTGATTTAATAAGGTTGAGATATTGATAGTTTAAAATTGTGAAAAGGAGTTCATTAAATTAATGGTGTATGTCAAAAAATGTTGAAGCCGAGACCGAGATCCGTCAACAATTGTCGAGGCCGAGACCGAGATCCGTCAAAAATCTTTGAGGCCGAGACCGAGACCCCTTTTACCAATAAAGATATACAAACAATATTTTGTTATTGTTTTTACTAATCATCAAAAACCATTTATAAGGAAATGTAAATCATAAAATATAACGTCCTGTTCCGGACAGGAAATAAAAATGATATTACAATTTACTTTTTGGCAGTAAAGAGTCTAGATGCATGTCTAGATGCATTTGGTGGGTGGGATGGTTGTGGTGTGCCAAGGGTGGGTGGGATGGTTGTGGTGTGCCAAGGGTGGGTGGGATGGTTGTGGTGTGCCAAGGGTGGGTGGGATGGTTGTGGTGTGCCAAAGGTGGGTGGGATGGTTGTGGTGTGCCAAGGGTGGGTGGGATGGTTGTGGTGTGCCAAGGGTGGGTGGGATGGTTGTGGTGTGCCAAGGGTGGGTGGGATGGTTGTGGTGTGCCAAAGGTGGGTGGGATGGTTGTGGTGTGCCAAGGGTGGGTGGGATGGTTGTGGTGTGCCAAGAGTGGGTGGGATGGTTGTGGTGTGCCAAGGGTGGGTGGGATGGTTGTGGGGTGCCAAGGGTGGGTGGGATGGTTGTGGTGTGCCAAGGGTGGGTGGGATGGTTGTGGTGTGCCAAGAGTGGGTGGGATGGTTGTGGTGTGCCAAGAGTGGGTGGGATGGTTGTGGTGTGCCAAGAGTGGGTGGGATGGTTGTGGTGTGCCAAGGGTGGGTGGGATGGTTGTGGTGTGCCAAGGGTGGGTGGGATGGTTGTGGTGTGCCAAGGGTGGGTGGGATGGTTGTGGTGTGCCAAGGGTGGGTGGGATGGTTGTGGTGTGCCAAGGGTGGGTGGGATGGTTGTGGTGTGCCAAGGGTGGGTGGGATGGTTGTGGTGTGCCAAGGGTGGGTGGGATGGTTGTGGGGTGCCAAGGGTGGGTGGGATGGTTGTGGTGTGCCAAGGGTGGGTGGGATGTTTGTCAGGTGTGCACTGGTCCAGTTTGATTAGATCTGGAGATGTGGCTTGAACATTTACCAATTATGAGTTTCTCAGAAAAGAACACACATGTATGTGTAAATAAACAAATTAGGGGTATAGGTATGTAATCTTTAAACGTTTTTGTCATACTGACCATGCTGGTTGTATTGTGCCGTGGGTGGGATGTTTGCCGGCTGCGGTCCAGTGTTGTCTGGTGATGTGGGTTGTAGCTCATCGATCAGATGATGCAGTGATGGATTGACTGTCAAGGGGGAACCAATGATGATGTTAATTAATTTAAGATGGCAAGTGCAGTTGAACTTGCCTGCATTAAAGGACCTAAAGAATACAACGTACTTTGACACTTATTCCGAAAAAAGGTCTGCCGAAAAAAAATCCATGAAAATAAACACAGTAGTGATTTAAGACTAGTTTTCTGATGCCAAATCTCACTTAGCAGCCAGTTTACGCCCCACCCACATATAGGGTCCGGAATCGGCAGCGTGATCGACATGTGATTGACAAATCATTGGCTTACGTCATGACGCGTCATCTACAGAATTTAGTTCATTAGTCCGTTCTTTAGATGACGTCACATTTTGGGGATTTAAAAGGGGCGTTCCCAGGACAATTAGATATTTACTAATTACCCCAAAATTGATTGATTTCATGAGAAATGACTGCCAAATTCCTTTTCTTTGGGAAAAATTACATATAGAGAGCCGAATTGTGAAAATTAGGCCATCTAGACGCTGTAGTACCTTTAAACATAGCACTGCATGGGATTGTTTTTTTGCATCAAACTCTATGGAAATTCATAATTGTCAGAGTTGCCATTATTATAGGAGCTCAATTGTCCACCCCACCCCCTCTCATTTTTCCCTAGCAACATGTTACAAACAAATATACATGGGCAATTCCGGATGAGAGAGGCCAAAAATGGAAAATTTAAAGGTTTATGAAATACAATTTCAAAGCATGTTTTGGGTGGACAACGTCCTATATATTACTGAATAGAAGACCGTTTGTGAATAACTTAATCTGTTTTTCTGAAAGCAGTGTTTGAACTTTTTGGGTTTTCTAGGCTTCAGAATTGAAAAAATGACTAAATTCAATACCAAATCAATAAATCATTGATCCCTGAACTTATTCCTTTGTATACCTTGCAGTTATACTAGTATATGGATAATCTTCTTATTTTGTAAAGCACTTGTTCCAACCGGAACCAATATTTGCTGGACAGAATGACCAAATCTACTCCAATTTGTATGTAATTCCGTTACCGAAATTCCAAGAAAGTTTTTTTAAAGAACTTTAATATTGATGAATTATTCTGTAATTGTAAATCCAATGCTAAAATTATAAAATATGTGTCCTTGAAATCCCAAACACCCAATTCTTTAATATCTTCACCCATTTCTATGAAAACATCGGTAACGGAATTACACCGGTAACGGAATTACATCGGTAGGGGACGCAACATTAATTTGACTTCAAAGTGGGTAGGAAGTTTTTGAAAGGAACTCCACCTGCTATACAGGGGGGAAAACAAAATCCAACTTCTGATGAGTAAAAAACAAATTATGAATATAAAGGAAGATATCAAATGAGATATATCCTCTCTTATGACCTTCTGTTCTTTTGCCATAAAAAATAGTTGAGAAACAGTTTATCTATTAAACATATATCAGGCATAGTTTTCACAAAGTATTTAAAACAAACCAAATCTTGCAGTCTTTGGCAAGAAAATAAAAGATAGATCACCCAACCCCAACACCCTCCCCTTGTTGAAGTTTAAGACTGCAGGTAGTATTGAGGAAGATAGTGTCCAAGATAACAGCAAGAACACTCAGAACAGAGGAAAAAGCAACAACACAGTCTATATTAGCAATGTCATCAGCAGCGGCATGGAGGACCTCAAATTGAAATGGGTGGTAGTTCAACACTGCAAAGAAAACAATGCCAACAAATTAATTGGCCAAGTGATAGAAGCTGTGGATAGTAACATTACTGTCAAATTATTGAAGCAAACAGTACCAGAGAAGTATGGTTGGCCACATAGTAGATGACTTTGGCTTGAAATCTCATCAGTTGCTCAACTTGAGATTGGTCTAAAAAGACCAAGACTACCAGTACCACTTTGCGCCAGCAGGAGTATTGAGTATAAAGTTTCATCTCATTATCTAGTCAATCCCTTGCTTCTGCTTAAAAGCATTAAGACAATGGGCCCTTTGAAATTCTGTCAATATTATAAGAGGTCACCTGCAAATGTCCAGGATGATCCAGACACAATTGGGCTGATGACAGACTATACTTTGGCTATATTTCAAAGGGCCCATTGCCCTGTTGCCTAATATCAGAACTCAAGGGATTGACTAGATAATGAAAGGAAACCATTCAAATATTATAGCACCATACAGGAACTACACAATAGGTCTACTGGTGAATATTGTTACCGGTAGGTTTTGTCTTTTTAAGCCAAGCTCAAGTTGAGCTACTAATTTGAGAATTCGGGCCAATTACATTGTTCACAGGTCTTAGATATGTAAAAGAGCCACAAACAGACAGAATAGATATATATATATACTCTCCTTCATATAAATGCATGTATCATGCTAACTTATTCACTGGCTTTAAAATGTAGCTTGCCAGTATTATTGCTGATGAATTAAAGTTCAGACAATAAGATTGAACTCTATCCTTGCTGGCGATTTGACTTGTCAGTATTGTAACATACTTTGTTAGTACAATTTATAAATAAGTTTAGGATTTTTAAAACTTGAACATCTTTATATCAAGTTGTACACATTGTGCATTACATAATATACTACAAACAATTAATTGTATCCCTGATACATGTATCACCTGATCTCTGACTATAAATGAATGTTCTTGTACATGCTTCTAACAATTTATTATGTCCAAATTGCATCAAGTATGTGTACATGATCAAAAAAGTGTCTTGGTAGTATTCTTCAGTAGTAGTGATTTTGATCAGATGGATGAGTTTAATTTAGAACAATTTAGTAGATGGCATACAGGTAGACATTATTTACAGGTCTAATAGCATATCATAGATACCCTCAATGAGCCACAAATGGACAGAAGAGATACACTTTCCTTCATATAATTACTCATAACATACTAATTAGTTTCCTGGCTTTTAACTTCCCAGAATTATTGGTATTAACATTCAGACAATAGGATTGAACCCTATCCGTGCTGGCCATTAAAGGGTACCACCACCCCAAAATAATATTCTTATTATAGAAAGGTAACATCTTTAGTATTCCATTCCTTCAACAAGCTCACAAAAATATGTTTTCAGAAAAAAATATTTAATTGGAAAAAGCATCACCATTCTCAACCATGCTTTCATGCGGTCTGAATTGCGAAGACTATATGCGTGCAGAGCCAAAGCGCTCTGTGCAGAGCGAACGAATCATCCGGGATTCTATTGACGTACGCGTGAAAGCATTGGCGCACTCGCAAATGCTTGGCCTGTATGGAACCAGGAAATAGCAGTGGTTCCGTAAGTGGTGGAAATTAATTGATTTTTTCATGAATTACACAACCCTTTGCAAAATGTCGGGTATCTATTTGATATCACAAAACGGTACCAAAACATATAATAATGTGTTGTCCTTTGCCTGGTGGTCCCCTTTAAACTTACCAGCATGGTTACATACTTTGTTAGTACATGTCCAATGTATAAGTCTTCCCAGGGTTTTCTGAATTATAATATCAAGTTGTACACATTGTGTATTGCATGATATACTTCAAGCAATTCATGATACCCTTGATACATGCATCATTTGACATCTGACTTTGATTTATTGTTCTGCTGAGCACTTGCTTCCCAATCTGTTTTGTCCAAATTGCATAATATAAGGAAGTGTACATGATCAAAAAAGTGTTTTTGTAGTACATGTATATATGTGTATGAAATACTTTGGTAGAAGTGATATTTATCCAATGGATACAAATAGTTTAGAAGAATTTGTGGATAATTGACAAAGCAGTGTTACTAGTGTAATTCCGTTACCATGTTCATTAGATAGCTTTCTAGTATAAATAGAGAAATATGTGACCATTGATCTGAGCCAGGACTGCAGAGTTTGATAACAAGGACTATGTAAACGAAGACTGACTTGAATTTCGCAAATACAAATAGTTATTTTGTTAGAAATTTCACACTGCGTTACCAAATTAACAAATTAAGCAGGCGTATATATATTACTTCATAATTTGGCATAAAAGTATCTTGCATTTTGGTTTTTATAAATGTTTGAACATAAAAATAACATTTTAAAGGGATTTTAGCTTATCTGGTACTGTATTCAAAAAATTAAACTTTTTAAGGTAAATTTCAGAAGGCGTAATTCCGTTACCATTTATGTAATTCCGTTACCATTTATGTAATTCCGTTACCGCTGCCTTTTTTGGAAACATGGTCAGTTACGACCAAACAAGATGAACATAAAGGAAAAAAATAATGTTATCATGAAGTTGACACCCATAGCAATGCATTTAAAAATAAATCTACACAAAATGTCTTTTAAATTTCAGAGGAATTCATGTGAAAGTTGAAGGTGGGAAAAAAGGCCCATTCTCTACCATAATTCCGTTACCGACGTATCATACGTGCTAGCACTTTCCTCATGTATGAAATTTCCATATTTTTGTTTCTATATGACAGCAGGTATATCTCCAGAACTTATTAAAGTGTTGATAAGCCTTTAGGTCATAGGACAGTAGGACTAATCCATATTATGAAAAAGAATGAGCAAAATTTCTCTGAATTGTAATTCCGTTACCACGGAATTGCCCACATAGAGTATAAAAAACATTTAACCCAATCAGGACTGCGTGGTCCCGATGAATACTTGGGCTAGGGTCTACACCTGTCTATGGGAATAAATGTTATTGCAAAATCAATTAGTCCTGAACATTACAGAAATCATTCTACAAACAATCACATTAAAACCATACTACAAAGAAGCATACGTATACATGTATATTTACAAAATGCATGGATCATACCCGGATCATAGAATAAAGAGGAAACTTATACTGGGCTTTGTGTCTGTACAGTACGTTATTGCACGTTACTTTTGTTATCCATTTCGGTACATAAATGATGTGTCATGAGCTATCCAAATTCTGCAAAAGTGAGGAAATATATATTTTGTATTCATGTTTTCACCTTCTCATATTAAAGGGACTAAGTAACATATTGTCCAAATTCTCAAAATCCAATTGGAATTCTAGCGGTTCCCTTATACCTTGTTGTATTCGTATTAACAATAAAAGCACAGTCACGACAGGTTTCGGTTTTTCAAATTTCCCTTTCGTTAAAAAGATATTTACGATTGAAGTGTTCAAATGTTCAATCCACTGGACCGCAAAAAAACGTGTACAAAGTGCAATGATTTTAGTGAATATCACTTTGTATTTGTGCTCATTACTCGGCCACATAACGTCCATTTAACTTGAAATTTTCACACAGCACCCAGTGGACATATCAGATACATGTACCGTAATAACAATTTACATTGTATCAACCACTCATCACTTTTTGCACAAAGTTACTAGATCCCTTTAATAGATATTACCCTTTTGTGATACTTTGTCAAATCAATCATTTCACAATTGGTCATATAATATGTACTCACTATAATAAACACTAAAATGAGTACAAAATGAGTACAATGCTGGTATTATTCCTATTCTTATTTAATTCAAACTTTTTTCAAACTGCAAGGTCTGTTTATCAACTTAAGTTCTTTCCATGACATTGAGCATTTGCATGAAAATCCTGATGTTCATTACCGTGACAATCATGTTTACAATCAACAATCAAAATAGCTTGTGGTTGTGGTTTTATACTTTCAAACAAAAAGTACATGTAGCTGACTAACCCGACTTCTAATCTCGGGAAAGCCCAATTTTCTTTGCTCATCCATGTAATATGTACATGTATGAGAAATTATAATGTCAGAAATTGGCATTATCATTTTCACTTTTCAGGAAAAGGGTACAAATCTTAATTGTTACAATCCTTTTTTTAACAGTTTCTTCATAGTAATTTCGAGCCAAGGCTTTTTGTTTGTTAATGAATTGTAAGTTTCTATTATTTTATCTTCTTATGATCAAATACGCTTCTATTTCTCTCTCTCTTTCATTTATGCGCACTGAGACTTAATTGTAAGATTGCGCTATATAAGAAACGACTAAATTTACTCAATTTGTGGGAATATTCAAATTAGGTAAAAAATAAAATTATGCTAATTATATGCATTGCTATAGGTTGCCAAGGCGGCAACCAAGCTGAAGTATCTTTGATATACATTTAAAACATGATTAAAGAAAAAAACCTATAATTATTGCTTATTAAAGGCTGTATATAGCCACTGAAAACCAATAATATTCATAAATATGCAAATTAGGAAGCAGCCATCTTGGATTTCAGGGTTTTGCCCATATGGCACTCGCAAACGAGCACCGGAAATGGATTCCTTGCCCCAAAATACCTTGGAATATTTGTTTTAATTACAAGTGTACTATTCCTAGATAGAAAGTGACCCCTGACCTTATTTCACAATTATGCAAATTTGCTAATTATCTTTATAATGCAAATTAAACCACTTTCCCCAGCTTTGATTTCTTAGGACTTTTTGTATACATGTTGTTCAGGGAAGTTTCCTGATAAAAATTTCGAAGAAAAATCCCATGTTGCAATTTTGCCGAGGTTACCCGGTTACCCCCTAATATTTGCTAGATTGACTGGACTATAAGGTAAATACTAGGAGGGCGGTACCCCTACGTACGAGGCACTGTTGCACAATTTTGGCACTGCAGGGGAAAGCCCACATTGTACTAGTATGTACATGATGTAAAATGTAAAAGCCACATTATAACAAAAGTATCACACATACAGTCATACATTGTAGCCCTGTTTATAGTCTGCCAAGTACACAAAGATCATGAACAAAATTTCCAGCCCTGGGGGGAAAAAAAAGAGTATACAATCTTTATTTTCTTTTAATACGCCCGGCTGCTGATTTCCCTGACTATTATACCTATTATATATACCAACCCATGCAACAAGAGTGTGTTGTGAATATAAGTGCTTGACTGTGTGCTTCTATGAGTGATTGAAGGCTTTTAATTTCCATTGACTAATTGTTGTGTGATTTTCAAAAAAATATTGTATAATTTGTACTTGATAATCCAAACATGTAGTTGTGTTTGTATACTTTGAAAGTTCTCTTTAAATAGTGACTTTCAAGTCATTTATTTTGTTTACATTCCTAAATAGATTTCAATTATTCATGAATTGTATGATTGATACATTGAAATGAATCAAACAAAGTACTAGATTCTAGATCTTAACAAACTGCGATGAACTGAACTGAACAAGAAAAATGACAAAGAATGGTATTTCCATTTGAACCTTCAACTGTTTTTTGATTAATTATACCATTCTTTTGTTTTTCATAATTGTGATTATTTTGTAGTATTTGCAAGTAACAGGAGAACGAGGAGTTATACCATAATGCGCTAGATTGTACAAGCCAAATATCAAAAGTTGCGAGGTTGTTGTCTTATATCAAAGAAAATGTCATTTAACAGCATGCCTGAAAAAATTAGGGCTTGAAATCTCTTTTTCGTGGAGTTATAGACCTCAAACTAAAAAAACGACATCCAACGTTTAATTGTGCATTATACTGTATTCCCCCGGTGAGAAAGTTTGCACACAGATTCCACAGAGTACCACATTCCTGTGCATGACCCCTACGTGACCCGCGCTAGCTATGTGACCCGCGCACAGATATATACAATGGCATAAGCGAATACTAAACAAAATAACCGAACCTCGCTTAAACTGACTTACATTACAATTATATATTCTTCATTTTTGAGATCTTTTTCCGTGACATACCTTTACCAATGTCGGCTTCACAATACATAAATCTACAAGAATAAGTACAATATTGTTGTAATATTATGCTAAATCACTTAAACTCCTTTATTGACCGATACATAGTTTGATGGAGGGACGCATTCGTTTTTCATTCGTAGAATCCAAATTACAGGGCTGTTCGATCCGATTTTTGTTGCGTGTGTTACATTCATCCCCATCCGTCAACTGGAAACTGTTTAGACGTTTTGTAAAAGACGGCCTGTCCCTTTAAGAACATAAAAATGAAATCACAGTTTGACTGGTAGGCAACAAAGTGATGAAATCCATGGTGACCTACAGTAATTACTACCAGTAACAATTTCTAGATGAAATGTGTCCTCATTGTTCAACTGGCATGCATTAAAAGAACATACATGTATGCCACACAATATCAGGATTATCAATTAATCATATCAATGTACACAGTTTGTTATGATAGTCATGTTTACAAACAAATGTAAAACAAAAAAACAAAAAACAAACATGGAGCTTTAATTTTTGATACTTCAAACATGGTTCAACCATGGTTCAACCATTTAATTTTTTTTACATTTCGGATAAATCCGAATTTTTGGGGGATTTTTTTTTTTTGAGGGATTTTTTGGGGGGGATTTTTTTTTCTTTCTACGTATACCCGTATCCAAGAATTTGAATTCGGTATCCGACCTTCACGGTCAGATACCGAACGGCTATCTGTTTGGACTCAGCACTAATTGCTTGTAACTTTGTATTGGGGCAATTCCAAGCAAACGCCGTGACGGTCAGAGGGTGTTTCTCACAATGAAAGTCCAAATAACTCATAAAATCTAAATATCTAGAACCAACTTTTGATATATGCATCTGTAACCACTATCCTACCAATAATTTACAATAGGCAAGAAAACCAAAATTCCCAATAAATTATTAATTATGAATATCAATATCTGCCGTAACGCCGTGACGGCAAAAAGACATGGGTTTCTTACATGCTAAGAAACTAAGTAAACTCTGTGAACTACAGGAACATTTTGCACTTTTGTCACATTGATTCTTTGTACTAGACATCAAGCTACAACATCCAAATAAAAATGTAGAAAAAATCCAATGCTCATAGTAAATATGATATCATAAATGTATCTATGCACTGTAACGCCGTGACTGTAACGCCGTGACCTCTGAATTGTACATGTTATATATATGGGAGATATTAAAGAGATGAATAATATGATATAATTTTAATGTAGTGATCCAGATTCAATAAAGAACTAGATGAATGGGTGATATAACCAAGATGCTATTAAAAGATCATCCGCATGATACAAATTTGCAGCACAGCGCCCTCTATTGATCAAAAAATCTTTTAGGACATAATTGAAATTCTTATTTCAGAAGTTAGTTAATGGAACCATCAAATATTAAAACCAAAATACATACTTAAATGTAACAATGAAATATGAGACCTTTGACATCTGACCTTTGACCTTGTTTCTCAAAATAACATACAAATGTTTAATTTTTGGTCTGCACAGTGCATATTTGCAAGTGATTTGTTTCATGTAACATGATTTCAGAGTTAGTAAATGCTTGTTTTTGAATTGGTAATTATCCAAGTGACCTTTGACCTGTGCCCCAAACAGTTTCAGAAAATTGTCTTTTACCTACAGTACTCTTTCTAACATTGATTCTGGAACTTAATTGTGAGAACAAAAAACAACAACAATATTTTGACCTGTTGACCTATGACCTCCCATGACCCCATTCCCTAATCAGGTCATATACTTCACTGGACGCATACCAGTATTATTATCATGTTATCCTTCAAGGATTCTCAAACTATCTTGATAATAATATAATTTTTGCATATTTGTTAGCTATGTGACCTTTGACCTTTGACCTCATGGACCAAAATCATATCCAATAATCCGTACCTCTAAATACATGGATTGTACAAAGTTTGAACGAAATCCATCCAACGATTCTTGAGATATTGCAAAAAAAAGAACACTGATGTACAGATGCACATACAGACAGACGGACATACAACCCATACACATACATGACTCAGGTAACTTTGAGATGGAAACATTATCAACTGACCCTATTCATATAATTATAGCATGAGCAATGCCCAAGCATACCTACAAAAAATATCTTACACTATTTGATTATGTCTACTGTGTTATGTCAAAGGGAATCCAGTAGGTAGCGTCACGGCGTTACACAAAACGTAACGCCGTGACCAAATTGATATTGATTATATTAATAAGTGGTAAAAGATAATGCTGCTATTCAGCATGCATATTATAGCCCTATGGGCTAATACAGAGAAAACAAAAAATTATTTCATTCCCATTCATATTTTTCCAGAAATATTAAAAATATATGTTTTTAGTGTAACGCCGTGACATATTAATGATTGTAAATGAGACAGTCACTGAAGCGGAACGAAGAGCGAAAATGACGAAATTGATATGTATCAGAAAAATTGAAGCAATGATCTTATCAACACTGAAATAAAATTTTATGAAAACTCCTTTTCGCAGTTCTTTTATGCTTAATAATTAATTGAATGTTTTGTGAAAATAACTGAAAATTAATTAATGCTATATATTAACAATAAAATAATAGTTTACAATTTTTTTTTTCAAAAACAAAATACATTTTTGGAAAGTTCAATCTTTTAGCTTTCATTTGATACCAAATTTGTTATGGTACAACGAATTTGAAAAATCAGTGGTTATGTTAATGTTTGCTTGGAATTGCCCATTGTTAATGATAAATTTACAAGATAAAGTTCTTTGTTCGAATACATGCAAGAGAGATAAGAAATACTGCATGTATGATCAAAGTATTTTTGGTATATAAAATAAATTGCTCAAAAATAGTTGACTGTTATCTATGTACAGCGTTGGCAGCATTGTGAACTGGCTTGCCCATTCCGGTGCAACAATCATTTATCTATGTACAGCATTGGCAGCATTGTGAACTGGCTTGCCCATTCCGATGCAACAATCATTTATCTGGTCACATTTGATAGAACTTACTTTGGTAGAGCACCAGTCTAGCAATCGCCAGGTCACGAATTTGATTCCTGGGGAAGCTCTATTCTTTATTCTCATTTTCATTTATATTACTGGTCAGTAATCCCCATGTTTTAATTTACATTAGAGGGAACCAACAACCAAAAATAATATTCGAATTTATAAATGAAAGTTAACAGTTTACATAGTAGTCCATTCCACCAAAAAGTTAAGAAAAATTGGTTTCTACACAACATTCTATAATTTGAAGAAAAAAAGTCACCATACTAAATTATGTGTTTATGAGTCTGCAGAAGAAGTCTGTTGTTTAGTATAGGGCGCACATGAACTATTGTCTCTAAACGTACGCGTGTATAGAAATACCGCACTCGCAAATGTTTGGCACTTACGGAACCAAAGGCCCTGTTAGGTTCCATAAGTTTTCTTTACAAAGTGTTGGACATCTATACTATTATAAAAACAATGGTACCAAAACATGTGAGCCTATGTTGTTCTTTGCGTTGTAGTCCCCTTTAAGTCACTGACCCAAATCTTTGAGCAGCATCATGCAGCGGACATGTTGCAGTTCATAAATGTACATCTTGTGAAAGAGTTCCTCATGTGGTTCCAATGCTCCACTTGGGTACTCGATCCACCAGTCTTGATGTTGAGTTGACTTGACTTGAGGGTCAGTTATTTTATAGTGAATACTTAGTAAGCATCAATTTGTGACTGTCGAAAGAAAAAATATAAGCAGTCCGTCCCCTTTAAGTCACTTACCCAAAGCTTTGAGCAGCATCATGCAGCGGACATGCTGCAGTTCATACATCTTGTGGAAGAGTTCCTCTATTGTGTGGTTTCCGTGATCCCACTCGGTGAGCATTTCTTCCGTGGGGCTGCCTCCCTGGCGGTGCATACTGAGCTGAAACGCGTGGATGCAGTCATTGCTGAACCCCATTAAGGCAGCTGGTGTACATGAAAACATTCAGAATTAAGTTATTTTTAAAGATATGAATAAAAACACAAAGTTTAATGAATGATATTAACAAGTCTACATGATTTGAATATGTATGGGTGCTGTCGCTGTTGGTCACATTAAAGCACCTGGTGTTGAATTTACAGTACAAGTCTTAACCCGTTTAGGACTGGTCCCGAAAATATTCGGGCTGTGGTCTATGGAGAATACATGTTGTAGCAAAATCAGTCCGTCCTGAACGGGTTAAGACTAAATTATCTTAGAAACAAAAACTACTACAACTTTTTAAATTACTATTATTAAAATCAACATGAATTAAATGAATGGATGTTATCATTGCTGAAGCACATTATTAAAAGCACCCGGCATTGAATAAACTTTCAGATTTTAGAATTAAAGTGATCCATTAACTTTGTCGAATTCAACCAAAATCAATTGGCGCCACTTCCCTTTTTCCTTGTAGTTTGGCTTAGTTATAGTCATCATAGTAGCAGAGTAAGCAGACTGAAATGAATTTTGATTTTTCGAATGTTTCCCTAATTATGGCGATTTATGATTGAGCTAAAAAGCGCTCTGGAACACTTTTTTTATTACTACGCATCAAGTGACAAAACAATTGGCATGTACGATACTAACTGTAATCAGCGGTGTGCGCCAGCACATGGCGTCTGGTTAGGTTAGTACGATACTACATGTAGATTGATAAACTAGGCTATATAGTTTTCAGGGCCTCTTTTACAATTATTGCACTATCTATCTAATATTGTCGGCCAGCAGTATAAGACAGAACTGTAAATGTAAAAGAGGCCCTGAAAACGATATATTTATCAATCTAGTCTGATACAATTACAAGGAACATTTCTTACACCAAATATTTGTTAACGTACTGATTGACATAATATGATCAATGATGAAGTGTTGTTGATTCATATAAATTCATAAGATTCATCACAAGATATTATTTTTGGTTTGTTTTAATAATTAAGGTAATCAAGTAAACAAAGTATCAATCACGTCATTTGTCTTTAAAATTTGTATTACTTGTTAAAAATAACATGAACTAAATAATTAATAATGAAACTTATCGCGAGATTATTAATTATTAAGCTTGCCAATTTTTTTTTCTTTCTATTTTTCTTTTATATTATTAAACTTGCCAATTATTCTTTTTTTCTATTGTTCTTTTATATATTATTATATTAAAGTAAACTTGCCAATTATTCTTTTTTTCTATTTTTCTTTTATAGATATCAGACTAGATAATATAAGCTGAAATAGAGTCTTACATTATAATATAAGTGAAAAGTCGCCCTACACAAACAGGCTTACAGCTGTCAAAAATGCTGCAACATTACCACTTGACATTGTTTGACTAGACTAGTAAATAAAAGACTCTACAAATGAGTTACTAACTTACCCAAGTGCCTCCAGTTCCTTAGGCCCGATAAGTCATCGAAAAACTCGCAAATCTGCTGCCGAATTTGCGGTGGAATATCTCGAATGTACTTCATTCTTCGGGGTCTTGAGGCCATGTGTGCAGCTTTGGCAGTGCCGAGATCAGATGGACATGAATTCAAATAGAAAAACTTATCCTAAAAACCCCTAAATTAAGTTCCGCTTTTGTTGTAACATGCAATTCGCAAAGAATCGTATTCGTTGTGTACATATCACCTCATATGCATGCATGTCGTAGGCATCCTGATCCTATGCATGCACGGGGTGCAATTTACCCGCATTTACACACAAACGTAACAACACCAACGCCATTGCAGCAGTGTGTGTGTGTGTGTGTGTGTGTGTGTGTGTGTGTTATTGCATGAGTCACGAGAAAAAAGGGAAAACCCCTTTTTCATGTTTTGCACAAGGCGCGCTCGAAGGGAGGTGGGGGGGGGGGGGGGGGGGGGGGGGGCGGGGGGGGAGGGGCTGCCGCTGTTGTGTTCGCGTGACGTATGCCATAAATCGGATGAGGGTGTGTGGGTGAAGATCGATAAATTGTTTGATATCATTATGAGCATTTGAGGTGAATTAATGCATGGTGATCCCTGGTGATGTAAGGGGGCCGTCTCGGAATGACATGAATTATCCTACCTAGAGCCGATTTCTGCTCAATTAAACTTGATCCACCTTCCCTGGTAATTACAACAAATCACCCCAAAGCAAACCTTGGCATGATGACCGTTCAATACTGATCTCATTCACTTTTCTCTCGCTGCAATGTATGCTATTAATTAGCTTACCATTGGTTACCCCCTCCCTTTATTTTAATCATATCTCTTTCATCAAACTAATGTTTTGTTTAAAAGTTAATAATACTTAGATTAAAATGTGATTGTAACAATTACTATACCGGCAATAGATAGTTTACATAAGAGTAAATGACCCAAAATATATATACACATGTATAACCATTGGATACTATCAAGAAATATCTGAAATTTGAAATTGATGGGCCCAAACCAGTGTGGCAGAATGATTTATTTTTTTATTTTATTTTATTTTTTTTTTTTTGGGGGGGGAGGGGGGGGGGGTGGAAGCGAATTAAGCATTGAAGGGGCATACCACTTCCCACATGTGGGTGGGTGCTGTAACCGACAATTACCCCCAACTATATGCCGGACCTATGCAACAACGATTATGCAGGCCCGTAGCCAGAGGGGTGCATTGGTATTCACACCAACCCCCCCCCCCCCCCCCCCCCCCCAATATTTAGAAAGGTCCACTTTTTTAATGGTCTCGGCCATCTAAACAAGTTGTCTCGGGCAACAACTGATCTTGTTGACCAACCCCCCCCCCCCCCCCCCCTAGATCGCAACTTCATTGTTGGAATCAGGTTGGATGCCAACGTCGGTCCAACGTTAGAAACTTGCAAATCATTAGATGTTGGACAAACTTGTTGGACCAATGTTGGATCAATAATGGTCATCGTTATTTGCCAACATTAGACGCAACGTCATTTGGGTGTACGCAAACATCAACGGTCCAACCCTTGCCAGACAACATTGGACCATCGTTGCAAAAATACAATGAGCCAACGTTGGCTTGGCTACCTGGGATCATCTCTTCTCAAAACAAAACAAAATTAAAATCACCAGAAACAATCTTTTGGTCATTGATAATCAATAATTTTAATGCACAGC